>JBBIGA010000106.1:4187160-4216907 GCA_037576975.1 Alestes dentex | reverse complement strand
AGTAAGAATTTCATTGTGCTCTGTACGCTGTACTTTGTACATATGACAATAAACCTCAACTTCAACTTCAACTTCAAGAACATTTCAAGTATCAACATGGCAGCCACTTACAAAAGTAAAAACACACCGTTAATGTCTGTCAGAATCAAAAAACAATGAATGACATGAAATGTAATTTCTTTAGGGGCTGATAAAATGAAACTAAATAGAAGTCATGAACTGGAATTGACAGTCTTTCAAAGATGGTTAACTAGTACTTTGAACTTTGATGCGCACCCAGCACGTAGAATAAAAATGTGGTCTGGAGAGTAAGTATTTTTTATGCGTTTTTTGTGCAAAATTAAAAAAAGCACATGGATAACATATGTCATGGAGAACTGGAACAAAAAAAAACTGGTCTGAAACTCAGAAAGATACGATGTTACTGTTTTATTCAAAGATTACAGCTGTGGCCCATGGGAACTGCTGCCTCGCTCACTCATCCACTGGGCTCTGTACAGAGTTCTTTTAGGCCTCAAAGTCAACACTCATTTTTCTAATACATCCCACTGATCGATTTTTTACCAACAAAGTTGTATCACTTGATTTGCTTAAATCCATCTTTCTACCAATCTTAGCTCCATCTTTCTTTGTTTCTACCTCTAAAATTTTATCACCTGATTTGCTTAACTCCACCTCTTTGTTTCAACCAATAATTACAGGATTAGTTTATCTTTTAATTAATATTTAGTTAACACCTTCAGTCTGCCTTTTGACCAATAAGATTTTATCAGCCTATTTGCTTATTCCCAACCTCTAGGTGCCTTCAGTCTGACCTGCAAAGATACTTCTTGTGTCCAGCCTGGTCTTCAAGAACATCTTACACAGTAAGGCATTGTTTTATTTTCACCTTAAAGGACTTTTGGGTCCTTCAGAAAAGAACAATATACATAAAAATAAACTAAACAATTTTTTTCTGACTGGATAAAATGTGTTTTCTGGACTGGACTATGCTTCAAATGGTGTTTCTTTTGGTATCATTCTAAGAGAAGCATAAGCTGAACAAACCATCCCAAGCCAACCGCACTAAGTTTGTGAGACACAGAGCACCAGCTTCATTAAGGTTATTAATGCAAAATGTCACCTGATGCTTTGATACTTTTATAAAAATGTAAAGTTTTGTGAAACTGAAACTGCAGACCTTACAGGCATATTATAATTGCAATGAAAAGGTGGTTTGGCTACTCTCTCATTAGACCCCTTATTCCCTGCTCCTCCCGTCAACCATCTCCAGGTGAAGTGACGTGTCGTAACGCCCGCCTGCGACTGCTAGCTTTCACAGCTCTGCAGCCTCCGAAGAGGTGAGGCGATACTCAAGCTGTCACGATGCTGGCTGGATCCTCCTCAGACATCAGTCTGCGTCTGAAAGCGCACCAGCTCCAAATGACAGCCACTATCAAAGCGGCACAGCCAAATAAAGTCACAGCTTTGTCTGGCGCCAGAGAACGCACTAATGATGATATTTCTTTCTTCCTCAAGTGCACAAACATCAGGTCCGGCGAGACTCCAGTGACAGAAGAGTCCGCTCGCATTACAGGTTGTGGGAAGAGATAGAATAATTTTGCCCGAAAAATAGAGCTAGACACTGGCATCTTAATGATGGAATCTTTGATGTTTAAATTAGGATATCACAGGCATGGAGCTATCCTCCCAGGACAACACCTCCTTATGACAAGATTAGCAGCAAAGCAAAGCCATTACACTGGTTTATTTCTGCCAAAAAACACCTCAGAGGGGTAAGGAGTATGTGTGCAAGTGTGTGTGTGTGTGTGTGTGTGTGTGTGTGTGTGTGACTCATTTTGAGTTTGGATGTACAGTACTGAGCCAGAGGCTATTTGGGGTCACACTATAGGACAGCAGCTTAAGGAGTGATGCTAGAAAAGTAACAGATAAGATATTGGTGGATTTTATGTACAAGTGCAGGGCACAGTGTCTGATGATTAGCCCACCCGTTATTATCAGTGGTCCACTCAAATTGATTGCTTAAATTGACAGCCAATATGAAAATTTATTAATCAGAATCAGAATCAGAAAACTGAATTGATCCCGCAGGAAACTGTTTATGTTATTACTGCAAAGACACACCGAATTACTGTTATTACTGCAAAGACACAGTGAATTACTAATAACAGAAATGGTGGTTAGGAGAATGTTACTGCACGTTGTAGAGGTCAGTAGTAAATAAGTAATAAGATAATAATAATGCACATAATTAAATGAGCACCCATAAAGAAAACTTCACATGATACTGCACATAGTGAGACTATTGCACATAATACTAAGATAATAATGCAATAGTAAGTTCATAAAGTCTTAGCACCCAATAAGAACATTGTGCAATATTGTAAGTAAGAGAATACTGCACATGGTGATACACATAATAATGATTTAGACAGAGGGAAGAGTTGTAGAGTCTGATGGCATTGGGAAAGAAAGATTTCCTGTGGTGTTTGGTGGAACACTTTATGCTGGTGAGTCTATGGCTAAACGCACTCCTCAGTTTGGCCACAACACCAATTCGACCACAACCAAAAAAACCCCAACCAAACAAACAATTAGATGTCATATCCAAAATGCCATTTTTATGACTGAGCGATCAAAATCATCCAAGAAACCAAAGAACAAAACTATAAGACTTTTGCTCCTTGCTGCGTTGCCAAATTACTTGCAAACATCCAGCTACAGTTTTCAGCACTAATTCTAAGCACTTCTCATCCAGAGGTGTGACCAGAACATCATCTGTGGGTGGGCATTTAGCTTATCTGGGGGGCAAAAAATATCTTTCCATCCATCCATCCCCATTTTTAGGGGGGTCAAATAATAATAATAACAATGTTTTATATAACTTTAAAACATTGTGGCAGAAATCATAACCTATTGTTCAATAAAATTAACAGAGGCAACAGACCTTTTATTAATTTTTGTGAACAAATTTAAAACTTCATTTACAAGGTAAATATCAATAAAGTCAAATATATACAACATATGAGAGCAAGACCAGAAACGTGGCTCATTGCAGTCATTAGGGTGGCTATAGGAGATCAGTTTCCAGTGTTTAACCTGCATATTATCTACAGTACCACTCTTAGCAAATTCTGAAATAAATTCATTCATGTCTAGATTTTCTTTGATGTTTTTCTCATGTGCCAGAATGACTAAATTTCTCTTCCTTGAAAGCAGCATTGTTCGGCGGAGTGGAGTGAGAATGCAGTTCAAGATAGAGAAAGAGCTTTCGCAACGGAACATTCAAGCCATGGTCGAGACTGATACCAGCTTGTCTCTGGGGGGTGTGGGGGGGGGTGGTGTCAGTGCTCACCTCAAATTAGCATTTAATGTTATTTGTCATGTTATTTAATACTCTGCTGTTAATTTTGTAACAATACCCAGCATGCAATATGCAAATATATCATAACACTTCCCCCTCCTTCAGTAATGAAATATTGACTGCTAGCATACCCACTAATGTCAAGTCTAATAAATAGAGATGATGCTCAGTTTTCTAGCATCTGACCTCCATCTGTATTAGCCAGCTAGTGGGGAAAAACACCTCAAACTGCTTGCCTTTAAACTATGATGTCATTAGTAATGTTTAAAGCAGATAGAGATGGAAACATTTTCCTTTTCACCAGAGTGCCAATTACATTTTGCAATATAGCACTCTTGTAAGTTCAAGTTCTTGTTGCCTAAATGGACTATCTGTGGTTCTGGGATTACCTCTGGTGGAGGATGGAATTCTCTGTTGACAACAACAACTGGACAACACCAGCAGTAAGTTCTTCTTGAAAAGCTAAAATCTATGGTATTCGAGGTTTTACAGCCCCTACAAGCAGCATGACATAGAGGGCTATGTTATGAAGAGATGTGCTTGTATTAAGCAAAAATATCCCAATGTCCTAAAGAGACCTCCAACAAGAAACCTGCACACCCAACAAGGAACAATTCAGGGAATCCAGCAGCTGCTAACATACTTCAGGACCTAACCCCTTGCTTTGGATACTTGGAAAAGCTTGTCTCACATTGTACATGCTTATGACTGCACAAGGCACAAAGAAATTGCATTCTCTCAATTTGTCTTCCTCCTCGTTCTAACTCCATAGTTACCTGTCAGCTTGCAACATCAGATCCTCTTAAGTTGTGAGATGGGGCCTCAGTGGATCTGACCAGTTTGTCCAGCACATCCCACTGATGAAAAATTAGACTGAGATTTGAAGAATTTAGAGACCAGGATACCACTTTGAACTTTTTGCCATGTTCCTAAAACCATTCCTGAGTAATGTTTGCAGGGTGCATAATTCTGCTGAAAGAGGCCACTGTCATTAGAAATACCATTGCCATGAAGGGGTGTACTTGTTCTGCAACAATGTTTAGGTAGGTGGTACATGCTAAAGTAACATCCACATGAATGCCAGAACCCAAGGTTTAACCAGCAGAACATTGCCCAGAGCATCACACTGCCTCCACCGTTTCACTTTCTTCCCATAGTGCATCCTGGTGCTATCTCTTCCTCAGGTAAGTAATGCACTCAACTGTGTATATCAGGGGTCACCAACATGGTGCCCATGGGCACCAGGGTGCCCCCAAGGACCACATGAGTAGCCTGCGGACCTGTTCTAAAATAGCACAACTGACCAGTGAGCAGCGTCTAACTTTTAATTTTATCCCATTACTATTCTTTAATCAAATTTGCATTTATATAGATCTGAAAATGTCAGTATCTAAAAAAAAGCATGTAAACACGTTTATTATACTTGAAATTTAGATAAGTTTAGGTAAACTCTGTTGTAGTGTATCAAACTGTGTAGTCCTTTGTATGGCTCAGTACCCGTGAAGTAGCTCTCAGTTTCAAAAAGGTTGGTGACCCCTGGTCTATATGATGTTAACGAAACGTGCCCATTGTAGGGGCTTATGGTGGTGGACAGTGGACATGGGCCCTGCAGTCCCATTCACAGCAAGCAGTGTGTCATAAGAGATGTTTTCTGCTCATGTGAGATTTGAAAGGTGAAAACCCTCTTTGACCAAAAGGTCTGACATTTGTCAGAAAAACACCTTGATCTCATCCAAATATTCTGGAATAACAATGTTACTTGGACTGATGAGTTAAAGTGACATTTTCTGGAGGATGGGAGAATATAACACAATATGGAGAGTTCAAAGACAAAATTATCAAGATGGTAAATCATCACCCTTTAAGGTGAGTTAAGTCTCTGGAGAGAGACTGTACATACACTATATAGACAAAATATTTGGACGCCTGACCAATATTCACCACCAATAGGGACTTTAATGACATTCAGATACATAGTGTATAATATGGAGTTGGTCCCCCTTTTGCAGCTGTAACAGCTTCCACTTATTTTGGAAGGCTTTCCACAACACTTTTTGAAGTGTTTCTGTGGGAATCTGTGCCCTTTCATTCTGTAGAGAATTGATGAGTTCAGGCACTGATTTTGGACAAGAAGGCCTGGCTTGCAATCTCTACTCAGTTCATCCCAAAGGTGTTGGATGGGGTTGAGGTCAGGGCTCTGTGTGAGTCATTCAGGTTATTCCACACCAACCACGTCTTTACAGACCTTGCTTTGCGCACTGGGGCACAGTCATGCTCGAATAGAAAAGGTAGTTCCCCAAACTATGTCCACAAAGTGAGAAGCATGGCGTTGTCCAAAGTGTCTTGGTTTGCTGAAGTATTAAGATTACCCTTCACTGAAAGTAATGGGCCTACCCCAAACCCTGGAAAACATGTGTGTCCCAATACATTTGTCCATATAGTGTATAATATACACCCAAAAATGTTGCCGGGTGGCATTTGGTTTCACCTTTGGTATTTCACCCTAAACAATCACTATCTTGCTAGATCTATATTATATTGTTGTTAGCTGTCTGTTGAACCTATTGGCTTCTGTTTATCCAAGGAGCCTTTGGTAGCATGGCAGGCTCAGCATGTCAGAGAGGACTGAAGTAATGGTACAGTTAATGCACAGCTGTTGAGAGCTTGAGTGGAGAGTGTTAGCCCAGGCTGAATTGTAGCTTTGCCATGCTAAAGAGGCAAATCTAAAGAGCCTCTTCATCAGTGGAACACTCATCTCTCTCTTTCTCGGCCTCTCTGCACCTGCATTAGAGCTGTTAGAAGCAGACCGGTGATCATCTCCCTTTAACTGTCTATGGAAGCTCTCAGGAGTTTGCTGTTAAGCTTGGCTAGTGCGCAGGTTAACTTTAAAACTGTGACCCAGGCTCTTAACCGGACGCTCAGGGAGCTATTAGCCTCCCCTAAGCTTTAGCCAGCCTGTCACTGTAGCTGTGGTTCATCCGCAGGTGGACACACAACTGGAGAAGCTGGAGACAAGGAGCTGCCGTTTGACCTCTGGGGTCGGTGATTGAATTTGTAGCAAGAGCTATTGTATAGGGATATCTTGTAAAGCAGTTCATTTGAGAATAGCGAGCATGCTTTTTGCTTTTAAAGAAGGTGCCGGCTCTCCAGTCTCTAACTGAAGATGGTCTGAGGTCAAAGTGCTTAAAGTTTAAAGTCTTTGAATCTTTTATGACTTTCAATGGAGACTAAACCTGCTTCACCATCACCTAAGGGATTGGAATAATGCAATACACATGAAAAGGGGAGAAAAAGCTCAACTAAGCTTTGGTGTGAAGTGGGGAAATGGCAGGTATAGTATTGCTGTGTTTGAGGTATATTTGCATTGACTTCTGAATAACAGTCATTAAATGCTGCTGTACTACACCTAAAATGACACTTATGTTAACCACCTTTTTTACTGTTTTATTTACAAGATGGCACAAATCTGATGCTAAGTATTAGTATCTGGTTAATTTTACAGGGAAAATAAGAAGGATTACAAAATGCTATTTCTATCATTTAACATGTAACATATATCATGTATTTGGAACATGCCGGGTCGTCACACAGCCCCCTTCGACGGGGAGCGCCGTCCATGGCCACCCCATGAGTCAATTACAAAACGTCCGACCCCCACCGCACCGCGTACTGCCTTCAAAATGTCCTCCCGCAGTGCGTGAGGCACCAACAGCTGCCAAAGCTCGCGCTCCCCGTCCGGGTGCCACCAGCGGCGATAACACAGACCCTGTCTTAACTCCACTGCGACCGATAAACTTTTAGCTCTGAGTCTGCAGCAGTTATCTCGGCCCACTTGGGGCAGCGCGACTATTCTAACCACCGCCATACCTGGCTTAGAGTCAGATCGCAAGCCTGCTCACACTGCAGCCTCTCTGAGTCCTCACCCGCTCCATGAGTCTCTCGAACATGGCCGGACTATTACAAAGACCAAACGGCATAACCCGGAAATGCCATAACCCTTGCCTAATAGTGAAAGCTGTCTTTGGTCTAGCATCCTCAGCTAACTCTACCTGCCAGTAACCGCTCCGTAAGTCTAAGGAGGTAAACCACCGCAAACCCGCAACGTAGTCTAACGCGTCATCGACTCAAGGAAGGGGATAAGAATCTTTCTTTGTTGCCGCATTCAGGCGCCGGTAGTCCACTCAGAAACTTTAACTGTTGTCAACTTTTTCACCAGCAATGCTGGTGCTGCCCAGGGGCTGTCTGATGGTTCGATCACCCCTGCTGCCGGCATCTCTTTGATTTTCTGCTCGACTGCCTGCCGCTTATCCAGCGACAACCAGTGTGGCCGCAAACGAACTGGAGTAGCGTTCCCAATGTCGATGTGGTGCTGAACCAAAGCCGTGTGTGTACACTCCTCGTCCTTCGCCGCAAACAAATGCACATTCTGCATCAGTAGTAATTCCAGCTCAGCTCCCTGACTCTCAGTGAGCCCCGTGCTGTCTCTTCGCAGCAGCTCTTGGACCACTTGACGTGTCTCGGTAGACGGCCCTTCCAACATGCGTGTCTCATTCATCCTCGCATTGGTCTCTCTGCTGCTCCCATGGAACGAGCTGCTCCCATGGAACGAAGCTGTCTCACCACCACCTCCACCATTGCCCCCAGCCTTGCCAACACGTCCAGCCCCAGGATGCATGGCTCCACCACGTCTGCGAGCCACACCTCGTGTTTGACTGTCACCCCGTTCACGGTGATGGTCAGCTGTTTCTTACCCCTCATTCTCACGGTGGCGAGCCACACATTTGTCTCCGCCCAGCTGGGAGGAGTCTGCTGCTGCGTGTGTGGCAACGCGCCTGGCTGGACAATCGTGATAGTAGAGCCAGTGTTGACCAGTGCTTGACAGCGCACTCAACTCACTCGCGGTTTCTGAAGTCTTGGAGGGGCTCGGCAGGTAGCGGACGGCGTGGCCCTCACAGCGCCACCTGCTGGGTATTTTATGATGGCTACTGAGGCTTTTCCTTTGGCACTGGTGCCGCGCACTGCCATGCTAAGTGTCCTGGCTGCCCGCAACGAAAACACACCCTTGGTTAGAGGGGGCGTGTCACTTGAGGAGAAACGATGTGGAAATGACTTGGTCTTGGTGGTCAAAACGGCCTCGGCATGTTCCGCCTCCATCAAAGGGCCCAGAGAAATGCGTGTAGAGCCAGCTCCTCTTGCACTGTAGGCGTGAAACGTGAGTAGGCTTGGCGCGCACAGTTCTGCAGGTCTCTGGCGAGCGTGCCCCACATCTCGCCAGTCTTTTGTTGTCTCTGACCCAGTTGATTTCTTGCCGCCTTCTCCCTCTACGGCCGGCCGAATCTCTGCCGTAACACTGCCACCAGCTGTCCAAAATCCCAGCGCTCGCTGAGTGGCAGATCGACCAGGACCATGGAGAGGTGGACCGCCGCCTCATTCTGGTCCCACCGGTTATGCCATGCTGCCAGCTCAATCTGCGCCAGGTATGGCTCTAACAGCGCCTTCCCATCGAAGCATGGCAGCTTGACAGCCACTCGGGTTCCTGGCGGTGTGGATGCCGCTTCCCCGCCGTCATCTCCTGCCCGGCTCGCCACAGGAGTACCGTTTCCCTCCTCTGGGCGGCACGCTGGTCTCCGGACAACACTGGGACCATCTGGACATCTGAGGAAGGCAGAATACTTGGTTCCTTGGCTCACTGCTTGCTGTGCTCTGTCCATCGGCACGTCGATCTCCCTCGTTAGCAGTTACATCCCACTTCTGACACCAATGTGGTGAGTATGAGAGAATATGAAGACACGCTGATCTTCAAGCAAGTCCACTTTATTTTCAGCTTCACAGCCTCCAATACAGACTCACAGCAGTGTGTACTGTGCCCCCAACTGGCATAGCCCAGTATCACTCCCAATTCCAACACCACCCCACCCTTCTCACCCCTCACCACCCTCCAGCCGATAACACTCCGGAGGATGGTGATGAACAAGAAGGGCTCAACCCACACAAATTAACACATATTTAACACACAGTATAACACATAACAACACATTAACACACATAACACATTACTACCCCTCTCTGCTGTCCCCCAAAACACACATAACAGGCCAAATGGCCACTTGTGCTGGCATGAAGGCTCATGGGAGCCTGTGTGACACGCCAGCTCATCACAATATTTTCAATTACAAATACATTTTTTAAAAACATACGTGTCATGTTGGGCGCGCAAGGTGGACACAACTGCGGGAGACAACTTAAGATGCGAAGTGAGTTTTAATGAACACAAGTACGTGGTTGAGCTTCACAGAGCTCCAAACGAAAACAAGCTTCTACAGGAACAAACAAAGGGACCGATCTTGGAGGACCTTCACTCCAGACAGGGAGCTTCACAAGAGGGGGGAGGTGCTTGGCTGCTCGCCTGAGACACTAGATGAGTTTTTTGAGGCACACTCAGTGGCCTGTCGAGTATCCACACACAGTGTAGATCTGGGGTGAGTGCTGCTCACCAGTCACTCCTGCAAAGACAAAGGAGACACAGAGAGAAAGCGAACTGTCACTGACTTGTACGTGTGCTGAGTGGCGCCTCAGTTCGCGCAGGTTCCTCCGGTAATGGTTCACTCTCCCGCTGCCACTTGGAGCACGAGGGTAGGAGATCACAGGAGTAGTCGTGACACAAGTCCAAATTTCCTCTCTAGGAGCACAGGCGTTAGATACAGGTTTCAATACAAGGTAACACAAAGACAAACCTGAACTGCAGCAGAGTGGAGAGCTAGTTGAAGCTGTGGAGCAAGCCCAGTCAGCTTCTTGGGTGACCGCCCAAATACCTCTCCGGATCGGCAAGGCTTTATACTCGGGGGAGAGACACACACAAGCAATCACACGACACGGACAATAACAAACTCAGTGAAACATACTTAAACTTAACACAAGACAGGTTGACTTGTCGTCAAGTACCTAGCAACCCTGCTAATGAGGCTCAGTGCTCGCACCTGGGTTTCCTAGGCACCGGACGACCACACACACAACAACATATGATGTCATCACGACGCGTCAGGACTTGGGTACACCTAATATTCAGGCGACGGTACCCACTGGGGGTGTGACCAAGACGGACTGGACATGACAATATGAAGTTTATATAAGTATTAGCCAACACAGCCAAATGGTTTTGGGGGTTTACATCTTTCTCTTAATATAAAAATGTTGCCCAAAAAGGGTTATATACATGGCCACGCACACACAAGTTTGTATTCTCATTGCGTATGGATATAAAATGTACATCCCACCACTCTGTTTTTGTAGTTCAGCCTTTTTTGCATACAATGAAAATATAACAGAATACCAAAAATTATTTTAAAACATTGAACATTGAACATTGAAAATGAAGGTATAACACAATGTATACCCAGAAAGCCTCTTTTTAAAACAATAATCAAATCTCAATGAGATATCTTATCAAAAAAGACAATAGATAATTACTGTATTAACCTTTTCTCTTAAAATATATTAATATATAGTTGATACATATAGAGATTGTAAGCATAAAATGATATACTTTAAAAAATATATCTGATTTATAAAATCTAAAACATAGTATACATATATAATATTGGAATATGTTCTTTTTTACTTTTAGCATTTCATTAACTAAAAAGTTAACAAGTTAACAGTAATTAATATGATAAGTGAACCAGTCAAGTGTTCAACTCATCCATTACCCTGGGGACACTTAAAGAGCTAAGTACATACATACACACACACACACACACACACACACACACACACACACAAAAAAAAAACATGCTCTTAGAACTGTCACAAAGTGAGGTGAAAACGAACGTACCTGAGCAAAAGGGCTGGTTGAATCACGCACTTTGATCTGCAAATGCTCTCATAAGAGTAAAGATTCCCACTGGAATCAGCGTTAACAATCATGCACACAGTGATAGTGTAGTGAGTACTCACGTTACCAGGAACAGATGACTGGGGTGGCGAAGTTGCAAGACTCAATGTGAATCAACCTCTTTCCTGTTTATATACCTTGTGACGCACTCATTTCCTGTGACCCGTGCGCGTCACATGACTGGTGCTTGTGACAAGAAGAGTATATTGCCTTGTGTGCTTAAGTTTCATTGTGCTTCATGCTGTCCCTGAAGTGATGTTGACTAATTCGCATGGCAAGTTTGGCGAGCGAGCAGATGAAAGATTAGTTGAGAGAAGAGATAATGAAAGACAATGCTGATAAACGACAACACACAAGGACAGCAGCCCACTGGGACAAGGTGCTTGCGTCCACGTGTGGCAGGGGTGTCATCTGCTCTCTGTTTGTTAATAAAAATCTAATTAATCACACTTTCAAAGGGGAGAGGACTGTCCTCTACACTTCTTTATTAATTTAAGCGCTGAGCTGACGAACCATTCTGATTTGAATAACAATGACAGTAAACAACTGTGTGTTTGGTTTGCGTTCACTTGCTCACTTCCATTGTCCTATCAAACAGGTAAGGATGGTGCTAGGGGATCCACATGTGTATGTGTGTTTTGTGTGTGTGTGTGTGTGTGTTGTTAGTCTGTGTGTGTATGTGTAATGACAGCCAGGTTTCTCTGCCTCTTCCTTTAGAACCAGGCTTTAATCGTGTCCAGCGCCACCCCCCTCATTAACACCAAATTACATGCAAATTTCGACAAATAAATGAGTTTTAAGTGCTTGACAACCTGTCAGCGTTGGAATATTGAGCCATTCTGACGGCTAGATAAACAATCAACAGTAATCACATGCAAATTTGATATTTCCTACACAATTATCAGAAAAAAAAGACAAAAAAAGGAAAACCCACCTAAAAATAGCCAGACACCGGACAAAGGCAGCTGGCATTTTGCTGAGGTTCTGAGCAGATAGGAATGCAAATGAAAACTTCTTTAGGATGTAATTGATTCAAACACCATTCACCCCTGTGTCTTCTCTGCATTGTTCCTTTTTCATGTTTCTTTTTTTCCCTCCCCTTCTCTCTCTGTCTTTATCTCAACACCTTCAATAAACTGGGATAATGGGCAGCACAGATGAGTGAATGAGCGCAGGAAGCGGGGAAAAAAAATGAATAGACAAAAAGAATGAGAGACCCCTTCTCATTTCATCTTTCAGGTCAGAGAATAAGAGGGAGGAAAATAATATGTGTTTATTGACTGCAGTTGAGACTAATATGGAAGGAAGAAGTCTCGCCATAACATGCTCTTCAGAACTTCTTGTGAAGGCTAAGAACATTTGACCTGTCCAAGTGCTAAATGCTCTCTTTAGCAGAAACTCCCATGAGGTTGGACAAGCATCATTCAAACTATTGAGCCCACAACCCATTTTTTATACAAATTTTTAAAGTCATAAGTATACATCATGAGTAGTCACATCATGTTTCTTTTTTGGCTGGGGTATACTTACAGATAGGCATTTATGGGAGAGTACAGGCCTTAATGTGAGACTTTATAGGAGAAGCTAAGTTTATGCACAAAGAAATTCAAAGTAATGCAGTGCAAGTGTTTAAATATGAAGCACCAAGTGGGGCCAAAAGATGTTGCTGGTGAAATCTCATCCCTGTTAAAGTATGCTTTCTATCAGTGTCAAAAGCAAAAGATGCATTTAAATAATGATTGTCAGAGGTTTGTGAATTTATTTTTTGTTGAGCAAACTAAAACTGACTATGTCCAAATGTCAAAGTGAATGTCGACCTCAGTGAGTCATCAAGGGTAAGACATGGTCCATAAAGATTTTAATGCCTGCAGTGGCAATATGCTTCAGTTTAGGATGATTAGGTTCAAATTTTCTGTCTTTGTACATCTCAGACATCTCAGTTGAACTTAGTTATGTTTTCACTGTCCAGAAGCCAAGCCTGTGTTGAGTGGATGCTTTGTAATGAAGGGTGTTGCAGTGCTGGTTGGGTTTATGTGAATCCAGAATTCTTCGATTGTGTGTACACAGTCTTGCTATTGTTGTTACGATGAGGTGACAACTGCATAGCTGTCAGTAATAGGCTGTAGTCTGTTGTTATGGCATTGAAGCACATGGTTTGTTTGGAAAGTAGTGTGTTCTACCAATTCTACCCTTTTCCACGGGCCTTCCAAAGAAACAAACATATGATTGGTAGGTTAAGCAGAAGGTTCCTCAGCCTTTGGCTAATTTAACAAACCTACATACAAATTATCAGCCTACACCAGTAGTTCTTATAGCACAGCAGACATTTGGTGCCAGCGTGGTGTGATGATATTGGTGTAAACAATGGTGTAAACAATATTTTATCTTAAAAAGTGCACAGAATCTTTGACTGAACATTTCGCTGGCTACTGCAGTACACTTAAAAAAGCACTTCTTTTTCTCTCTCAATTTTTCTCTCTAAATTTTAGTGCCAATGGTTCATAGGATTGGACTCATGGGTGCCTTGCAAACTGCCTTCAGGAGGGCCAGAAATGAACAATCCATAGTTTTGCCTCAGTTAAAGTCTTAGTTATGTCCTCTATGTTGGACAAAGTCCTGGGTCATAAGAAGCCATGGTAATGTTAGTTTTGATTGCTACCTCAAAGATTTTGAGGCTACCTCATGCTTTCAAAATCAATGATTAGGTAACTACGATTTACAGTATAAAAAACCCAAAATATTACTTCAGTTTATCAGCCAACAAACTTTGAGTAAGAGGACCACTGCAACTACCCTCAACTTCATGGGCATCATGCATTTGTGTGTTGGTAAAGACTGGCACTGGTTAGACACTGGTTAGTCTAAAGAGAAATTCAGCAAACAACTTCTTGCAAAGAAGCAAACAAATTCCTGCTAAAGCATGAATAGATTGTTAAATTACTAAATGTGTCAGTTTATGAACAGAAGTATTACTTGAAGAGAGCTTTTTTCCATGTATCGTATTCTGAATGTACAGTAACCCCCCAGTTTTACGTGGATCAGGAGTCGCGGATTCAGTCACACGCAGATTTTCTCTGAGAACGTAACCGATAGTTTTACGCAGAAATTTCCACAATAACGCAGAACCTGCAAATATTCTCTCTGGCAATATCTGGCAAAATTTACTAATTTTGTAGAATAAATATGAACGTAAATTCAGCTACATTTCCATATAAAATATAACGGTATAAATGTTTTTATACTGTCGTGAGAACACAAATAAAACACTTTTGGGATGGTTAAATATGCTGTACTCAGAGCAGGGGCAGACTGGGACTAAAAAACAGCCTGGACTTTCTTCACCAGCTGGCAGAGGTCTGCGTCTCAGCCGAGAAAGACAGGCCGATGGCCGCAGTGCATCGGACAGCCGTTCTTTTCCAGAACGCACAGATTGCCAGTCCACCCCTGACTCATCTTGAGTGGTTCTCTTGGTTTTCGTTTTGTTCTTCTTAAAGCCCAGTAGTTTCATTACTGTAAATTAAATTAAAAGAGGCTGTTGAGCTCAGTTGCTGTCCAATGTCTGCTTTAATAAGATGCGCAGCTGATGAACAGTAAATTATTATAAAAATAATAAAAATGATTGGTGATTACATTTTACTGTATTTTTATTACTAAAAATTACACCAATTTATTACTGTATTTACCTGTTTATACCAAAGAAAACGACAGCGCATACCAAAGAAAATGCCTGTGCATGAATTCATTATATGCGGGTGCTCTTCGAATGTAACCCCCGCAAAAAGCGGGTGATTACTGTTTTCCAAATGTGTAATCTTATTGTTTTTGACATTTATATTGGCATAATATTGTGTAAAAAAGCAGTTTCTCAATAGTTTGAGTAGCATTTTCATTCTGCAAAACTTGTCCAATATCACAATTGTAGCTCCAGAAGAACACATCCGTGGGCAGAACATGGACAGGTCAATTGAGGACAACCACACTCCATTTATTTTCTTCACTAAATCTCTGGCCGCTAACTCTCTGTAGCCTTTTGAAGGGAAGGAGCAGGGGAAATGGCGGATAGCTGTCATGATTTAGAGAGAGAAAGGGAGTGACAAGCAAGGGAGGGAGGTTGGATAAAGTGACCTTCTGACCACGGCTCCTGGATCACAACATTCATTAGTGTGCGTTAAAGCTTCCATCGTCCACTGCTGCTACTACCTCCTCCTCACCCCTCCCTTCTTCAGAGTTTTACCACTGTTTTATTGACAGCCTCTCTGTCACCCTATCAGCATCTCTTGCTCTCTCTCCCTTCCACTCTCTTTCTTCCCCTCCATCACTCCTTCTACATTTTTCTTTCTTATCATCACTCATGCTCTCCTTCATGAGACGTAAGCCTAAACAGTAAATCCTTAAGATTGCTCTCTGCTGTGTAACCCCACTCCTAGATGAACATACTCTGCTTATACTCTATTTCTGTTTTAAAGAAATAGTTGGTGGAAAACCAAACTGATACCAAATTGAGCACAGTTTGAGGCCTAGGTCTGCTGGCAGGATGTAACAATCTCAGATGAGCAGTTAGGCTGTGTCTTAAATGGCTCCCTGCATAGTGCACTGTGTAGGATTTAAAATTCAGGATCCTGCACCCAAATAGTGTATAATATGTCTAACAATGCAGAATTCCATAATAAAGAAAATGGAACTGGAATATTGTCCATATTTCCACAATATGGGTGTAGAAACCTAAATTTTATAACTAACATAGCACTCTATAGCGAAAGTAGGGACACATTTTGGATTCAAAGGGCAATCCAGACAAAGTATTATTAATAGCTTAGAAAAAAAGACAGTATTGGACAGTATTAGTATGGGTATTTGCAGATACTCAAGTTTGCAATATCCACATCAGACATGAAAAAGTGGTATCCTGCCACCCCTATATGTTATGCAGTTAAAAACTTTGTAGCCTGATTTTTTCCCCATGCCTTTGAGCATCTTTATATACCTTTATAGAAACAGCATAAGCCATTTTGAGATTACTCAAATGTTCGGTATGGTTTGGTTGTGAGATCATTTAGTCATGCAGTTTGCTGATATATGCCTATACTTTCTCATACAATGATAATTAACACAGTTTCTATGACTTGTTAGGCTCATACATTGCAGCATCAAACATATTTCAGGTACCAAACATGTCCTGGCTGAGGTAAGAAGGATACTGTAGATTAGTGTTTTTGTTGTGCTAAAAAGCCAAATATCACATCTGTAGTTAATAGCTTGGGGGAATTCCCTATGGCTGTATGATAAAGTTTCATATTGCATGCTGATATTGTAGTTTGAGACCAATGAAAGATCAAAACACAAAGGAATGAATTCCATCAGACTGATGAGGCTGGGGCAAGCAATGTTAAATCCATGCAGGGTATAACAGTGAGAACATTAATGGATGGGACACAAAAAAATACATCATGAATTTTATTGTGAAGTTGGCTTGTGCTGATATATTTTCATTGTATTTTCTTGATACATGCCTTTATATGTATTATGTTAGGGGTCTCAGGCCACTTATTATTTCAAACTTACTTGGAGTTCACACTTCTTCAGACAAAAGGCAGCATAGTTTATTTTAATCGAACCAGACCTGCCATCTCCATCATCTCCATCAACATCAATTTTGCCTAAAAATCTCTCGTATTCCTCTCATATCCACTTCATCTCTCTCCCCCTCTCCTCTGCTCTTTGTTCATTTCTTACACTTTCCAGGTGACACGCTGGGCTTGAATGGGTTTTAAAAGAGCTTCTAAAACGCTGAAGATTACCATAGGCAGTGTAACATACTCAAAGGCATATACATAAACATGCTGGAGTGAGGCTCTCCGGTAAGGCCTCATAAACGACAGAGGATTCAAAACAGGCCGTGGAAGGTAAGCACAGGTGAAATGGTGGGGGGATAGAGAGGGAGAGGGAGAGAGAGAGAGAGTCCCCTCTGAGAGACAGGAGAAAGCACAGCAGATGAGGGGTGTTATCAATCATGGGCCGCTCTATTAATTTCATCAAGGCCCCGGCGCCCGCTGACATTCAGTGACACGCCACGGCCAGCATCCCAGGTGGGGGGGGGGGGGCAGCGGGTTGTGGGGGTGCTGTGGCAACACGACCACACTGCTTTTGAAATGCAAATGCACAGCATAACCTTAAACAGTGCGGCGAATTATCTCTCCTGCCTTCAAGTCAAGTGCCCTTTTTGCCTCCCAGTGGCTCTGCCCCCCCAACCTCCTTCTCCTGCGGCTGCCTGACCCTAGAGGGTGCCGCAGAGAACACCTTAAGAAGAGGGAGATAAAGAAGAAAGAGGGGGAGGGAGAGAAGGAGACAGGAGGGAAGAAGTGGTCTGTTCTTACAGACTCTACTGGTGCGCTGCTTCTGCTTGCGATTGAGTGTGTATTTGTGTGAAATGGCTTCAGTAATAAGCATGTCTCAAGGACATATCCATGCACTGGAGGTGGGCTACCACTCACCCCTGCTTGCTCCTTGACATGCCATTTTTAAATATTTCTTTATTAGAAAGATGACTGTGAGGGACATGCACCCTTAGGTGGTAAATCTTACCCAAGCATGGACACACACACACACACACACACACACACACACACACACACACATACACAAACACACACACACATACAAGTAGCACAGGATATGCTAAAATGTCAGCACAAATGAAGTTCACAGTGAATCAGCTTTTAAGAGACCCTATTGTAGCACTTTACCGAACTGAAGGCCAGTGCAGTTAGGGACTACACTCACTGAATATGGGATTAAAAACACCCATCTTGGCCCTGTTGTTGACACTAAATCTGCTAGGCAAAAAACTACCAGATAAATCACATCCCGATTCAACACTGTTGTGTTGTCCCATAACACAGCTCACTGTCCTAAATGGGCCACAACACTGTGTAAGGTGCTGTTGTTGACAGCGAAGAACAATAAGCACATCTCAAATGGGCATTAGAGCTGGACTGTTGAGGAGTGTAAAAAATTTTGTTTAGAAGTTGCTCAGAATTGTCAAAGCTTTTTTGCTTCATGCTGACGGAAGGATCTGATTTTATAGGGAACAACACAAGAATCAAAATCAGTACTTGGAAGTCAAAAATACAGGCTGGTGGTAGCGGTGTGATGGTGCAAGGTGTGTTTTTCCACCATACATTAGAGCCCCCGATATTCACTACAGATTTTAAACAAGACACTATTTATGTGATCATCCCAAAGAAAGTTCATGGCTGGAGTTCATTTAGCCTTACAGAGCCAGATGTGATCTGGGTTCAACCATGAGAATTTTTTACTGAATGTAGGTTGGAATGTAGGGTGGAAACAAGTTGAGTGTGAAATGTGTAAACAAATCTAACACCTTATGAAGGTGGAGCTTTAGGTATGGGGTGATGGCACTGTCATCAACATTGTGTGATAAGCATGCCTGTCATCAGCTCATGTAACATGTACTGTAACATACATGTGATGTGTTCTCCGCATCCAACACACATCTACATGCAGTGATAGTTGGGCAACCAGTGGCTGTATGTGGCTTCTGGCCTTCACAATGATACAGTCTGAGGTACTGTGAAGTGGATAGAAATGACAGATAAGACATGCTATTTTATTTGCATTTGATCTAAATGATTGCACTCTAGATGTAAAGAAAAGACTGATGAGAGGAATCTGGGGGCAAGTTTTACAGGAGGCCTTCCCTTGTTAGCAGTAGTAGCAGTAAGTACAGCACCCAGAGTTTAACAAATTTTACCAAGATGTGTATTTTTATTCTGAAATTTGAGATTATGATATTTTTTATCCTACAAGAAACATGTCAATGGACAATACAGCATAAGGCATGATGTACCAATGCCAGGTATTATAACCAAAATGTTACAGTATTAGGAAGGTTGTACTGTTGCTCTAAAAGTCAAGGGAAGTCCAACATATTACTATGTATATATTTACCTAATGAACTGATAACTGAGTCAGTAGTTTCTTAGGTACACCTACCTAGTATTGTGCTATACAGTAGATGTATAATGATGAGTGCATCAGTGTCACTGTGAGGTTGAGAATAGGAAGAAAAATTGAGCCAGAGTGTTCCTCTTTTCAGGAACTGATCGCTGATGAAGGATGAAGGCCTACATGACCAACACACATAAATTATGAGCACTAACAAACTAGTAATTGAGCCTACCTGTGCAGATAAGGTGTTAAACATCTCAGAATGAAGAATTACCCAGTCACATTAGAGCATGCAGGTTTTTCAAGATTGTGAGGTGGATAATTTTTTCCTCTCCTGTCCTCATTTTTGACCTCATATATGTTTTATGTGCATCTCGCCGCATCTTGGGCAGATGGCTGTGCACCAGACGGCCGTTCTAGACTTTTAGTTCATGATAGATGCCCATGACGTGACGAATGTTTAGGCAGCTCAAAATCCCAGACAATTCTAAAACCCCGGCCGGACGCAATTTCCAGGTCTCAAAAAGAGGACATGTCTGGGGAAAAGAGGACGTCTGGTCACCCTATGTAAACACTTATGTAGTACATAGTCTGAAACAAATACTGTTTAAGAGCAAAAGATGCAAGATGGATTGATTTAAATGCTTATTTAAATTGATTTTCAATAAATGATTGATAGCTGTGCACTGAAAGAAAAATGTTAAAACTCTGTGTGCATACTTGCCTTTGGGATGCCTGTGGAGAAAGGAATAAAAGTGGAATTAGCAATGTTACTAATTGGGTCTGCTAACTGTAGTAATGTTGACTGTAAATGTGTTATATAATAATAAAAATAATAATAATAATAATAATAATAATAATAATAATGTAATGTTCAATTAAATCTATGTTCTATGAGACATTTATTTCACCTGTTTAAGTAAACAGGTCTTCTTTTTCATTTTTTCCTGGTAGAGTTCCTTTGGGATTGATCAGGACATTGGACCTAAAGAAGTAAGATTAATGCTGATGACGAGCCAAACCAGACTAAGATATAATTTTTCCCATTTTTCTTTTCCTGTTATTTTGCTGATGGGACTTTAATACAGATGTTGGGATTATAGACATTAGGATCTCCTTAAAGGGATAAGAGATGCGATTTATGCATGAAAATTGCATTGATTCATTACCTGTGTACTTATCTGTAAGTTGTTGTTTTATGTAAGAGCCCAATTAGAACTCATAGCGTTTTTTTTATTGGGTATAAAAAACTATTAGCTTAAAATACATTTAAATTCAAATGATCTAAAACCCAAACTCCTAACAAGCAAGATGTAAGTAACAATACTCGTTTTTTTAAATAACTAAATTAGTGGTCAGTATAATTAAACAGGGCTACCCACCCAAACTTAAGCAGGCAATAATCTTAAAATTTCAATAAATTAATCAACCTTACCTAGTTAGGCTACTGAGCTCTAATCTAAAAAGAGGTATGTGTTTATGTACTGCGTTATGTTTACCTTCTGGTATACATCACCTCTTTCTGCAAATTATCTCGTGGTACTGAGTTTTGGATATGGTCCTCCTGCCTCCTTACTGAACCTAGATCCTGACATGCCATTGTACAGCAAAGAGTAACAGTATTGGTTCACCACCCAAAGTTCACTTTCTTATTCACCAGTTTCTTATTCACCAGTTGACCAGTTCACACACATCAGTAACGTGATGTGCATAGGGTCCCGGAAGTGACGCGTGGCATGGGGTATATAAACAAGGAAGCAGGTAGGAACCAGTGCTCAGTCATTGAGTCTCATGCCCTCTCTGTCTTGACTCCAAACCAGCTGGTACTCCAATCTTATTCTAACGGTATACTCTGTGTGTGTGAGAATGTGGATTCCCGGTGGGAATCTCAACTCTCAAGTGGAGCGTTCTCAGAGCAAGGTGCGTGGTCTACCAACTCTCGAGTGTTATATTCGCGATTGGGTTCATCCGCCACGCTACACTGGCCAACTGTTTGGCCAGGTGAGTCTCTTTATCTGACACAATAACTGAACCTTATGCAGTGAACCCAGCATGCAACATGGTGGATAGACGCAGGCTGTCATCAGCTCCTGACTTTTGAACAGGCCCATTGTGACCTCGCTGCCGAGACACAGATGCCACAGATGGCAGTCTGATCCTACTCACCCTCCCACTCTGTACCCAAGATTTCACTCCCCAAAAAATGCATCACACTTCTTGTCTCCCTCCTCACCGGGCAGGCAGCTGAGTGGGCTATGGTGGTCCTAAGATCCGATTCTGACTCTGTCTACTCCTATCCAAAGTTTACCTGTCAGCTCAGGGCCGCCTTCCAGCATCCTGACAGGTTGACACCCGCCTATACCACCTACGTTTGGTAAGTTGTTACACCGTGGAGTTTCGCATGGGCCTGGGATGACTCCGCCCTCCGAACAACCTTTCACGAGGGGTTGGCTCCACGCTTAAAGGACGAACTCACCTGGCGAGAGCTCCCCGCCACCGATCAACGCATGAGCTCTCATCTGAGGCCAGCCCCTCATACCCTGCTGCTGGTGAGTCCCTGGCCCAAGACTACCATGAGCTCCGGGAAAAGCTCAGGCCAGACCTTCACCTCCATCAGAGGCCAACTCCGGAGCCGGGGAACCCATGCAGAGAGGCCATGCCTCCATGACTCATGAGGACAGGGCTCGCTGATATTGCGAAGGTCTCTGTGCCTATTGCGCCTCCCCTGACCACCACTGTGCCATCTGCCCTCTCTGCCCGGGAAATGGCCAGGTCAGGTGAATAGGGGGAGGAACTCACCTTGTCCATCCAGTTGGGCCACAAACAAGTAATGACCACTGCCTTTGTTGATTCAGGGGCGGCTGGTAACTTTATCTTCCAGGCGACGGCTGGGACGTGCTCAGGGGAGTCAGAGGCCCTCTCGCCGGCGAACCAGAGACCATTCCCATCCTGTACAGTGACCTTGTTTAGGTGTTTAGTAAATGTAGGGCCATCCAACTCCCACCTCACCGGCCTTACGACCTGGCTATCGACCTCCAGTCCGGCACGGTACTGCCCCGCAGCTGTCTGTTCTCTCTCTGCGGGGGAGCAGAAGGCCAAGGAGGAGTACATTACCGAAGGGCTTACTTGGGGTTTGCTCATTTTTACCGCCATTTTATCCGGAGCTCCAGTTCAGCTGCGGCACCTCTTACTGCCCTCAACAGACCTTCCCGGACTCCGTTCAACCTCACTCCAGAAGCCATCCAAGCTTTTCATCATCTTTGCCACCTCTTCACCACTTCACCCATCCTACTTCACCCAGATCCTTCCAAACCATTCATTGTGGAGGTAGACGCCTCCGATGTGGGCGTAGGAGCCATCCTCTCACAGCAAGATCCAGACCAGAAAGTGGGCACTGGAGGAATGGCATCACTGGCTCCAGGGTGGCGGTGACCCGTTCACGGTCTGGACGGACCATCAGAACCTCATCACCATTCAGCAGGCAAAAAAACTGAAGCCCAGGCAGGCACGGCGGGCTCTATTATTTGAGCAATTTACTTTAACTTATTGTACTGCCCGGGGTTGAAGAACACCAAGGCTGATGCCCTCTCTCATCAACACCAAGCAGAGAGCCCCCGGGTAGACGCTGCACCTGTCCTGCCACCACAACTCATCCTGTCACCTCTCAGATGGGAGTTAGAAGATTGAGGGGCAGACCTTGGAGCCCCCTCCGGTGTGCAGTGTGTGCCAGGGCCAAGACTACCAATCAACCCTCTCCAGGGGACCTCCAGCCTCTGCCAGTGCCCCATCGTCGCACATCGTGCTGGATTTCTTCACCGGCCTGCCAGATTCAGAAGGAATGAACACCATCTTCACCATTGTGGATCGATTCTCCAAGGCCATGCACCTGGTGGCTCTAACCAGACTCCCCACTGCCAAAACCACTGCTGAGCTGATATTAGAGCATGTAGTCCAATTGCATGGCTTCCCCAAGGACATCGTCTCATACAGAGGGCCCCAGTTCACAGCCAAGTTCTGGAAGGCCTTCTGCCGTCTGATCAACTTCTCCTGCAGTCTCTCTTTGGGCTACCACCCCCAGACAAACAGTCAGACGGAGCAGAACAACCAACAACTGGATCGCTTCCTATAGTGTTTCGTCGCTGACCACCAGCGCTCTTGAGCTGAGCTCTCCCACAACCTCCTCACCTCATTTGCCACTGGGCTCAGTCCAAGGTATGCAATAGTTTCCAACAATGTTTGAACACCAGGAGCCGGAGGTTGATGTACCGTTGGCCCAACAGACGGTCCACAGGTGCCTACACTGTCTGGCAGATCCTCGACTTGAGAGGATGGCTGTGGCAAATAGTACCTAGTTGACTGGGAAGGCTACGGTCCGGAGGAACGGTCTTGGGTCCCAGGTCGGTTCATCCTGGACCCTTCGCACTTCCGATTCGACTACAAACCAACTGGTACCGTGAGTACTCCGGTCTTATTCTAACCTTATACTGTGTGTGAGTGTGTGTGTGTGTGTGTGTGTGTGTGAGAGAGAGAGAACGTGGATTCCCGGTGGGAATCTCAACTCTCGAGTGGAGCGTTCTCACAGCAAGGTGCGTGGTCTACCAACTCTGTCGTGTTCTATCCGCGATTGGGTTCATCCGCCATGCTACGCTGGGCAAACTGTTTGGGCAGGTAAGTCTCTCTATCTGACATCACACCTGTTCTATTCACCACTACTGAGCCACCCATTACACCTAGGCCCAAATTTTGCATCATGAGATGGACTCCAGTCTGTACACCAGCAAGATGGATCTACAAGGTAGGTCTGGCTACTAATCTGGTGAATGTATGTTTGATTTCTCAGTTTGGACTTCACATTAACACTGTAAGTGTAATTATAAATAAGTATTAATTGTATTACCATTACATTTCACCAATATAAATGCAAGTTGATCTGTAGGAGTGTGTAATTCACCGACAAATGGCACTGATTGAGAATCCCAGTGTAAAATACTGATTTGTAAATGTCACAATTCTCAGCCTCTGCCTCTGATTACAACCAATCACAGTGGTCTCCAATTTACCCCTGCCAAGGGTTGCCCATCATGAGCACTCTCAGCACCCAAATTTAAAGCCAATGTCTACCACGAAGCCACAAACACAATCAAACAAACCATCCTAGAGCTGCGATTCCATCCCAGGCACATTCATCTTCTGCTCTCCGCCTCAAGTCCAAATCTCTGTTTTGATTGCCACGAGTGACAACAAATACTTCTACTTAAGAGATCCCCGTCTCTTCTCCCATTTCTCTTTCCACCACCTAAACCCCCCACCCCCTCTGTTTGCCACCACTCAGAGGAATGGCTGTTATTATCATCATCAGGCGAAGATGCAAAGTCGTGTAGTGACAAGCAATCTGTCTCTTGAGCGAGGGGAAGCCTTACGGTCGCACTGACATATCACAGCTTTGCCACTGGTGCACGCCGGGGACCACTACAGGCATAATAACATTTCAAGTGCTTCTCCTTCTCCAGCTGAAAGGCGCTTGCCAAAAGAACATCAGCATCAACAGCCAGGAGCTGCATGACTTGGTGAAGGAGAAGTACGCCAAAAAAATTCTCGTCACTGGACGACTGGTGTTATCCAGTGCTCGTTGGCCATACTAAATATTTTGGTTAACAATTCATTACATGATGTGGCACTTTTGCTTTATTGGTTGTGTTCCAATTTTATATCTTTTATTATATAGGTATGATGAAACTAATTATATTATATTAATCAACAACACAAAACCATTATGGCTGCTGCAGTTTCACCATTTTGCCCCTGTCACAGTGCTACCATCATCTAAAGTTCTTTTGTCATGACTATGGTGATGCCCCTGCCTGGCTGGTCTATCTGGCCTCACAGATATGCTTCTAATCACCCACATGGTTCCCTACCTTGCTTACACAAATGGCACACATGAAAAGGATTGGAAAATCTATTTAGTCAATAGCATAAAAGTGTTTTTTTTGTTTCCATGTATTCCAAGTGCTATTGTTTATTAATGGGTAGGTACGGTACATTAGCTGTCAGCAACCATCAAATGCCATTGCGAAAAATTTAAAAATCAAAATCACTTTTATTGTCACATCACGCATCAGGTACAGTACATGTGAGTGAAATGCTTGTGTTCAATGCGTCACAGAACAGCAATGGTATGATAATACAATGATACAACTATACAATATATAGTAGGATGACAGAGAAAAAAACAACATGCATATGTACAAAATACATACTGTGTAAAGTGTAACTATGCCAAGGGTAAGTTGTGCAAAGTCCAGTGAGTGGATATTATGTGTGCATGTGTGTGGTCAGAGCTCAGCAGTCTGGGTACCAGACCAGCAGACTGCAGTCCTGCAGTCTGCTGGTCTGGTACCTAATGTTGTAGTACCATCTACCTGATTGTAGAAGCCTAAACAGGTTATGACTGGGATGGCTGGAGTTTTTGGTGATTTTCCACACTTTCAGGTATCGCCTGGTGTAGATGTCCTGGAGGGAGGGAAGCTCACCTCCTATAATCTTTTCTGAGCACTGCACTACTCTCTGCAGAACTCTGTGGTTGTAGGCGGTGTTGTTTCCATAGAAGTCATACAGTGATGCATCCAGTGAGAATGCTCCCAATGGCACAGCTGTAAAAGTCCTGAGGATGCAAGTCCCGAGGATGCTCATGCCAAACATCTTCGGTCTCCTGAGAAGGAAGAGGCGTTGATGCGCCTTCTTCACAGTTTTGTCCGTGTGAACTGTCCATGTGAGGACCTCTGTGATGTGCATTCCCAGGAAAAGCAAAGCACAGTTCAGATAATTGCAGTTAATTAGTCAGTCAGATAACATTGTTTTATTTGAAGTTAGTGACAGCTCCAGGGTGAATTTATTTCAAAGGAGACCTCCAGGGCAATTGTTGAGAAAACAAAGTTGCTTATATATAAACTGAATAGCTACAGCTGCCATCCCCATTACATAATATGTGAACTTCAGCTAAATACAAAAAAGCCAAACAGCTATCTAGCTTGGTAGTTTACCACTGTCATTGTGTGACATAAGGTCTTAAAAATAAGGCCTATCTTATATATGTTACTGAGTATTATACAGCACTTATTTTAAATAAACAACATGTCTTTTTTCTGTAATCATTGATGGAGTCAACCTAATAACCATGCTGATGGTTCTCTCCATATGGGGCACCCTCTAAAACTACAGGTAACTGAGCTCATAATGGCCACAACTTGGTAAGGTGTGTGAATGATATGTGCTTCAAAATTATAATCGATATGCCACCTTTGTTACACGTAAGCTGTACGCCATGGCCTAACAAAATGTATCGGTAGAGCTGATTAGCATTCCACTTGACCAACAGATCAGTCAAAATCAGGAAAAGTGGACAGGAGAGTAGGTTTATCTACACCCTCTCTGGCCATATGAACCCCATTATCAACATGGCAGATAGCGCAGTACTTGACGCAACACATACTTGCTGTTTATCATGCAATGCCGTATAAAAAACTTGTCATTTCACACAACTATTCAGTATACTTAACATGCATCGAGGCAGTACAACCAAATGCCAAACTGTTGTTTTGGTTACACACCTTTGTAAACTGTCTTTATGGACTATTTAACTATTAATTCATCACTACTATGCCATTATAAGTATGGCAACCATATCTCATGCTGTTGTACAGCAAACATAATCCTGTCAAAGTGTCAAAAAAGTGACACTAGCATTGTTTTAAATAATTTAAATTATTAGCATCTTCATTTAAAAAACGGATAAACCTGCAACTTCAAAGAGACATTAGACAGTCACTATCTATATATCCTCTGAAATAGCTGTTCTGGCCTGAAATTCTGCTCTGAAACTGCAGCTCTTCAGACACACAGACATGGTCTTGATAACAACAGTTTACAAATTCTTGAATTATTGTGTGGAATGCTGGCACGCGAGCAAAACAAGGTAAAGACACAGGTGGAATTGCCTTTTTACCGTACATGTCTTGAAAATAAAGTTCCCCGCTAAATATGTGGCCTCAAATGTAAATGATGTAGTAGTTTTGTTCCTAGAACTTATCATGACCACATTACAATCTCAAAGATCATGCTTCACAAACATTATTCTATTACCTTATTCCCATACCTTACTAGGTCATGACCATGACTTAACTGTAATAGCTAACTATAACATCTTGAATTCACATCTTCTAAATTGTGGCCACAAATTCCTGTTCACATGCCTTAGTGAGCTGTTTTCAAGAAAGGATGCACCAGTAGGGCTCCATATGCATGTGCTGAGTGTCCTTTAGGCCCGGGTTTCTCAACCACTGGGCCGCGGACCACTGAAGGGCCGCGAAGGCTTCTGATTGGGCCGTGAATCTAAAATCGAGACAGGCCATTGGTCCGCAGTTGGTTGTTTAATATTATCTAATGTGGCCGAGTGGGCCTTGGCAACATGCCGTGATAGATAGGTGGGCCTTAATGTTGAAAAGGTTGAGAACCATTGCTTTAGGCCACACTGCATGTGTTAGGAGTCCTCTAGGGTATAACTGTGAGTTACACTGAGTTACTGCTTATTCTTCAATATGTTTTTGGGCTCAGCAGAAAGTAACAAACTCCTGAATATAGTGCAATGTAAATAAATAGGGCAGAATTCTGAACTTCTTTGAACAGACATACTTATATTTTGTTAGTTTTTATCTCTGATATTGGTGTGGGTTAATAATGCACTATTCATTTCAATGTAGTGTCTTATATGGGTTATTTTCCCTCTGATGGTATGGATGACAGAAGCTTTGAGAAAAGAGCAGCCTGCATTGTTCTCAACTCTGTAAAAGAAGGCCTTTTTTGTAGGGGTGATGGAGGGGGGGGGTATCCAGGCTTGCATAATTAGCTGCTGCCAGGGTTGTGAATGTCATGAAAACCAGCTCCTTTTGATCCGCGCCTTTACTGCAGTATCTCTGCACCACGGCCACGCTCTCTGCAGCCCTTGTTAGGGCTTAGAACCGCTAATCCTGCCCCGCAATCCTCCGCCATCCTGATCCTAGAGCCAGGATGAAAAATTTACACACTCTCACCTTTTTCTTTGAGCCTTCTGTTCTCCATCTCCCCTCTCTTTCTCTCCCTCTCCTCATCCCTCTATTCACTCTTTGTCTTGCACATACACAGTCTCTCTCTCTCTCTCTCCCTCTCTCTCTCTCTCTCCCTCTTCCTCTCTCTTGTCCTTGTGATGATTATTTTAAAAGTGTGCTGAGATGGTTTGTGTGTTTCCCTCTCCTGCTTAACCAGAACAAAGCATCTGGAGAGCAGGAAGAGAAGATCAGAGTGCCGCTTCAAAGTTCCCCTTCACCTGGGTAAGAAACTGCAGAGACGCTCCCACCACTAGTGTACTAGCATCATGCCACTGGCTGCTGTTATCATTAGGCTTACTGCTGTTACAGCTTCACATACTGCCTGTCTGTCACGGCTGACATCAATGCACTACTCTGCTATGATAAACAGTGCTGCTATTGGGAGTCAGGCTACCCTGCTATATTAGCTAATATCAATATGCTATAGTGCTACAGTTCATATATGCCTAGTCAGAGCTGTTCAACTAGTGCTGTTCAAGCTTCAGTAAAATCTCAGACTGTCAGTAATGCTAGAAGAGAAGCCAAGTGCATTCTAACATTCATGCCACATTTCTAAATATCTAATACTTTTTATGCCCCAGCTCCAGTAGACCGAGCTAAAGCTGTATTAAGCAAATGAAAATGAACACACTGTAAAAAAAGGCTGACTTTTGTTGATACAGGGACTGACACAATAACAAATATCTGATTTTTAATGCTATATTGACTGACATTCTAAATTCTTACCTATACCTAGCCAGATGCTCTAGTTATTTAACCATTTTATTCTGGTAGGTTACCAGCTGTTTCCCTTACCGTCTTAGTCTGAACAAAGTGTCTATAGAAAAGGAATACAATACCAGAGCTCTGCTTTAAAGTTCTTCTTTGCCTGTGTAGAAAGAATCTGCAGAGATGCTCCCACCACTACTTTCATAGCATCACAAAGTAGCTGGACTCATTAGACATGCTGCTGGTTGGACTTCACATTCTGCCTGCCATAACCACGTAACAATACCGCCGGCTGTATTATACAGCTCATATAGGCCTAAAACCGAGCTCTTCATAATTCAGTAACTCAGCAGGCTCCACACCTCATGGTACTGCAGGTAAAGGCAATTGATATTCTAATATTCAAACCAAATATCCACATTGTTATCCTTAAGCACAGCTCTTTCAGTTATGGTACATATCTAGCTCAGTTACTACGCTTTTTGAGCAAATTAAGTTAAATAGACATTCTGTTTGTACTGAGGTGAGCAATAATACATGATTAGTGTTAATTATTACTAGATAGCAGATAGAAAAAGTATCAACCAGAGATGGGAACTCGAGTCTGAGACTCGGACTCGAGTCGCACTTAAGTCACACAAACAGAGACTTGTGACTCGACTTTAGACTTGCC
>JBBIGA010000106.1:4155156-4169991 GCA_037576975.1 Alestes dentex | reverse complement strand
CAAGAAAATGTACCAAAACATAACTGTTTTTTTTAAACACATTTAGCTCTAAATGTGTGAAAATTGTGTGAACATTGTGCCAAATGATGAAAAAATGACGCCTCTAAATTTGTGAAGCTTTTTCACAGTGCATGTAATAACAGCACAAATGTTGCCAGGTATTGGAACACCTTCACTTGTATTAACATGAACAGCATTGCCAGCATAAAGAACTGCTAAGTGATTATTTTACAGAACAACAACTGAGCAAAGTAAGAAATGGAATGCATGTGAGCACTTTCTTCAGGATGCTAACAATTTAGTGTAGCTTTAATTAATTGGTATTATTGGTATTATCGGTATATTATGGTACTGATTGTTTTTGTATTTGTTTTCTCAGTTTCTCATGGTTTGAACCACACTCTTAAAAATAAAGGTGCCACAAAGGGCAGTGCTTTAGAATGACCACTTTTTGTTTCGCCAAAGGAACCATGTTTTAAGAATCTTCATATAATGTAAGGGTTATTTTTAAAGAGGCCTTTACATAATATGGAGGCCTAACTAAATGGTTCACAACCATCATTTGAAATTGCTTATATTAAAGAAACAAAAAGTGGTTCTTCCATGACATGGCACAAAGACCCCTTTATATTAAAGAATTAAAAATAAATAAACACCAGCTATATAGTACAACAGGCTAATTCATGGTACTATAGTGAATCCATTTAATGACATAATCTGCTTAAATAACTCATGCTAGCGTTGCTCCACCACAATTAGCTCAGCATCTTCTGAATACATTTCGTCCAGTGGAAACTACACATATTCAAACCAGCATACTCCTTGAGTGGGGATGGTGGGTGAGCAGTTCTTTAAATAGGAGATGAGTTCCCCTTTGAATATTTACTGATCTGAGATAGAGCAAGGGAGAGAGAGAGAGAGAGAGAGAGAGAGAGAGAGAGAGCAAGACCTCTGCAATAACCTTGCTGTCGGCTACAAACCTCCCCACTCTGACACTGGCTCAACTAACGCACAGGGATGCCGCCCCGTTCAACTCTTCTGTGCATGTGTATGCGTGCAGATTTGTGTTTGAGCTACACTTAACCTCCAGTCTTGAACCTCAAAGGACATCTTTGGTCTCCTCTAGGTCTGGATATGTTAAATTGATGCAGCTTTGGTCCTTCAAGAAAATGCTTATTGGCATCTCTGTGAACCCTGTACAATGTACTGCTGATTCTAGCAGAAGTTATCTGAAAATGTTATTTAAAGTCAACCTAAAATCAAAATGTTTTTTTTTTATTCTTCTGGAACACATTTGATCATAATGAGCATTATTTGTTATATTATACCATTTAAAAGCCAAAATCTTCAATTTTGTGGCATCGTCTATCCAGCTGTAAAACACTGAGGTATGATGACATTATCATGCACAAGTGGGCAGGAAAAAGAATACTCTGTAACCAATTACATCATGTTTCACCACTCCCAGCCACCACTCCTATATAGCATTGATAACATTCATGTATCCCAAAGACCCGCGCTGATGCAATGTTTTACTATATGTCATGGTTTAGAAAGAAAAATTCATTATGATTTTTAATTCACATTGAAATTAATGTTAAAAATTGTTCAGTGGCGAACAGTACTAGAAGTCATCTTGAAGTCTTAATTATTTGAGTAACTTTGTCCATCTTTATAGATTTATTTTCTCATTCAGTTTGTCAATTTGACCATTTTTCATTGTCTGACAATGGATCTAGGAGTGCAGTTTGCTAACCTGATAACTATTTACTGGCTTCATTTGACTCGTCGCTTCTGTGCAAAACAAAGTGAACTGCTCACCAGAGCTTGTCTGACTGACTATATTTAGGGAAAGAGTCAAGTTGCATTAATTATTTATACACATTTTGGCCAGAGGATCACTTTAAGACAATTGCTGTTAATTCATTCGTGTGTGTTTTTGCACTGTGGTATGCTTGTATTGATTTGTTGTCACATTTTCTAACTACAGTAGGCTGATTTGCATGTATGCTGGCTTATGTTCACAGACACTGCTATTGATACCTGGGGCTGGCATACCACACATCACTGGTAGCCAATGAGGTATGAAACGTGAATATTGAGGCTTGGCCTCACCTAAAGTACACAAGCATGTGTTTGATTAGCCTCTGTGTTCATTCGTATGATCACTCCATGAACCACATGTGACATCATGGCCATGACACCAAGGCAGTGGAAAATCAACAGTGTAAACAGCACATGTTGCAGGCAGTGTGACCAAAGGAAAGCAAGTCCTGATGGAGTTTTTTCCCCTTCTTTTGGACGGAGTGAAGCAAAGCAAACAGAAATAGTAGTGAGACTGGCTTCTGGCAGTGAAAACAGATGGTATTTGCTAGTGCATAGGCCTACTACACACTCACCCAAAGCTACATCCTCACAGATTCTTGATGCATGTAGACAATAAACACCCCACCCCGTTTCTCTTTCTATATCAGTTTTTTGATAAAAGAGCCTTTGCTCTGTTAAAAGATATCACACAGCAAACCACAAAGGGTGCCTCAGCCTATCCAAACAATTTAGGATTTGATTACTATAAACACAGCTTGATTTCAGGCTTCAAATGAGGCTAGACTTGGCCTAGATGTTTATTCTTACTTTAATAATTACATATAACTTATGAGTTGCTAATAAATAATGTGCAGCAATTACTGAATACTAAGTAATAATGCCCAACAGAGTGCTTCACCATAAGATATACACAGGATTGTGTGACCTTGTGTTTATTATTGCAATTTTACCAGAGTAAACACATTTTGTAACTAGTTGTTAAAACAATTCATATACAAAACGGAAAAGCTTATTTACAGTCTGACTATAAAAGTAGTTCAGATCTACTGCTGCTTATAAACAGACAGAACTAAACTGCTGACTAGGTGCATATATGTAAATCCAACCTGTCAATCTTCCAGTTTTTTGGAATTTCTCCTATATTGTAGCCTTATGTTTGTTATGTTAAGAATTGTACATAATTCCTTTTTTGCCTCCCCTATCAAAAAATGAAAATTAATACATTGACAACAACAAAACTCCCCCAGGGTCAACAACCAAAATCACCATTCTCCCTCAGATTTGAAAAACCTCCTGTAAAAGTTTTGTGACATCACAAGAACAATTAATTCACAGTGAGCCTTTTTGCAGCTCACCATCCATATGGAGAACGGTATGAGGAAAATGTGGGCTTCATAATATGGGCCCCATTAGCGTTAAATAAACATAAGAATGCGGTTAAAGGAATTAATTAGATCTGCCATATATTCCGTGCCATTTTCAGGTAATGGCAAGCAGGACAGCGTTTAAAAAAAACCTGAAAAAAACATTCCTCTGATTACGCCTTTCACTGATTTATTTTTGTCTTTATTGCATACTTTATCAAGCCATCACGATACAGACTTGCCTGCAAATCAGGCTCATTCATCTGGTGGATTGTGATGGATTGGTGCTTGTCATCTGGTGAGCTTGTGTTTTTGCAGTTGAAGAGGAAGTCCTCAACCCTGGCACAGAGTGCTCTTTCAGCCCAGTCATGCTAACGCTGAGGTCATGGCTTCTTCATTGCAAGACACCCCTCCCCTTACAGGCCTCTCAGGGACACGTTCTGAATCAGACAGGGATTTTCCTTCCTCGCTCTTGCACAAAGGTGTAATGTGGCAATTTGTGTCTTTATGGAAGAAATTAAAGGCCCATGCTGAATGCTAGATTTTCATTAAGCGCCACTGCACCACACCTCTTGGTGTTTTCTGGCATTTGGCTGGCCTGGTGCAGCATGGTTAGCATGTTTGTTTCTTCCCCCTCTCTTTTCTTCTCACTTTCTCTCACTCAACACGTTTAAGCGCAGATGCACGCAAAGATAAATGTGCATCTAGACAAAGTCTGGTAGGATGTGCTTCACTTTACACTGTAATTTGCACCAAACTGCAGTGAGATCCATAAAGTCTAAGATGACTGACTGTCTACTTTAGCATAAGTGGCCATTTGTCATACGTGAACACACCACAGCAAACAGCATGAAACTGTTCGCTGTATTTAACCCATTCATCAACTGAAGCAGTGGGCAGCCAGGAACCCAGCGTCCAGAAAGCAGTGTGTGGGCACCGTACCATGGTCAAGGGTACCTCAGTGGGTACCCCTGCATCTAGGATTCGAACACACAGCTTTTTGATTGGAGGGGTAAATCCCTAACCACTAGGCCAGCTGCTCCTGTAAAAAGCTAATGTCAAATCACTGAAGATACTTTTGCTTAAAGTTAACAGTAGCTTATTTTCACTCTCCCTTTTGGATTGCGTTCCTCCTCAAGCATTAGTCCTTTCTAATGAAATAACACCTTCACTTACACCTCCCTCACACACACAAATCAGGGCATGTGGTTATTTTAGAATATGCGTATAATTTTTTCCCTTTTTTTGAGGCCAGGTGTGAAATGTATGTTCATTAAAAGTGACAAAGACCTGATTTCCAGAAGAAGTGCTCGGAGGCAGCGAGGAGAGCTAATGACAGAGACAGAGGCAGGCAGGGATGGAGGAGGGGTACAGCAGGTCATTTTGCAGCACACCGCTTTGTTTTGACACCACCGTGAAGAGACGGATCACGCATGCTCACCTTTAACACTCAGTTTATGGCCGTCACCACACAAATTCACTTGTCCCGGATCTGCTAATATACACCAGTTGGTGATTTACTGCTGGCAAGATAGCACTTCACATCTGCTAGCATTTATCCATATAGATTTACTGTTATTACTTCCTCACAAAGGCCTGGCAAAACGAATAGTTACAGATTGCTATAACATAAATCTGCAACAAACAAGCTACTGTAGGTCAGTTAGAATAAGAATATGACATCATTCTCTGCAGTTGGCAGTGATTCAGTTTTGTCTTCCTAATGGACTTCAGTCTTTTGGTTCAGGCATATGTTTTTACAGTGAGAACTGCAGTGTAGCTTTGATCATTCAAAATGGACCTTAAGGCAAGGCACAACTGGCAGAAATGATGGTCTTGGTCCCACCAACCATTTTTCAGATTGTAGTAAGTCTTTTCTTAAACTGTAATAAAAATGATGTCAGAAATATATGTATTCCAGCATTTTAATAGACTCTCACTGTATGACTAATAAATAACTGTCCAATATTTAGCAACATTTATGAAGGTGTAGCTCAGCATTCAGCGCAATAATATCGTGACACAGATCATATTGTGAAAACCTCATTTACTGTTGAATGTTACTAGAATATCCAGATGTCTTTTTCCTTTATACAAATGACAACATTCACATAAATGGTGCAATTCACTTGGCAATGTAGTTGCCCATAGATTTTGTCTTAAAAATGACCTTAAATTTATTTATAATAACAGTACATTGCTTTTTCTTACATTCTCTGGAATGTGTCTTCACAATGAAATAAACATTTTAATTTCAAATTCTTAGCTTTTTAAAATATTATTAGCTTTTTAAAATATTCATATTTGTATGATTTTTAAGCATTTCATGTCTCATTTGCATATGTAAATTTCTTTGTCAAATGTCCAGTAGAAAAAAAAATTGTATTCAGTTGTAAAAAAGCAGAAACATAAAATTTGAAGATTACAAAAGTCTTCAACACAAAGTTTAAAATCAAGTGTATCTGTGATTAATTCAATCTTTACTTTTGTGCCCCCTATTGGCCCTTTAACTCATCCATTCTTCTAATATTAACCCCTAACTGTCATAGCTGTGTCTTCTCAATTAAAGCTTTTCCTAAAGCTCTCACTGATGTTATGTTCTATTTTAAAGAGACTAACACTGACACAAGCAACTATCCAGACACACCTCAGCTGCCACCACATATTTCTTTCTCATGTGCATCTAAAATGGCTAAAGGGGAGATTTCTGAGGAGATAAGACAGAAGATAAGCCGCATGCATAAGGAAGATGAAAGTCAAAGGAAAATAAGTATAAGAAACTGGAGTTCAGGAAATTATTAAAAGATAGGAATGGGACTCGTAACATGCAGGTCTAAAATCTGGTAGACAACCAAAACTGCCCCATTAGATAAACAACATTTAGACCTTTGAGACAAAATTAAGTTCCACTTTACCTACAGACTAGTAAAAAATGCCAAATTTCTGTCCATCCTTCCACTGTGAGAAAACCACTCAACACCAAGGGTCTGAAAAAAGTGTACCTAATGCTTAAAAGCCATTAGAGAAAAGAAGAAGATTTGCACTAGAACATCTGACAGGTGCAGTAAGGTTTCATGGACTGATAAGGAAGTATTACTTGGATGATGAGAAGCAGAAAATCCAGTCATCTCCTAAAAGTGAACATTGAAGGTATTTGCAAAATTTAAAGCAAGTATCATGAAAATAAATTTAGTTATTTGCTACTGTGCAATTCACTGTTAAATATTTTCTGCTTTTTCCAAATGCACTTAATGACCATGTTGACTGTAAATTGAACACATGACTTTGGTACAGTGTTGTGCTACAATACGTAAATATAAAGGATTTTGGACATTTAGAGCTGAGCTATATTGTGAGGGCTCATTTCAAATAATGGTACAAGTTTCTCAGTTTCTCCATGTGTTTGCTGAATCTGCTGTACATGTAATATTTATCAATCTGAGCTGGGTTCTTTCAGTTCCAACCCCAGAGTCAAGGCCTGACCACATCCGAAATATCACACAGTCTTGCTTTCGCTGACAAGGCTGCTGATAATTTAAAGTATGCAGCCTTAACAGTGGAATCCATAGTGGTTTTGGCTCATCAAGTCAAACCACAGTAGTAAAGGGACATCAATTACAAATAAGTGCAATATTAGCATCGTTCACTCGAGCTAAACTTCCCTGCATCTGAGCGTCTGAGTTGGCTCAGTTATGCCTAACCATCTGGTCAGTGGGTCTGGGCCATTTGTACCAATGTACACAAACATGTTCTAACACGCTAAAGTCAGGCCAGCCAAGAACTTGAGAAAAGAAGCTTCAGGAGCTGCAACTGTTAATGAGTCATTTCATATGAATAGAGTCCAACTTTGTCCTCTATGAAGCCAATTATTACTTTTATTTATCTGAAAGCAAGTAAACCATAGTACATGAACTGGAGTGTACTCCAAGCTTTGGATCTTTGGGGGGAAATTCCACTGTTCTTACATCATTTTGTTCTGCCAGAATATAGAATGGCTGTGCTGCAGACTGTTCCCCCTATATTATCTTTTCTGAAATGTGAAAAGTACAAATAAAAGTACAACTAGCTAACTAAAGCAGCTGGTAGCAAACAGGTGTTGAAGAAACAAATGATAGCTAACATAAACTTGTATCTTGTGCCCTTGCTGTGTCCCTGTGTCTTGTCTGGGTCTGTTATTATTTATGCCTGCCATGTGTTTCTAGTCCATGTGACATTGTCATTGTTTTGGTTCAAGCCTTGCCTTAGCCCCGCCCTATCGTTATCTCCTCCCTGGCCCAAGTGTTTCCACTGTCATTATTTACATTTACAGCATTTAGCTGACACTCTTATCCAGAGCGACGTACACCTAAACAACACCTGTCAAAGAAAAGTCAGAAGTTAAACAAAAGTGAGTTTGGTTTTTTTTTTGAGAAGTAAACAAGCAGAAATGAGAGGCATAGTTAGTCACCCAGGTGTTAACTGTGTGAGACGAGCTGTGTTTGAGGCCCTGAGTGGACGAGAAGTGACACGTTATTTGATCAATGCTGATATGTATGGTGGTGCCAGTCCATTCTTGGCCTTGAAAGCAAGTGTTAAGGACTTAAACTTAATGCGAGCAGGGACAATGAGGTTCCTTAGTAAAGATGTGGTGTGTGTGTGAACTTGGGAACATTGAAGGCTAACCTTGCACCAGCATTCTGAATCAGCTGAAGTGGTTTTGTTACCTTCAGTGGAAATCCAGCCAGTAGAGAGTTGCAGTAGTCCAGTTTGGAGATGACCAGAGATTGGACGAGTATCTGGATTCTTCTGATGTTGTAGAGAAAGTATCTGCATGTTCTGGAGATCTGGTCAACATGCGACGAGAAAGACAGATTTTTATATGTCCTCTTCTGTTTGGGTCTATTTTCTACAAACATCCAGTTTCAAAGCCTCCAACCCCTTTCAATGTTAAACTGCATGAGTAATATTATGAATAACTTTGTTTCTGCAAGTAACTTTTGATGTGTGTCAACTAAAATGCAGAGAATTTTCAAATCCGGACTAATTTTAAGTTTAGAATTTAGAGTTTAGAATATCACAAGATACCTTATTAACTAATGACTAGTCACAAAGGACCAGGCCTAGTTTGATTAGATAATAGTTTGACAGTCTTCTTCATAATATTTTCAGTCAAAACAGAATTCTATGGGTGGCACGATACCACTTTTTCATGCCTGATAGTAGTTACTGATACTGCAATTTTGAGCATCTACCGATAACAATACCAATCCAATGCTGTTTAAGAGAGGGTCTATTTCCCTCTCTTAAACAACTAATTACTGGATGCACTTTGAAATGACTGTCTACTTACTCTATAGTAAGCTGTATATAAGTTTTATAAGTTATATAAGCTGTAGTGCATAATTTCCCTTATGGAATTCTGTATACATGGCTAAATCGCCAGTGGCCATTGTACACTATTTTACACTATTCAGGTACAGGACCTTATATTTGAATTCCTACATAATGCACTATGCTGCTCACCTGTGTACTCCATCTCTCTTTAAAACAAGTTGCTCGAAGTGTCAGTAAGCATTCCTCCGGTATCCGATCCAGGGATTTTGGCCTGTATTTGAACAGTATCAATACTGAGTGTTATTGTTAGGACCTGAGTCAGTGGCTGCTAGACGCCACTGTTAGGTAAGGATTGGACTTTTATTTTGACACTTGGTGTGGCCTCATCCCTGTGCCTCGGCTGGCCTGGGATGAGGTATTATCAGCTGCAGCTGTTTTGTGTTTAGGGTTAGGTATTTAAGTTTTCTTTCTACTTGGTTTGGTTGTCGGTTCACCACACATTACACTCTGTTGTGTTCCTTTGTTGTTTGAGTAAAACTTATTGGCCCTTGTGCCAGGTTTTGGTTTTGCATGTACATTGTAAATAAAGAAACGAATAGTATGGAGTTCTGCCTCTGCGTGTCCTGCCTGAGCGAACACAACGGAGCCGTGACAGATGAACCGACCTACAAAACATGCAAGGCAGACACGGTGAGCAAGGAGCTAACCCCGGAGGAAGAGGAGTGGCTACTGAGAGAGCTGTCAGTACTCTACCAGGAGTGGATTGCACGAGACATGGTTGTTTGCGGTGAAGCTAGCCCTCAACCAGTGGGGAGGAAGCGGGCTAGGAAGCCCGCCTTGAGCACTCTGGCAAGGATGCCGGACTTGGGAGCGCTTCTGGGCCTCTCGCTGGCTCCGAGGACCCTGAAGCAGGAGGTAGCAGAGAACGAGAGGCAGCTAGAAAGGCTCATGGGGCTGGTTGCTATGCTGGTCGCGGTGGTCGACCAACAACAGCTCTTCGAGGCCATACAGCCAGTCCCGCCTATCCTTGAGACTCCGCATACCGTAACTCCGCTCCTGAGACACGCAGCTCCGCTACCGAGCCACAAGACTTCCCCTCAGGGCATGCAACAGCCGGTGGCTGCTACAAGACGGTCAGTCCCCTCTTTAGAGCCATTAGCCCCCAGCTCAGAGCCTGTAATCCCCATCTTACAGCCCACAGGCCCCTTAGTAGACCTGCTCCACTGAGGCTCCAGTCCATGAGGCTCCCGCTCCAGTCCCTGTTCCTGAGGCTCCCGCTCCAGTCCCTGTTCCTGAGGCTCCCGCTCCAGTCCCAGTTCCTGAGGCTCCCACTCCAGTCCCAGTTCCTGAGGCTCCCACTCCAGTCCCAGTTCCTGAGGCTCCCGTTCCAGTCCCTGTTCCTGAGGCTCCCGTTCCAGTCCTAGTTCCTGAGGCTCCTGCTCCAGTCCCTGAGGGTCCAGCTCCTGCTCCAGTCCCTGAGGGTCCAGCTCCAGCTTCAGTCCCTGAGGCACATGCTCCTGCTCCTGAGGCCCCGACTCCGGCTGTGGCACCTGCTCCCGTTTCAGAGGCCCCAGCTCCGGCCATGGCCCCTGCTCCTGCCCCTGAGGCCCCAGCTCCCGCCGTGGCATTAACATGTGAAGTCACAGGGCCTGCTGGGAATCCCACCGCCTCTGGGTGGCCACTGCTGTCATCACTGCCCTGTTTGCGGGGCCCTGGACCGCCTGACGCCCCGGTGGTGCGTCTGTTAAGAGGGGGGGAATGCCAGCAGAGCCCAAGGACTTCCCCCAAAGAATTTGGGGGGGGGGCACTAAGGGGATCCACCTCGGAGGAGACCCCTGAGGGAGGCACGACGGAAGGGGGCATGCCCTGGACAGCCTTGGAAAGGGCCCTCGAGTGGAGCCCCTCTTGTTTTCCACCACCGCCCCTCCTCCTTGGCCTTTTTTGGGCGTCCCGGAGTGGTGCCGTAAGGGGGGGGTTACTGTTAGGACCTGAGTCAGTGGCCACTAGAGGCCACTGTTAGGTAAGGATTGGACTTTTATTTTGACACTCGATGTGGCCTCATCCCTGTGCCTTGGCTGGCCAGGGATGAGGTATTATCAGCTGCAGCTGTTTTGTGTTTAGGGTTCGGTATTTAAGTTTCCTTTCTACTTGGTTTGGTTGTCGGTTCACCATTCACATTACCCTCTGTTGTGTTCCTTTGTTGTTTGAGTAAACTTATCGGCCCTCATGCCAGGTTTTGGTTTTGTATGTACATTGTAAATAAAAAAATGAATAGTATGGAGTTCTGCCTCTGCGTGTCCAGCCTGAGCCAACACAATGGAGCCGTGACAGTTATGTAATTAGAAATGTACCTTTGGAAAAATTTCAGTAATTCTGCTTTCATGAGAGTGTAGTGCACTGCATATTAATGACCCTAACACCAGAGAAAACTATTTAACTATTTAGGATCATTTATGATTTACCACGTCAAGTTTGAATTGCTGTGTTGAGAAAAGCACAGTAATATAAATATATATTTGCGCATTCGATAATGTTGGGCTGACAAACAGGAAAAAGGACTGATAAACTGAATCACAGAGAGTATCATGTGTCCCATTGCTGCAAGTCCTAACAATGTTTCAACTGGGACATGGATGAACAGTAATAAAAGAAATAAAAATTGCATTTAACTGAAAAACGGCTCTTTAAGAAACTCCATCCAAGGCTTTGATTATTACATTATCTAGCTTCCACATTCCTCACCATCTGATGGTCTACATCATTTCCCCCGCAGGGCCCTTTTGTGTGGCCATTGTTGTCAGAGCATCATTAAAATTGCAAACACATCACTGCGTGCTGTCTGTCACTATGTGCTGTCTGTCAGTATTAATGACCAAAGTCCAATTCTTAAATACCTGTCCTCTTTTAATTATCCCTGTTCATATCTTTTAAAGATCAGGTTCCCGCCTCTAAACACAGGGCCAGCTTTCCAGGCAGTCTCGTCTGTCACCGCAAATATCATCACTGTATTTCTTCACCGCTGACCGTGACAGGCTCCACTTTAAACCTTTATCTGCCTCTCCATCCTTTCTTCCACCACAAAGATCCCTTCTTTTTTCCATTGCCCCGCTGCTGTATCCACTTTCTACACGTGGCAAATGATTGCCTGGGTAAAGGTATTTTCTGTTTCAATCTCCCATTTTCCCAAGGGGGAACAAAAGGGACAAGCTCAGTGCAGCTGGTTTCACTGAGAAAATGGCTCAGAATTGCCTCATTCCTCGGCAGATTAGTGATTGCATACAATCCTGGCCTAAGTGCTATTGTGCACCACAATTTGGCCATTATACTTTGTCTTTTTCCCATTTAGAGCATCCCCCCAACCAATTAAATTAATACAGCCTTCCAATACCTGCTCCCAATTAAATGTGGGCGGTATTACCTGCCTTGATGCTGCTGACCAAGAATTCTTACTACTTACCCGTATTCATTAGGCCTATTCATACTGAAGGGCCTGATGACAAGGATTCAAGGCTCAACCACTTCTACAGCCCCCCCAACCTCCTTCGCCTCTACACCCCTTCAACCCACCCCTTTGCTGTCCTTCACTCCTAAGACTCCAAGTCTTGGCTGGGTGGGGAAAAAGACACAGGGAGTGTCAGCCACTGACACTCATTTTTTTGTTCCCTCTTTTTCCTTTCCTGGATATTTTTCTCCCTGCCTGCTTCTGGCTTTGTTTCACAGGTAGCCAGTATGCCCCCCCCCCTTTTTCCCAGCTTATTGTGTTTTTTTCTTTCCTTTCTTTCTTCACCGGTGCAGTTCACTTGGCAGCGCCCGAAAAGCCTGCGCCTCACAAAATGGAGGCCTCTTCAGGCCACTGAGTCGATTGACAAACTCAGAGTGTTAAAAGTCGACAAAAGGCAGGCGGGGAGCGCCGTCAGGCATGCTTGGGGAAGCTGTCAGTCTCATGGCCCTGCAAGCACAACCTCAACATGCTAGTCAGTCTCAGAATGAGATGCTGTTTAACCCTTCTCTTAAACACAGGAGTTGGTTTAATTTGCTTCCTTCTGACACATTTTAACCCCTTGAACCTTAGACTCATTATTAATCTTAACAGTTCAGTTACTGCTAAAACTAAGGTGTAGGTTATGTATTATGAGAGTGAGCAGGTGCTAAAAGGCCCAAGTGCAACACTTTAATTAGTTTTAGAAGGAAAAGAATCCATTAAAACTGCCAGCAGGAAAAGTAAAGAAAACTTAGCTAATGCTTATTGTAACTGAGCAAAGGGAAATACTACAAATACAGTTTTTAATTGGAAACATAACACTGTCCTATGTACATAAATAACATTTGTATATGTCTCATATCAGGTCATGTATACCATATCAGGGCCCATATCAGGTCATACAGGACAGTGTGTGAATATGTGTGTGTGTATATATATATGAGAGAAAGAGAGAACTAGATGAACATTTCCTGGCTGTCTATATTAATTAATACACTCATATGACCTGGTGACCCATAAAGCACATAACATCACCAGGCACAAAAACAAGCCTTGCCTCAACCTTATGAAATAAAACATTCATCATGACGGTATGCCTTTCATCCAAAACAATCAGGAACTCCTGAAGCAGTAGTTTGCGTTTGCCCATACTGAAAAAAGAACCGTCAGCCTGCGAGCCCCTCAAACAACCCGCCCCCCACCTCCTCCTCAACCCACTCCACAGCCTCTGAAGAGAGATAGTCCTGCTTTTTCAGGAGAGAGGAAGGAGCGAGGGGGAAAGATAAAGAGAAAGGAGAAGAAGAACGAGGAAAAAAAACACAGAAAACAGAGTTAATGCAGACCACATGTCTTCATTAGGAGAAATGTAGAATTTGAGCTGGCGAGCTTTCCAGAGCTAGGCACTGGGCAAAAAGGGCCATGGGTGAAACGGAGTGAGCTTTGTTTACAGTGTTGTCTCTCTCTTTCTCTCTCTGAAAAAGGAGTCCGTATCAGATCGGGTTCCATCGGGAAATGGGTGACCAGAAGGTTCCTCGGGCATTGGAAATCTCCCCGCACATGCTCATTCTCCACTGGAAAGGACACTGACTGGCTATTCGGTTTACTTTCATAAAACAAAAAAACAACAAAAAAAGATTTATTATACTACTACTACTTTGCATATCAAAGTAATTGTACACAATATTAGGAAAACAAATATTTCCCATTAATACAAATGTTTCAGAATAACGTAACCCCACTGAGCTTGTGTCTTATAAATCAGGTTTTAATCTAAAGACATTTTCCTTATCTATTATGAATTATTTGACTGCTGTGAGGCCAATATGTAATGCTATGTAGTGATGAGGAACACATTGTCACACAATGGCAGCATTTCTGGCAACACTACCTTGATACCTTGATGACTGCGTTTGAACTAGTTTTGGGAGAAAATAATGTTCAATATGCACCTTAAGCAAAATTTTTATTTAGGCAAATAGCTTCTCACACCCAGGCAAATACTTTGAAGAACATGAAAATTTGTAAGATACATTCATCCTACTGAAACATTTAACCTGATTTTTTATGGTGAATAAATGGCAGATGTTTAGTTTTTCGTCTTAATTACTTTAAAAGTAACAATGAAGAATAGAAGAAAATATAGAAGAAATTTAGAAGAAGGTGAATGATTGTAATATATTTTATATTATTTCATTGTATTATTATTTTAAGCAATGGGATCAATAAAGTTTTCTGATTCTGATTTGGATTGAGCCTGACTGATATCAATACAGTACGGGCAGTAACATGCTGAAAATATTTGGGGGGTTTTGAGACTCACAATTAGATCCAAACCTCTAGGATACATTATCGCACAGAAAATCACTTTCTATGACCACTAATGAAAAGTAGGAAATAATTAGTTGAAACTAAATAATTCATTATAGCCACAAGCAAATGTAATGTACTATTATCATGATATGTGATTATTATTCTTTTCATAACACTACTACAACTACTACTACTAATAATTATTATCATTATGGTTATTATTATTATTATTATTATTATTATTATTATTATTATGAGTAGTAGTAGTAGAAGTGGTAGTATATAAGACTACATCAGTTATTATTATTATTATTATTATTATTATTATTATTGTTGTTGTTGTTGTTGTTGTTGTTATTAAGCAGTTAACAACAAGTCAGAACATAACTTATGAGTGTACACCCTAGAGAATGTTGCCTAAATGGGAAGACAACACAGAGATGGTAAGTAAAACAAAGACCAGGGGCCCGATTTTCAGGTTCGATCACGCATTGTCTGAAGTCTTAAACGCAGTTGTCTTTGGGGGAGGGGCCAGCGCAA
>JBBIGA010000106.1:4125121-4140989 GCA_037576975.1 Alestes dentex | reverse complement strand
TGTTACTTAGTATTATCAGCCAGTTAATTTATTAGTTGCCTAATTTATTAGTTGCCTAACAGTTGACTCTCTATTCCCCCCAACACACACACACAAAATTCATGGTCCCATGGCAGATATAAGCTTTGTGTCATCATCTACAGCCATTAAATGAATTGCATGTATTACTACATTATGCCTGCCAAAACAGAGATACAAATGCATAGCACATCAACAGGAATTGTAAAATGATAAATGGGCTATACCAAGCATTACATTTTGAAGTGATGGTTTGGTGAAAAATCAAATCTATACAACTTCCCCCTTACCCTAAAACAGAGTCAATCACTCAAGCCATGTTGGTGTCAGGAGTTTGCTTCTTTACTTCAGTAGACTAATGAATCAGAATCAGAAATCAGAATCAGAAAACTTTATTTTCTCCCGGAGGAAATTACGTATGTGATGACTGCCACAACACAAAGACACAGAGAAAAGCAAGACACAGAGACACAAGAACAAAGTAAATGAAATATTTATAGAACAACATACTATTTTGCACATATTAATGTTTTAGCACCAGGTAAGAACATTGCACAGTATTGCACATAGTAGACTGTTGCACATCATAGCAAAAATAATGCACATAGTCTTTCACACAATGATATTTTAACCCGTAATAAAAATACAGCAAGAAGCAGCAGGCTATAGGCTATTGTGAGCCCAGTCTCACGAGTTTTTGTGAAGCCATCACGATCTACAAATCTATTCAAAAATGTGCTGAGATCATGCTTTAGGCCTTTTTTTCGTGCTAGGACAACGCTTCTTTTTTTCATGCTAGAACAATGCTTCTTTTTTTTGTGCTAGGACAACGCTTCACTACCCTACGTATTTTAGTGCACAGTGTGTAACACTGCCAGTGTCAGCGCTAACTGGTGACTGAGGGACAGTAGAACAGAAATGATGAGTGTGTCCGAAATTGCACACTTACGTGAGTGCACTGGAATGTAGTGCATAGTGCGCACTGAGCACTTCCTTCTGTAGTGCACACTGCCGTGTGTAAGTGTTGTCCGAAATGGAACACTAACATTTTGCACTTTGCGGAAGTGACGGACTAATGTTTGCTTGTGATTCTCCAGCCCGCCAAAATATCTGCTGGTTATACTGCAGTATACATCAGTAAAATAATTTTATGAATGTTACTTACATTTACATGAACCAGTTGCCTCCACTTGGGCACTGTTGGCCGCCATTGTTCAACATAATGAAGACTTGTCGAAAGTCCCTCCCCTCCACTACGTGGTCAAAATGGCGTCCGTTTAGTGCACGTAGTGTCCATTGTTCCGCACTGCGTTTTTTGCCATTATTAGTGCACCCTCTGGGTACTTTCAGTACGCTGAGTTTTAGGTTGGTTGTCAGTGTGAACACACTATGCACTAAAATCTCACGCTAAAAGTGTGCAAGTGCACAATTTCGGACACACCCAATGAGTTGATTCCTTATCGTTTTTTGTTTGCAAAACAGTTGAAACAGGTTGAAAAGCAGTGAGACGGGGAAAGTCCCTAACCCTAACCCTAACAGTCACCAGTTAGCGCTGATACTGACGGTGTTACGTGCTGCGCGTTAAAATACATAGGGTAGTGCAGCGTTGTCCTAGCACAAAAAAAAAAAGAAGCGTTGTCCTAGCACGAAAAAAGGCCTAAAGTGTGATCGCAGCACGTTTTAGAATAGATTTTATGTCGTGATGGCTGCATGAAAAGTCTTGAGATTGGATTACTATACCACAGATTATTGTATGGGTGTGTGACTGAGGTAGGAGTTGTAGAGTCTGATGGTGGTGAAAGGAAGGATTTTCTTTGGTATTCAGTAGAACACTTTAAGCTGGTCAGTCTGTGGCTAACAGTACTTCTCAGTCCGGTCACCACATTGTGGAATGGGTGATCTACATTATCCATGATGGACTGAAGTCTGGACAATGTTCTCCTTTTAGCCACAGTTTCCATGTTGTCCAGTTCCTCACCCACCACTGAGTCAGCTTTCCCGATCAGTTTGTTAAGTGTCTTCATGTGTGCCACTTTCATTCTACCACCCCAGCACACCATAGCACAGAAAATGGCACTGACCACAATAGACTCATAGAACATCCGCAACATTGAAGTCTACGTAGGAAGTACAGCCTACTTAGACTCCTCTTGTAAGTGGCCAGAGAGTTCTTTGACCAGTCCAGCTTACTGTCAATGTGTACACCCAGGTATTTGTAGTAGCTAGCAAGTAATGAAAGTGTGTATCAATAGCACGGTGCATAATGGACAAACGTGCCAGTGAAGAACAGTTGTAGCAACCACACTGAAGCCTAAATTTTGACCATCTGCATTGCTTGTTACTCTAGCCTTCCTGGACACAGCTAAAGAAGGAAACATCATATAGGCATATGACGTTTCCTTCTTTAGCCTTGGCTAATCAACGGCACTTGGGATAAAACAGAAATTGGACAAATTCATGTTTGCGCTGAACAATTGCTTTAGGCTTAGATGAGGGTCCGGCTGGGACAACATAGGGCAGAGCAAACATGGGGAGGAGGGATTTGGCTGAGGGATTTGGATATGTGTGTATGTCTGTGTATGAGTGCATGAACACTTCATCCTCCTACCTCAGATATACACTCATGCACACATACACCAACTCAAATCCTGACACGCAAACAACCATGTACCACCCCACTCACCCACACATCCTCACACACATATCCACACACACACACACACATATGTGTGTACATACTCAGAACATATGTGCATGAAGGAGGCCCCAAACGGCTGGGGGAGATTGGGAATGGAAGGCAATAGGGGAATTTGAGGGGGTCAGTGACAAGTGGCCCATGTTTGGTGTGTGTGTGTGTGTGTGTGTGTGTGTGTGTGTGTGTGAAGTGGGCTGGAACAAGTGCTATAGAGGGGCACAGGGCGGTGTTTTTCCCATGGTCTGCTGCCCCTGCCCCCAAAACACATACACACACACACACACACGGCCCTGTCAAAGAGGGCCCAGCTCAGTTACAGACCCCAGGGCCAACGTGCTCTCAATGAACTGATACAGATGGAGAATTTCAACACAATGGATGGATTACCACTGCCAAAATAGGACCTCGGGCACACACACACACAACCACACATACACACACACACACACACACAAACACACAAACACAATTACTTGGGAGCAGATGCACACACAAACTGACACATACAATAAAGATGGACATTATAGCATATGTGCAATATCGCCCTGCCCGTGCTCCACCCACAATTGGGTTCTTTCATAGTTGCTGTTGCTAGGTTGGACAAGCTTTCCAATACACTGATAAAAAATCAACTTTAGCAAATGAGGAAATAGCAAATACATATTGAAGACATTGAAAACATATAATTACAAGCCTATTTAATGTTGCTACATGGTTTGAACTCTAGTTTCAAATGTTATGTTACACAGCTGGACTGTGTTTTTGGAAATTATGGAGATTGTAAATGATCACTAAGGAGACCACTGTAGTGTTTGCCATAATGCTAACATGCTAAAAAAAAAACAAAAAAAAAAACCACCACTGTGTCCTTGCACATGCATGCAGACCGAAAGTCATATAAAATTAATCAAATGACTAACATTTTCTAAATCTGTAAATTCTCTTTTGATTGAATGGAGCTTTTGAAGAAAAATGCTTGTCCAACCTTGCAACAGTTGCTATGAAAGGAAGTATACGTGGGCAAAGCCTGGGTAGACCAGCTGTAGTATTTCTAGCTAATATAAAATTTTTCATCAACATCCTGCCTAGGTCGTGTCTCATATAAGGAACCGTTAAGCAGGTTTTCCCTATGGGTCATTAAAGAATTGAATTACATGTGCTGTTTGTAAACTAAAACTGCTGTGCATTGACCTGACATTGTGACTGGCAACCTCACTTCATGCAAACCAGCAAACCAGCAGATTTGACAGTAGCAGCCTACAGTTTGAGTAGCTGATGTTGTTACATGTTGTTTAAGTATAGTAGCATGCAACATCCTTACAGTGCTAGCTTGTTTGTAGCATGTATAATTCATATTATTCACACTCCTTAATGACCTTAACAACATTCAGGAAAAATGTTCGCAGGCCAAAATGTATTAACTTTAGAATATTTTTGTAATTTTGGTTTCATGGCCAAGGCCTGACAGTGCCCATTTTCCCCATAAAGAAAAACTGCTAAATTCAGAGAACTTCCAGAGTTCCTAATATGCTCTGACCACAAAATGATACACAATATCAGAGATAGTGTTAGTTAGCGAGTCTAAAATATTTTGCATGAGCTCGAACAAGATTTTCCATTCCATCAAACTTGCAAGCAGCAATTACTATATAAGAACGCCTTTGTGGACAGAGCATGGACAGGTCAGTTAAGGTCAGCGTCTTACAAATAAGGTCACGCCTCAGGAAAGCATTCATGATATATATTGAGAGTTAAAGTTTCCTAGCATGACCCGAGTTGGTTATTATTTGTATGAACATGTGACAGCAGGGTGTGCTTACCTGCTCGATGTGCATGTGTAATTCACACCAGCCGCTATAAATCATGGCTACAGGCTCTGCTTAGATGTTCACCAGCTTGGCCCGTGATCCAGCTCCACCACCGGTGTGTGTGTGTGTGTTTGTGTTAGAAAGTGTCTGTGTGTATGTAAGAGGGGATTAATGGCAGAGGCTCCATTTAGCACACAGCACTGTAAAACATGACAAACTGACTCCCCACACAGCACTCCAACCAGTCACACACACACATACAGCCCTCACCTCTTCCTGATGGATGAAGGAAATGCTAATAATGGTCCTGGGAACGATTAATAAAATCCTGCAGTTTCAAGCCTGTTAATTTACATTTTTCCCCATAGATGCAGTATGTGTGTTTTTTTTCACCACAAAAACAGTATATAACAAATATAGAACAAGTATTTATTCTATAACAAGTATAGAATAAATACAAATAAACACAAATACAGTAAAACAGACCTTGACCAGAACTCAGACCGTGGCTTCACGTTTCAGACATCAGATAAAATGGCTCTATGTTAAAACACTCAAAACACAATGATAATAATAATAATAATAGTAACAGAAACAGCAACATTATTGGACCAAAAAACTATCAGGCTACCGTGGCTTCAGAGGGTAAATTTGGTGTGATGCAATTCTGTTCTTTATTACTGCATTTATAATTTATGGTCAGATTAAAAACAATGGTATGCAACAACAAGTATTTTTACTGAACTGCTTTAGAATAATGGTAAAAGAAAGCATCAACCCTAGCACTGTGCTTGGTTCCTTGGGTGTTAGAGATCATTGTAATATAATGTGACACATATAATTTGTGAATATAATTTGTAATGAGGACTAGAAACGGACACATGCGCAGATTTTATTTACAAAGAAAACCAGAGACGAAGGAGAATCACAAGAACCAAAACACTGAAACAATACACAACAAAACTTAAAAACATAAGTGAATGGTCAAAGAGACACAGTGAAAACCACAAGTAGAAAACAAGACAGGGTCACAGTAGTTCGACAAAGATCAACCACACAGACAGGAGTGTATATACTGGGTCAGAATGGGAAACACCTGGGAAATACATTCACATTGTATTTAGGTTCTGTATTGAGAAATTGACAAAAACTTGTTTCTAGAAAAAACATGTTTCTAGAATGTACAATAACTTTTCAACCCATTTAAAATTTCTTCTGTATCTCTGCAAATTTCTTCAATGCTTTCAAGCAGCATCGAAGAGTATAACACAGGCCATTTTGAATTATAGTATGCCCTTGGCAAAACCTGTTACTTCTAGGTGTGAAATATTCAATTCAGTTTTGTTAATCATGTTTATGAGTCTGTTATGAAACTTAGCAGTTATTATTCATTAATTGTTCTGAAACTAATATGTGAGTTATGTAGTCGAACATGTGGGCTCACATGCAGTCCCTGGGGTTTGATGGTTAAACCGGATTAACAGATTAAGTGTGGTTAATAAAAGATGGGAGCAGAATAAAGACATTGACAGACTTGTTCACATGACATGTCTCTCAGATTTTGATTACACCTTTTTCATCAGGTAAGGGCGCCTTCATCAACACCTAGTTTAAGCCACACCCGTGTCTTTTTTTTTCTCGCTCACCACAAACAGTCACACACACACACACACACACACACACACACACACACACACTTACACTCTCTCAAACATTCGCATGCCACATGCATATTCCCAGGTGAGAGTGGTTAATACACCCTATTATATAATGCCACGAAGATTCATGCACTCCTCTGCCACTGCACATATATTTTCAGGTCCCGAGAAAGGAAGAAAGAAGGGAAGGAAGGAAGGAAGAAAGAAAGATTAAATATCTGAACTATGGTTGTCGCTCATGCACTGAGTGGAAGTGTCTCTCACTAGCAGGAGTAAAAGAAAATGGGGTAAAGTGTGATTAGCAGGATGTGCTTTGTGTAAGTAATGTGCTAAATGAATTCATATGCTTCTTTTGCTTCTAACTTCATTAGCGACCCCTTTTAAGTTGTGAATAGTGTACAATCATAACAAGTTCATTTGACAGATCTTTTTTTAGTCACACTTAATAATTCATAACTCTTTTTTGATACATTAATTGGAATCACTCACTTTTTTCTCATCCTCTCACTGGTCAGGTAATTGGAAACACCTTGAACTTTCACTTACTGGCTACTTAATTGGAAACGCCTACCTTGTACTTCCAAACACTGGCAACTTCATAAAACACATATGATGTATTCTCATTCACTGGCCACTTTACTGGAAACACCCCTTTAACTTCCACTCATTGGCCACTTTATTAGAAACACCCACCTTTAACTTTGACTCACTGGCCACTGCAGTCTGAGGGGCAGTGGGCAGCCATGGGAGTGGGACGAAACAGTCCTTATTAGTGAAACAATCTACCAGAACCAGAACAACCATGTGAACTTTGGAAGGGGGCAGTCCAGACACAAAGTCCATTGTCACATGGGCCCAGGGCCAATGTGGAATGGGCAATGGCATGAGACCTTTCCATTGCCCATTTTATAGGCAGTACACAGGACACAAGCGGCTGCATATTCAGTGACGTATCTTTTGATGTTCTGTAATGTTCAAGTTCGGCCAAGGTGCCCTGCCAAACTGGCATCAAGTGCCCACTCAGCACCTGGGGACGGAGATTGGCGATGACGTACTCCCCGCTATTAGGGGTACCTGGGGGATGAGGCTCAGTCTGCTGAGCCACCTAAATGTCATCCAGTAAGGTCCACTTTAATGCAGCCACTACACAGGACGCAGTGAGAATAGTCTCTGGGCATAAGTCTGCTTCATCATAGGTGAAATGGTGGGAGAGGGCATCAGGCCGATAGGACAGGGTGAATTTAAATCGAGTGAAGAATAAGGCCCACCATGCTTGACATGGATTGGGGTGAAGGGGCTTCTCTCATGTATTCCAAGTTTTTGTGATCTGTCTACACCAGTAACAGGTGGTGAGCCCCCTCCAGCCAATGCCACCACTCCTTCAAGGCCAATTTGACTGCCGACAGCTCTCTATTGCCCACATTGTAGTTTCTCTTACCAGCCATGAATCGTCAGGAGAAAAATGCGTGACGGTGTAGCTTTTGGTTAGATCGCTGTGAAAGCACGGCTCCCACTCTGGTGTCTCATGCGTCAACTTCGACAATGAAGTGTAGTTGTGGGTTTGGATGGGTGAGAATGGGGGCTGGATTGAATCTTTGCTTAAAGGTGTCATAGGAGGCCTGAGCTGCAGCAGACCACTGCAGTACTGAAGGCGAGCCCCTGAGGAGGGAAGTCAGAGGTGGTGCAATGGAACTGTCATACCAGATAAACTGACATTAAAAGTTGGCAAACCCGAAAAATCTTTGCTTGATTGTAGTGGGTGTTAACCATTACAGCCAGAACTGTGTTAGCCATGTTTAGTCTGGAAGGATCTATGGCTATGCCTTGAGGTATCACTTGGAAACCTAGGAAAGTGGTCTGGGTTGTGGAGGTGGACTTTCCAGGTTGACAGGCAGCCACCAGCACTGGTTCTTGGGTGTCAAAGGGGTACTGTGTTCGGCGCAGCCAGGTCCCCAGTGTTGAAGAGTACCAGTGGCCCAGTCAAATACAGGTTGATGTGCGGCGAGCCAGGGGTATCCCAGGACGAGGGAGTCTTGGGGTGTGTCCAAGAAGAAAAACTCGCACATCTCTTGGTGATGGTCTAGTAGGGCCAACCATAACGTGGGTGTCATGAACTCCAGTGGACCCGACCCGAGTGGTCGAACGTCCAGAGCCTGAACCAGACGTTGGTCGCATCAGTGGCAGGGGATCCGCAGCTGTGTGGTCTAACAGATTTCCCAACCTGGTCATTTCCCAACCAAGTTGGGTGGTATGGACATTCTGAGCAATCGGCTTGATAGTGCCCCTTGCCTCCGCAATAGAGACACAGACCCCATGACATGCTCCTTTCTCTTAATGAGTGTCTCTGCGATTTTCGATCTTGTCCTGCTTTCCTGATGCCGATCATCAATTTCGCTGGCAATCGCTATTAATCCTTCCAAGCTTGCGTCCCAGTCTCTGTTTACTAATTTATCCTTCATGGAGTCCTTTAGACCATGGTAAAAGGCTGTAGTAACAGCGATGCTGGGCCACTCACTTTGGACCGCCAGTGTCCGAAACTCCACCACCGACCGCTGGCCTTGGGAAACGGTCAGCAATTGGCGGGCAACAGTTCTCTGAGAGGACCCATATCCGAATACTGGTTGAAGGGCCACAAGAAAGGTCTCTCTGGATTCCATTTTGGTGTCTTTTTGTTTCAGCAGTGATGTTGCCCAGTCCAGAGTACGCCCTCGGAATCTGGTAATGCCACCTTTGCTTCTTCATCAGGGAATTGGGCGGCCTGAAGCTTGAGCACCAAGGAGCACTGAGTGGTGAAGCCACGACATACTGCTGGATCTCCAGTGAACACAAGAGGAGGAACGAGATCAGTGACACACATTGGGGCAGTAAATGTCAATGGCGGAACAGAGTTTGACCTGGTGACTTGGGGTGCAGTACTGGGTCCGGCCACACTCTTGAATCTCCTTTGAGAGCTGACCTACTATTTCCCGCATGCTAAGTAGGTCTGTCTGCTGACGTTGGATTGTAAACATAATCTGCTCAAACATTCCTTTCATCTCCTTCACCGCTGCTGTGACGTTCCCTGGTTCACTCATGCTGTCAGGGAACTGGGTAGGTACACAGTCGCAGACGATGATGGAAGGAGCAATGTGAGCTTTTATTAAAGATGAAGGAAACCAAACTGAAGCAAGAGAAGCAATAATAATATAAACAGAATCCAATAGGCTGGGTTGGTACACAAAAGGCGAGCAGAAAAATGGTGGCGTACAGAGTTTGTATTCCAAAAGTTTAGAAAGTTTATAACAGAAATGTCCATGAATGAACAAGGACAGTGTGTCTTGTCCGAGGATAAATAGTGAACATGAAGATTGGTTCCATGTGTGTGCATGTGGGGTGTGACCGAGGGGTGTTGCTGGAATTCCGGAGACTGCAACCGATTGGATGATCAGGGAGGCGTGGAGCGGGTGGGGTAGACGTGGGTGTGGTGGTGGCTGAATTTGTGAGAGTTACATTTTCATAGTAAAGCATGACAGACAAGGCTGCTGAAGCTTTCTTGTACTACCAGTGTGCTTTGACCAGCAAGCCGGCAGCAACTGGTTCATTCATATAAACATACAGAATTGGGTGCATCATTACTTCTTCATTCGAAAGGAACCCATAAAACAGTACTCACTCTTCCGCTACCCATCATGTTAGTTGTTATAGCTGTTGAAATGACAGTGGAATCCATTTTCAGATGCTCTGAAGCTTTGACCTCTATCCACCCCATTGAGTCCTTTGTTTGTTTGTTTTTTTTATAATAATGTAAGAGCACATTGGGTTTGTCCAGCATAATGTTTGTGTATTTGTGTAGAGAACAGCTCTGGCCTTAGCCATATTTGTCCCTGTTTATCAGTGGTAATATCTACATTACTATACTGCTTGTGTTTGGACATTTTTTGAACCATGGACCACTCACAATTTGGCAGTGACGCTAACGTGTGTAAAGAGAATGGCCCACTGTTGTATTGAGAATGGCCCACCGCCCAAATAATATCTGCTCAACAATGGCTCTGTGGTCAGAAACTGATTTGTGATGAATGGGACCGAGGCACATGAGCTTTAGTCTGTAACTGTACACCTACAGTTCACATCTTACCAACATGGGAAGTGAATGGAAGTACATGGTAAGCATTTCAAATAAAGTGTCCATCAAAATGAAAGGAGTTCATTCACTTTTCCACACCACAGCATCCCGTCACTGGAACCTAAACATACACTGCTTCCCTAGCAGTATTTAGCCCCTTGAACAGCAGGCTTATTATTCAGCTATAAATCTTGAGACTCATTATTCAGTAACTGCTATGAATAATTCAGTGACAACTATGAAACAAATACATAATTGTATTTTGGATTACAGGGTTAAGGGGACTAAAAGTGTCCATCTGCTAAAGGGGGGAGTGTTTATTTGTTGAATTTTTTATCAGTTCCTGGCTGGTTTGTCGAGGCTGTGGTTTCTGGGGGCTTATCAATGCAGCAGAGACCTTAGTTGGCGTGCCGCTGGCCTGCGTCCTGCTGATTAAAGCAGTGATAGATGGGATGCTGATGACCTTACCTTTTCGCTAAACACAAGGTTGGGCATTTGTCTCCTGCTGGATTTGCATGTTCTTCGCCTGTTCTGGGCTATTTGTCACAGCGTTCACATCGTCGGACAGTGGGCAAGAGGCGTCCCAGAACAGAGCCAAATGGTTCTTCATGAGGAAGGCTGAGAGGGGTGCCAAGTTTTATGGTCATGCTCAAAAAGGTAAGTGGAATTGGTCTAAACTGTGGTTTAATTATTAGCATTAATAAGGTTATTTATATGTAAGAAATTTAAATGTCAAAACATTTGCAAAGTTAAACATCATTCAACCTGTCCAAGTTGTATACAGAAAATGCTTTTTCTTTAGGTTTTGATAGTGTATTTCATTGAAAAAGTGAAAAAATTGATCCAAAGTGTGAATTTCTAAACTTTGTACTTCTAACTATGTTCTAACTATGTACTTTAATCAGTACCACTTTATTAAAGGACAGGGCTCACACATGACACTTACATAAGCCTTTATTGACAAAATAAATGATATTCACAATTATCAAGGCTTATTTCTTTGTCTTAAAGAACATTTTGTTGGTATCTCAGAATGTGCTATGATGTTTGTTAGACAAGGTTTTGAAAAGGTGTAGGTTATATAGCTTTTATGTAGCCTGCATTTCAGTGGGGTGTTACCACATAATCATATGAATAGTAATTCATATAGGTTTATGACAAGTACAATGGTGTCACATCTCTCCAAGCAAAACAGGCACGAGGGCCTAAAACAAAACTCAGAACTGTAATAAAAGGAGATTAGAGAACACACAAAGCCAGGGTTATGGAATGGGTGGACCGACACTAAGGTCCAACACTACAGAACTTAAATACTAAATACTAATCCCCACAAACCAATCAAACACAATCATTTTACTTCAGCACACCGGTCAGCTAAAACATATAATGTAAACAAATACAAGAGCGGTGTGCCCAGCCATCATAATAATAGTCCCCTGCTTATCTGAACAAGAGAACAGAAAAGGACAGCTTCTAGTGGCCATCAGCCATCACAAATGGGGGGGTTATGTAGGTGTTGTTTAGCTAATATAAAGGCTGCCCTTCAATAAAGTGCTACCACATACATTTAAATATTGATTATTGTAGGGTGACTAGACATCCTCTTTTCCCCAGACATGTCCTCTTTTTGAGACCTGGAAATTGCGTCTGGCTGGGATATTAGAATTGCGAGCTGCCTAAACATTCATTACGTCATGGGCATCTCTCATAAACTAAAAGTCCAGAACTGCCATCCGGTGCACGGCCATCGGCCCGAGATGCACATAAAACATATCTATCCCCCAATAATCTGGTCACCCTAGATTATTGTATATGATTTAATTATTTACACATGTCATCTGTAGGTTTATGACAGGCATCATGAAGAGGTTATGTAGGTGCTGTGTATCCATTATGAAGGCTGCCCTTTGTAAGCCCTCCATAAGTTACCTCCACAAGAAGATTGATTTAATCAACTGTATTGCAAATTGAACATATAGCAAAATGACGATAAAAACCTTCTAATTTTTTCTTCACGGACTTTTTAACCTGCAGGTGAGCTAAAATGTTACCCCTGATTAATAGATGTGTTCCAAATCTGCTGGTCAGACTTCAAGGGCAAGATTTTGGCACACAGAGATCAGTAGTCCACATCTATTAGTATTTGTATTTATCTGCCCTCTAACGTGTCGCTGGTGGGCTTTTTGGAGGATAATGTTGAGTATGCTTAACGCTCCAGCGTGGCCACCGAGGTTCAGTGTGAGCAGTCTGTACGTGGGACGGTGTGTGAGCCCACTGTGAGATGGTGTAGCACTCTTCACAGGCCCGCCTAGCATCACTGCGTCTTTCCATTCACTATATTTGGCTAATTAGCCCCTACTCATGAGACAGCTCAGCTGTAATCAGTGAGCAGTACGCTCTGTCATCTCCTCCTAATCAGTTTAATACATCCACTGAGTTTCATTCACACAAAGAGCACAGCCAAGGAAAAGGACCAGCAAAGAGACTGAGGGGAACAGGGGACCCTCAGTGTGTGGAGAAAACGTGAGAGACTGTTTAGGTAAAGCACTACAGGAAGGGGGAAAGAAAGACAGAAAGAAAAAAGAAAGGAAGAAAGGAAGAAAGAAAGAAAAGAAAATGAAAGCAAATGAGAAACAGAGAAAGAACATTAAAAATAAGGGAAGGAAGTTGAGAAAGCTAGAAGGGCAGAAAGATAAAAAGAAAGAATGGAAAGAAAGAAGTGACAATTTGGGTACTGCCTTCATCTGTCTATTGAGAGTACAAAAAAGGATGAAACAAGGTACAGCAGAAAAGAAAGAAAGAATAAACAAATTCATAAATGAATGTCTGAATGAAAAATGAGACTGAAAAGGTAGAAAATTGTGTGTGTGTGTGTGTGTGTGTGTGTGTGAGAGAGAGAGAGTAAGATTGCCTGTGAGTGTGTGTGTTAGTGGGGCAGAGGGTGTGTAAGGAGGGCTGCAGCCACACCAGACACTTCCAGGTCTCTAACGAGGTTGCTAATTAACTCTCTCACTCCTCCTCGCTCACTCGCTTGCTCTCATCAGTGCACACGATGCTTTTTTGACAGGGGAAAATTGCAGGGCAATTAAATCATCCACAGACGAATCCTTCAGCCACTGGAATTAACAGCTAAATGTTACATTTATCTCACCAAATGTGATGGAGGAGAACAAACGGCAAGGCGGGCCACAAGAATGCTGGCTGATTCTGCAGCCCTCCAACACAGACTCCTGCTCTACTGAAAGTGGGAGGCAAAAAATTTAATTAATGAAAACATTTATTTACATCTTGGGTTGCTTTCATTTTTTTGTTGTTGTTGTTATTGTTTATTTTTTTCCAGAATTTTTTTTACTGATAGCATGACACACCACATGACAGTGAGACAGACCAGGTACAATCAGGGCAGTGTGGAGAGAGTAGAGAATATAGTTTTTAGTCGGTTTTGAGTTCTATGAAAATGACAGTAAAAGAAAGGAAAAAGAGAGAAAGAAAGACAGACACAAAGAAAAGGAAAAAAGCAGAGGGATGAATCAAGAAGGAAAGAAAGCGAGGAAGCAAGAAAAGAAAGAAAAAAGAATATATAAGAAAACAAAAGAAAGAACATAGGATAAAAAAAACTGAAAGGATACCAATGAATATAAGGGGGAAAGAAAGAAAGAAAGAAAGGGAAAGAGAAAGAAAGAAAAGACAGGAAAGAAAAGATTGAGGAAAAGAAGCAAGGAACAGTAAAAATATTAAGAGAAAAGAATGGTAGTAAGAGGAAGAAAGCTTGAAAACAACAAAAGGGAAGAGGAAAGGAAAAAAGAAAGCCTGATACAAAGATCAGAAGAAAAGACAAAGGGATGCTGCTTTTTTGCTTCTTGTTTCCTGGTTTATTATTTCGTGAGGGATGCGAGTTTTCCTGTCCTTTGAGGTGTACGCGAATGATATTTGGACTTTGTTTTGCTAAATCCTTCCCCAATTAACCTCTAGTGATGTCCCCATAACTGCGGGAGCGCAGGGGGGCCCAAGAGAAAGGGTGAGGGACCCGAAGGCATGATCACACCATTATCTGTCATCTGGAAGCTCAGAAAGAAAGAAAGAAAGGAGTGAACTCGCTTAATTTTGCCTATTCTTGGTTGGCCACCCTTGGCCCGATCTGTTTGGGGTGGGTGATTGGCGTGGGGGGTGTAGGTACTGGGGTTTTGGGGGAGGTGGGCGTGTGTGGGTGTAGGTTGTGTGGACTTGACAGGGTCTTTTCTGAGTCTGAGGTGGGGTGTAAGCACAGTGTGTGTGTGTGTGTGTGTGTGTGTGTGTGTGTCTTTGTCAGTGTGTCAGCAGCAGCAGTGCTGATGGCGTGAGTGTGGCTCTGCGGGGAGCTTTTATACTGCACTCCATTCACACTGCACACACCGCTAACCCTCAATACCCGGATTAGAGAATACTTTAGAGTCTTAATCTCTGATTCACCTCTCTCTCCCTCTCTATTTCTCTCTCTCTCTCTCTCTCTCTCTCTGTCACACACACACTCTCTTTTTCTCTTTCTTTTTCTCTCTTTTTCTCACATTAACCCGTTTAATCCCAATTTTTTCCCTGCAAAATAAGTGCATGCATTTTACTCCTTAGACTTCCCTAACAAACAATATGTTTGAATTTTTCATTTCATGTTGGTTATGTTTGTGAAAAGGTAGGTTTTATACTCGGCAACAATTGTTGCAGATGGGAAGCCACATAGTCTAAATTTAAACAAATTCTTCAATTTGACCTTTTTACACCCACAATGTGGTACATGGGTAGGGAACCCCCAGACCCTCTGCGACCACACACATGACGCAGAGGCCTGCCTCCCCACCCCTGGTGGAGGACCATGCACGCACTGGAGAGATCCAGAGAGATGTTAATTAAGGTATTTCACTTACTTCCTCTTGTACAAGACTGAGGCAGACATCTCTTTCCAGAGGTGCAGGCAGGATGTAAAGGGGCCTGGTCATGTCTCCATTCAAAAAAAAATAGCAACAATTGTTGCCGGTGGGATTAAATGGGTTAAGGGGCCTGTGTCATGGAATATTACATTTTTCTCACTTTCTTGAATTAAAAGAGGTTTTTGGCAGTTAACTTTTTGATCTCCTCATATGGAAAAGCAAGCTTCAAAAACCAGTCTGATTTTAATTCACTGTTTTTGTGATGTCACAATGACCAATGCGTTTACATATAACTGCATATTCACCTTACAGTAGTCAACCCCCTCCCATTTGTGTTGAAATTAAACCAATCAAGCCAACACAACTTTTATAAGAACTTCAGTGGAAAACTAAAATGTATCTCTTTATCCCTTTCTCTGTCTCTGTATCTGTCTCTCTCACACAGACACACACACGGTGTGTCAGGCAGTGAGTTTATAAAGGAGTGAATAGTGAGTTAGAGCGAATGGAAAAGCAGTCTTCGGTGTTGGATTGGTGCATGTAGACTCATTAGAGTCAGTGAGCATGGATTAGTGCGCTCATCCACACACACGCATACACACACATACACACACACACACACACGCACACACACACACACACACACACACACACACACACACACACACACACACACACACACA
>JBBIGA010000106.1:4044187-4056220 GCA_037576975.1 Alestes dentex | reverse complement strand
ATTTCCAATACTTATTTAGGCATTTCTTAATCTTGATTGTATTTGCACATGTTGCTTGTTTACTCCAATTGGTGTTTTATTTTTAATTCTTAAATGCTCAGCTTTTTGCACATTTTGCCCTTTTTCCCCACTTGTTGTTTTTCTTAGTGTTCAAATTGCTGTTATGCCTATGTGTGTTGTAGTTTTGTATTATTCCTTTTTTTCGTGTGTTTAAATAAATCTTTGTCACCAAGGTAGCCTTGTCTTACTGTCTTGTTTTATATGAAAGTGATTCAATCTCATCACAAGGCATTTTACTTTCTTTTGAAAGGCGGTTCAAACACTTCAGTTGACCCACAGCTGTCGATTTGGCAATACTGACTCAAGAGACTCAAGTGACTCACAGATCCGGATCAGTTTAGTGAGTGACTCAGAGAGAGCCGAATCCTAAAAAGGATCCAAATCTTACAGCTCTACAATACAGCACACAGCATGAAATTCTTTCTTTGCATTTAACCCATTCACCAAGTAAAGCAGTGGGCTGCCACCAATGAGGGGCACCCGGGGAGCAGTGTATGCGGACTGTACCTTGCTCAAGGGTACCTCAGTGATGTCACTAGCCATTAGGATTCAAACCCACAACCTTCTGATTGCAGGGGCAACACTCTAATCACTACCCAGCTGCCCCATACTTCGCTAAATTTACAAGAGGGCTAAAAGAACATGTGGTTGATGGCCTTGTTGTTTGTCATTAACCGTTTTTTGCTTGAATTCTACATACAGTCTCAGGAAAATCTTTACCCTCAGAGTTGGCAAATCTTCAGTGCCTTTAGTTATGGAACATAATTATACCATATTCTGTTGCTGTTATATTTTGCATTGTTTGAACCAGCATTCACTCGTTACACCCTGTCTTTACTCCAGGGTCTTTGTTTTCTGCTTAAAAAGGGGCCATGAAAATGTGCACAAATGTCCCTGTCCCTGAGAAAGTGTATCTTTTAAATACTAATTTAAGGTGCACAATGGGATATTAGGGCCCATTCACTCACACACTCACACCTACTGTCAATTTAGAATCCCCAATTCACCTGACATACATGTCTTTGGACTCTGGGAGAAAAATGACCCCAGAGGAAATCCATGCCACCATAAGGAAAACGTGCAAACCCCACACACACAAGGGCAAGACCAGGGAGACCACAACAATGTAACGGTAAAGTAATATAACAGTATAATGTGAATGTTATGTAAACCTTCCAGAATGGCTAAAATTGCACCATACATATGATAAGTGTGATTGTTGCACAGGAGGCAGTTACAGTACTGAAAAAAGTGCAAGAAATGTCAAGAACAACACAATAAATAGACAATATTGTAGAGTCACAGTAGTGTGGATGGGGTGTAGATGTGAGACAAAGTGTAACAGTAGAGTGAAAAAATTATGTAAATTCAAGACAATGCAATAAATATACAATACAGCAGTGTAACAGTAAAGTGGGAAAGGGATGTTAACTAGCAAATTAATACTCTGACACATGACTGGCAACCTTAACAAAATGTCCCAGACCAACCAGTAAGCTTTGCCAAACATGGTAGTTAAGTGGCTTTAGCAGTAATAGGCTACAGTTTGAGTAGCTGGTGTTGTTATATAGTAGTGCTTTTTTTAGTTGACTTGCTTCCATTTGACATCTAAAAATTTAAAATTCGCACTTTCACATATAGATGTGCTGTTTATTTCCCAATTTTCTTTCAAGCATAAGCTTTGTTGATCTTAGTGTGACTCCGGAAAGCTTCACACTTATTTGGAAAATAACATTCGAACTTGACCGATCTTGACATAAATGGTAAGGTCCCATTGGGTTAGGACAAATATTCTAGACTCTAGTTAGCTTGAGGTTTTTTTTTAACCCAGAGCTTTAAGGCTAAATACCAGTCATTAGCATCGGGCAAACTGCTTACCTCTGCCTTTCCTCTAAGGTCATTTCAAATTTCAAATAGTTTCCCATTCTTACTTATGTACCACTATAAATGGACAAAGGTCCACCGGGTGGCTACCATACAGCAATAGCCTCCAACCTGAAGCCTGAATTTTCTGATGCTATTTCTTGCTTCTGAAGCCTGAAGCAAGTCTATTTGACAGTACTAGAAATCTGTCTTGATTTACTGTAAAACTGCAAGATTCTCACAAAAGTATTGCAGTGAAAAAGTATGTGATGCGATTTTTCATCAAACTTTTTGCTTTAAATAGAGTCTGCATCCACTGACGCCCTGCAGTAAAGACATTCCATGACATAACTGAAACACGCACATATTAGACTGGGGCAAAAACTTTGTTAGACCAAACAACCTCACTTAAAATGTTCCCCCCTCCCTGATTCCGCCCCTGCTCTGGTGCACTGGGTGGCTCGGAGCTGGGGTGTGGAGAAAGGTAGGAGCTGCACAGCATCATGGCCCCCTGCTGCTCCGCCTGTCATGTGCAATTAAACATTTGGCCTCCACAATTACTCAGCAGTGTATACATGCCAGTGCTCTGCAGCCCTGCATATGCATTTCAAAGCTCCTGCCTACCCCCAAACGTACTGAACTGACAGCGGCGGAGAGGAGATGCCTGGAGGGAGGGAGAGAAAGAGGGAGAGAAACAGAGTCTGAAGGAGGGAGAAGAGGGGGTAACAGAGGGCACTTGCTGCCAGGTTTGGATGGAGTGATTAAAAAAGAGGAAAAAAGGTTCAGGATAGAGGAGGGGGCAGTGTGTGATGGGGGCAGTTTGACTGTAGTGATGTCAGCATGGTCTTGAGAGGATCCACATGGTGGAGGAGGGAGAGGCATCTCGACATCAAAACAATCTTTAAACTGTCATGGGCCTCCTGTGGGCCTCACACACACATGTGCATGCACTCACACACAAAGCCATACACACACACACAAGCATGTACACACATACGCGCACACTAATTAGATTCACACAGGCACTGTCGAAGCTTTGTGAATTTATGCACGTGCATACATAAACATCTGACACTGTAAGGCGGCGGGTTACAAGGGCTTTAATTGGACCCTGCCAACAACAGCAGCTAGAAAACATCGAGACAGGAAGCATCTCCTTACTTTCAGAAAAAAAGCGCTTAAACAACATTTTCTTGAACTCAAGTGAAGTTCTAAAGTAAGTTTTGTGTGATGTCATAGATTAACCTAATTTTATTCCTTAAGGCAGTGATTTCCAGTCCTGATACTGAACCCCCTTGCTCTGTACATAGTGTTTTCCCTGCTCCCAACACACCTGGTCCCAACTAATCAGCTCGTTAAAGGAATAGTTCCATATTCTTCCATACAAGCATTCTCCTTATACAAGGTTGCTAACAATGAAGGGAAGCTAGTAGTCACTGGTTAGTACAATAATATTTAAAAAATACTAAATCAGCTACCAGCATTTGCATTACTAACTGAACAACTCCTTTATAAGGCTTTCCTTTGTTGAAGTGGGTTTATTTGAGCAGGAAAACTCTAAATGTGAAAGGCAGGGGAGGCTGCCAGGGCCAGGGTTGGGAATCTATGCCCTAAAGAGAGTCATGTTTGTGCATTTTGAGTGTGAAGAAGGTTTAAAAAATTCCACTTATTGTAAAAGTTCTTTGAAGAACTCCTAAACGAGTAAAGCACCTTACATTGTGCAAAGCTTCTTTATACCTTTAAAACGTTCTTCACACATCTCATTTACAAACAGGGCTGTCTATAGCATTGCTCAAAAGACCCTGTTTATTCACAATGTCTTCTGTAAGCAAACAGATGTACAAAAATGATAAAGCATATTTAATTTTTAATTCTGTAACAGAGAAATTTACACATCTTACTGGTCCAAACTCCACCATAACGTGGCCTAACCCTGTACTATGGGCCTAAACAGGCTGCGTCTCAACTTCCTAAAGCATTTTCAGAATAATCCCTAATAATTATAAGTATTTAATATAATTATAAGTATTTATTATGACATATATGGTGTGAGGCGCAGGCCCAGAAAACAGTCATCCCATGATTCAGCTTATGTACTTCAACATGTGGAATGTATTTTTGGAAAGACCTAGTTACACATTTTAGTATCTAGTCAACAGCATCAACAGGACAATGAAACTCAACACTGGACTCCTGTCTAAAACCAAACACCTGGCAACCCCGCATGATTGAAGTACAGAGGACACTGAATAATCACATGAAGCTAATCGCCAGTATGCTAGTTCACTATAATGCAGCAATCAGCTTGAAAAGTTAGTGAAAGGTAATTAACTGTGATTTCAAAAATCACATTCAAACTGTTTTCCTCAAACAGTAATGACTAGATTAATGTGAAAATCTGCCAGACTGGAATGATAAAGATTGCTTTGCTATTATCTAGTCATGTCAAACTCAAAAGTGTGTGTGAACACAGTTTCCATAATTTAGATAAAAAACAAAGTTTGGCACTGCTGGCCCGGACCGACCACTGAATAATCTACGCCTACCTTTATAGATGCGAAAAGCAAGACCTGAAAACACGTAACTCTATCAGGAAAACACCATAATGTAGGAGTGTCACTCCACCTCAGCAGTTTTTGCTATTCATAAATCTCTCTGTAGCCTTGGCCCATCAGTTCACGCTGTTTACTCCGACGCATGCAAAAAATGTCACGTCCTATAAAAATCCATAAAACGTGACAAGAGAAGAGATTTCACTGAGCTGAATCCAGGTAGGAAGGGGGAGGCTTTGACAACAAGAGAGGGGGAGAGAGCAAGAGGGAGAAAAAGTGGGGTTCAGGGCGATCTTTGAATTGGCTCTGTTAGCCAAGAAAGTGGCAGGAGTACAAACACACTTCCTCTGGAGTCCTTGAACAATGGGGGTTTAGAAGAGGACTCCTCTTGCCAGGCCCCTGTCAGTGCTCAATGCTACATTCTCGCTGCAGAGCCGTTGGCAGAAGCACCTGCCCCACCAGACTGGGGGACGGGGGTGGGGGGCTTTTGACGATGCTGGGCCTCTTGTGTGCCACAGAGGTGCCTGTGTCTGTGTCCCTTTATTAAGCGGCCTGCTCTGGAGGGGCTATTGTACTACGTGGCGGCAGCACTGCCAGCCACGATGCCAGCTGGCGCACAACGAAGACCAACAATGCCACTGCATTGCTTACAATGGCCTGCTCAGGACTGCCAATTGTTAGCACACATCCATGCCAGCCTCCCAGTTTTAAGGAGGGGGACTGAACAGGGGCAGACATCCATAGAAACACACACAGCAAACTCGTTTCGCACCTCATAGCAGCTACATGGGAAGGTCGGACCCAACAAGAAAGACCCTGGGTCACATAATAATTACTGGATTCTGGCCACTGGGCAAACTTTAACAATTCCACATACACAGAGAAACATTACATTACACACACACACACACACACACACACACACACACACACACTTAAAGAAGTCAATAGGGTTCAAAGCAGCTTGATCATTAGGCAGGCCTGGAGGCAGGATCAAACAAGGGAGCAAAAGAAATTACTGAGGGGACACAAATCTCTTCGTCCAATGAACAGCTGGCGATGTTGGTGTTATTCCTCTTGGCACTCGACTCGAAACCTAGCCTGCTTCATCAAACACATACATACTCAGCTGGTGAAAGTCTACTAGACAACTGTTTGACAAAATACAAGTCTAACATCATTAAATATAACTAATTCCACAGTTTCTTTTAACAAGTAAGTCAAGTCAAACCACATAATTTTGTGTTATTTTGAATTTTTTATTTTTAACTTGTTTTAAGTGATTTTGTCTAGTGGAATTATCTTATTCTTTTGGCAGATAATTTTCTTGTTTCAAGCACTATTTTTTAAAACTATTTTTTAGCAAAAAAAAAAAAGCAAAAATGTTCTATATAGTGAAAACTACAGAACCCTGCTATTTGGGATTTTTAGATGGTCTTCAAAGAACCGTGTTGCAAGCTGTCAGTCAGAACAATTTAACCATGCAATTAACCATTTAAGCATTTAAATTGTCAGTAACTGTTGTTTTTTTTTAACCCTAATCCTAAAGAATGCCTGAAAATAAATTTGTTATTTCTCTTGAAATATTGAAGTGAGTGGAGATATGATTGAGTGTTGCCTTCCTTATGACAACAGAAAATTAAACAGTCTGAGAACAGTAGTCGTGTCTGATAAGCTCACATCAGACTGTATCAACAAAAATGAAAATGTGCTTCACTCTTAGGAATTTCAGAGGTGGCTTACTGTCCAGGAATAGAAAGGCAAAGCTAAGATGCACAAACAAGGCAAGCCATCCCCCAACATCCACCCCCGCCCTCTGCATTGCTGGGCATATTCCTAAGTCTGGCAAGGTTGTAGCCACCACAATAGACAGTGGGTCACTGGATCTGTATTTCACAAAAAACTCAAATATTCCTCTTGCAGCAAGAGACATGATCATTGCCGGATCCAGTACAGTGCATGCGGAGCTGTGTAAAGCGATTGGCCATGGCCTTTTTCCTCCTGTAAAACAGCGGCCATGTGCTCAAGGTGCCATGCCAGGAGAGCATGTCACATCGCATCACAGTTGTCGATGAATATTCATTACAGGGTTACATGCTACTCTCTCTCTCTCTCTCTCTCTCTCACTCGCTCTCTCTCTCCTCTTCTCTCCCCCCTTCTTTCTCATTCTCTCACCTTTTTCTTTGACAGATCTTGCTGGCACCAGACCCTCACCAGGCACTGTAACTGTAGATCACATGCCCATGTGTTGGGTTAAGCCTTCTTGGTGATCACACTGAGTGTTACCACAGAAGAATCTTACATTTGTAAGTGGTACAACAGTCCACCATCACCACTGTCCTCACTGCCTTTGTATCCATCTTGCGTAGCCTATATTTACAGCATAGTTTGAAGTATCATGTCCACAATATTTTTTGTGTTGATTGCTGTTGAAAATATTTTTGTGTTGTTGCTGTTGAAACATCCTTAACTCCAATTTTAGATTATTTGTAAGCACCTGCTGTTTTTTACATTGTGTGAACATTTCATAATAAGTTAACCAATACAAATGCTCAAAAATTGATTTGCTTTTCCATTTCATTTACTTTAATAGCAAGTGGAGAACATTTCTCCTCCTGTTGTAATGTTTGCATTTTGGAGATTGAAGGTTTGCTCTGACAGCAAAGATATGTTGAATGAGTCCGTCAAGTCAGTGAATGCAACGTAAATGACTGTCCTTTAGAGAGTACTCCTACTGTTCTTCACCCTCTCGCTCCTCCTCTTCCTCGCCATCTCCTTCCCTTGGCTTTGTTTTTGCAGTCTCAGCATCTGCTGTCAGCTTTGAAGCGCCCCTGTACTGCAGCAAAATGAATTATGCCTGCAATCAAACCTGGGTTAATTTAATAATAGAGTAGTATCTTCTCAGAAACAAAGTACATTATTAAGTGGGCACCGGCGAATGGGTGAGATTGAGGGAACAACGAGTGACTGAGCATGAACACGCATTCAGAAAGTTGGACAGAGATGTGTTTCGACATAAGAAATTGTTGTACTGACCAAGGCCATTTTAATTTATTAGAAGATGAATTGGGTTTTGGAAAAGTCCCATCTTACTTGACTTAGCGCTCCATAGTCATATCCATATTAAGGTGATTAATTCAGAGTTATGAAAGCGTGCTTACGACAATGATACACATGAACTGAAACATACCAGTCAGTGTGTAGCAACCTGGCTGCACAGAAATGAGTAGGAAATTAAATATAATAGTGTATTTCTAACTTGGGGGGATGTCAGACCAAAGAATATCGCTGATACTCATCAGAAGTGACAGCTTGATGAATTACAGTGAGCAAGTGAATTAGCATGCAGATAATCAGGCCATCCAAATGGGAGAGGAACACTTTAAAAGTGTTAGTTTTTCTTTCAATTGTGGCCGCCTATCTGAAGTGGGAAGTTTGTTAATGGCTCATAAGGCCATCCCCTGGGACGGCATTACCCAGAAGGAAGCGCTCTATTTGCAGAGTGCCGGTACTCATTCAGCCTGCTAAGCATTCTGGGAGGAAATCTGCACACATCAAATAAATAGACCTTTTTCCTGAGTGCCCTGCCACCCATGGATTTTACCACTCTTTGTGTCATTTTTAAAGGGTTCAGTTTTATTGGCTGAATAAACAAAGACTTTAAGTTTATAATGGACAGTGCAGGCCGGCTAACTACTGCCTCTGACCACACACTGGACAGGAAAAGGTAATCACTTCTAATCAGGTGTTGCCATTAATCATGTTTGCATTGGAGAGTCACCCTTCATTTAACATGACCTGGCACACAGACGGGGGGGTGGGGAGCGACTGCTGTAGCCAGACTGGTGACACTGGCTTGATGAATGATGGGAAAACACAATTGCTAACCATGCAAGCTTCACATCAGATGTGTAGGACAGCATGCTCCTGGTCCTGATGCACATCTGGCCATTTCTCCAGTGAGTGGAATCAGTGGCCAGGGCTCCAGGGGTCAGCGCACAGGTCCTGCGAATGTGTGCCCTGCCCCTCATGTGTGCTCCCCCTTTGGCTGAGTACTTAGCCACTGACTTCCTGTATGGAAGGTTTCTGGGAGCATGGCCCAGAGGTCTTCACACCTGTCAGCTCTTTGCAAAGTCTTATTAGTGGGGAAAAGAAAGGGCTGCATGACCACTTCATTTTTGATCCTAACACCACCCTCACTCCCTGTGTAATATCACTTGCTGGAATTTCATAGCGAGAAAGTCTTTTAGATTCAGACACTAAACTCTAAATCATGCTATTGCTATAGCACATCTATTTTGAAAGCATGGACCTGGAGTACCAGAATTTCAGAGAATGCCACACTGAAGTTGCACTCAAACAGCTGACAGAGTCAGAAATGCAAGTGATACTGGAAATGTTTCATGCAGCTGTGTGGACTCGCAACTTGACTCACCCTTAACTGGCTGATGACTTGGTTTGGACATCAGACTTGTGAAAAAATCTGAACAGAAATCGATTTTTAAACCACATGAGACTGTACACATTTACACTCAGAGTCTTAGCTTAACTTAACATCCCAGATGCTTGAAACTTGACTCTGACTCAAATCACAACTTGGACTCACACCTCAGAGATCCAAAGCTTGACTTGAACTTAGAAACGTATACCTTAGAAACTTGAGACTCAGTCTGAACTCCAGAGACCAGGGCTGGACTGGCCATTGGGCATACCGGGCCGGCGCAGAATCCCGTCAGCACCCCAACGCCCCAACCCCAGAAGAACAATAGCAAGTGGGTCCCAGCTGTGCGGAATCCATCAGCAGCAGCACACAACACCAATTTACAATTTACTGCTGCCAATTTACCTATGTACATGTTTACATCTCACAGGGGCACAGTAAACCACATTATACATTTATCAGTTGCCAGTGACCACCAGAACAACTGGTGTCTATAATTGGGTGATATGGCAATTTTCCAGCCTGAACTGATGACAACCATCCAAATGAACAATAACAGGCCTGTTTCATTCAATGAAGGGCTTGTAAATTCCCTGCTTTGACTGATCAGGTGTTTCACCACTGGATATGACCAAGAGGTACTCCTTTCCACAGTGGTGGGGAACTTCCTTCTAAAGCAGGAACAAATCACGCAAAGTGCATTCCTGAACTGCTGAATGTTCTGAGTTGTTTGAAATTATTATTCTATGCTGTATGTTGCCTGCCTAATGATATGAACAAGGCCATACACAATTCTATTTAGGAATTTCCCTCATAGATTGCTCTGCTTGCCAATGAAGTGAGAGCACTAATAAAGCGCCGGCAGCTCCGTCACCCTCCTGTCACAGTGCCTGGGCCTCCGAATGAAAGACTTTAATCTCTTTGGCGCGCATCTCTTCATCACACCCGCCTTTCTTTTTCCCATCTACCCCTCCTCCCCTCCACCATCCTCTCTCTCTCTTTCTCTCTCTTTTTCTGTCTTCCATGTCACCTTCCTTCCATGTTTTCTCAACCATCCAACCCATTGAGGAAAAAGAAAAGCTCTCATTGGCGGTTCTGCTGAAGGGGAAAGAGAGCCGGTGCAGTCTCCACCTGACGGCCACCCGTGACAGCCCCTCTCACTGCTATTCCTCCGAGTTCTCTGCAGCTTAGGGCCCTTTTTTTGTCAGGTAAAGATTAGTAAAGAGCACTTGGCAACAAAGCATTCAATCACTTCCAAGCAGCACAGTATCAAATGTGCCCTCCACCCTTTACTCACTTTTTGGGAGAGTTAGAGGCTTTCTTCTCATCTCTCCCTTTTTTTCTATCTAAACCGCCCTCTCTTTTCCCCAGCCGGTCTGAGTGGCCTTTGAAAAGAGCCTCCTCTGTTCATGCATCTCTTGTCAATTTGGGAGAGGCAGGAAACGAGGCCGCTTTGTAGGATTAATTAATAACAGAAGTTGGTCAGTGCACGCGATGGGGCTGTAATTGCTACTCTGTAGTCGAGGAGGAAAAGAAAAAGTTTTGGTTGCATTTTTTTTTTTTTGCTTTTTTTGAGGAGGGGGCTTCTGAGAAGAGGAAGGGGGCTTTGAACTGAAGGGCCAGGGTGCTCCTGGATTAAAGCAAGATGCGAGCGGGAGGGCCTTTGAAGTCTGTCAAGAGGTCTAGAAGAAGAAGTAAAGTTGGGTGGTATAAATTCTGGCTGGCAACATCAAAAGCCCTTATCGCCCACTCTCACCTGTTGACACCCAAGGGTGAAGACTCTAGATACAGCAGCAAGGCTGCATTATATGCTGCACCAAGACTGCTTATGCACACCTCTCGTCCCTCCCATTCTCCCGCTCTTTATTCCACCCCTCTCCCTCTCAAGCCCTTTTTAGATTCAAATATAATATGATTTACTGTTATGCTAGTTCAACCAATGATATTCCCAGGTTAAAGATGTATTTCAGAAATGTTCAAAAATGCTAATGTTGCTAACAATGACAAAAAGTGTACACTTTGAACCCGCACAAGACAGCAATGTTTACAATAATGAATACATAATTTAAAAAAAGTTTATAAAATCAAAATATAAAATGCATAATTTAAGTTTGGGGCAATTACACACCATATTTGAAACTGAATACCACTTGAATTATTAAGGATGTTAATATTTCAGTTGATGGAACTCAAAATGTTTATTTCCAGCCCTCAATGTAATTATGTCAATTAAATTAAATCCATAAAAGTAACTGCAACTCAAAATGTCATCAAAGACTACTGAAATATTTTATTGCATCTGATAATCCAAAACAGCATGTCTTAAATAGAAATGCATCTGCTTGCTCCAAATATTCAAGCTAAATTGACTGCTGTGTTTTCCTACACAGATGTTAATGATACACTGGCCTTTAAAGAACACTACTGAGTGGGCTAGTCTACAAGTAACAAACAAATCAATCAATCTTTACTTTAAAAGACAAAAGTTACAAAGTAGCACAGCTACAGAACTGTAGGAATACAGTAAAGAATACTAAATTACATCTATGCATGTTAACAAGACTAAAAACACAAACAACAAAAGGGATCATAATAAATAATACTATATACTATGTAATATATATACTAAATACAATAAATGCAATACAAACAATACTAAAATATTTAGAAAGACCAAAATAATAACAAGAAATATTAACAAGACCCACTAAGAAACCGATAAAATAAACTAAAACAGCTGCAGACTGATGTGGAGGTGCACCTAAAAAAAACCTGAACACCATTAAGTGACATTCTTTCAAAACAAGAGACCCGCAATGACTGAACTTGATCCTCTGTCATTTCACCTCATTATGCTTTATTTACTAATGTTGTGATTTTACCTATTTCACTTAAATTGGTCTAGTTAATCTTCCATCTTCCATAATAGTCATTCCAATTACCAGCTAGAATTCCGCTCATTAGAGAATATGCAAATTTGCTTTTAAAACCAACAATAAAAATGAAACAAAATATAATATACAACTTAAAAACATACATTTGTGACGGTCACCTCGTCCCCGTCACGCCCATCCCGGTCCTTGTCCCCCGAGTATTAGTTTTCCCTCTTGTTCTCCC
>JBBIGA010000106.1:4030546-4044163 GCA_037576975.1 Alestes dentex | reverse complement strand
TGTTCTGTGTTCTGTGTCCTCATTAAAACCAGTATCTACCTGCTGAGCGCGTCCTCCCCTTTCCTCTCCCTTTCTCTTGCCCTTGACAACATTCAAGGGATGGTAAACTCAACAAAGGACAATGCAAAGATGGTAGATAAAACAAAGGCAAGACACATCCAATATGCAAGATGGAATCTGGAACAATGGGAAAGATTGTTAAAGATCACTGCAATCATTAAAAACATAATTATAGTTTTATAATATATCCTATTATAAGGACAGCAGAATTAATTTATTTGTGTATGTATCTCATGGTACCGGGTGGTGTCATGCACACCAGTCACGTGACATGCACGAGGCACCAAAAGTGACGCGCGTCACTCGGTATATAAACAAGGAAGTGGTAGGACAACAGCGCTCAGCTATTGAGTCATGCCTAGCTCATCTCTACCAACTCCAGCTGGTACCATGAGTACTCGGGTTCATTATATCTGTTTATATACACTGTGTGTGTGTGTGTGTGTGTGTGTGTGTGTGAGAACGCAGGCTTCCAGTGGGATCCTCTACTCTCTGCTGAGAGCGTTCTCAGATCAATCGTGTGGTTCACCAACTCTCTCACGTCTAAGCCGCGACTGGGTTCATCCCCCATGCTACACTGGGCTAACAGTTGGGCCAGGTTCGTGACTGAGCCCTCTGTGAACCCAGCCGATTTAACTGAATGGTATGAGACTGTGAATCGGCAGGCAGCTAAGATTGAGAGGCTGCAGTAGCTCACGACTCTGGAGCAGCCTTCTCAGGAGCTAGCTGCCGAGACACGGCCTCCATCAGCAGATTTCTCTGCCTGATAAATGGAATGGTGTAGATGGGAAGTGCGAGGTCTTTTTAACTCACCTCAACCTTGTTTTTGAGTTTCAGCCAGCCCGTTACCCTACCGACCGCAGCCGGATCGCACTTGTCATCTCCCTTCTCACCGGGCAGGCAGTGGAGTGGGCCACAGCAGTCCTGAGGTCCGATAGTGATGTCGCCTACTCCTATCCGGAATTCACCAACCAACTTGGGACCACTTTCCAACATCCAGACAGTGAAGTGGAGACTGACTCTCGCCTGTACCATCTGCGGCAGGGAGACCATTCGGTGAGTCGCTATACTGCCACGTTTCATACCCTGGCAGTGGAGACCACGTGGGGTGACTTGGCTCTCCGAACGGCCTTTTACACGGGGCTGGCAAGTCACCTAAAAGACCAGCTTGCCAGATGAGAGCTTCCACCTAACCTTGAGGGACTTATTCAGCCCTGTCTTCGAGCCAATTTAAGATTGAGCTCTCGTCCCAAGCTTCTCTCTCATACCCTGCTGCCGGCAAATCCCCGACCTAAAACCATCACCTCTCCGGAACCAGTCAGCTCTTCACTACAGTCAGTGGACCACTCCGGAGCCAGGGAGCCCATGCACATAGGGCATGCCTCCCTAACTGCTGCTGAGAGCTCTAGACACTATCGCAAGGGCCTCTGTGCCTATTGCGCCTCCCCCGACCACCATTGAGCTGTCTGCCCTCTCCGCACAGGAAACGGTCAGAGCCAGGAGAATAGGGGGAGGAACTTGCCTGGCTGTAATGATACCTCCACCATCATAGCTTTGTCTCTGGGCACCAGCTGAGACATGTTCTGGGGAGTCCGCAGCCTCTGACGTCAACACGGAAGCCATTCCTGTCCCATACCGTGACCTGGCTGAGATATTCAGCAAACGTAGGGCCATTAAATTGCCTCCTCACTGGTCCTACGATTTAAACCTTGACCTCCAGCCTGGCTCGGTACCTCCCCACGGTCACTTGTATTCTCTCTCTTCTCAAGAACAGAAGGCCACGGATGAATACATAGCTGAAGCCGCGGGGTTCTTTTTTATGGAGAAGAAAGACGGGGGGCCTTGGAACATGTGTTCACTATTGGGGGCTGAACAAAATTACTATCAAGAATCGACACCCGCTTCCACTGACTAACACCGCCCTGGATGCCCTCTCTGGTGCTTCCATCTGTACCAAATTGTGGCGCCTCTCACTGCTCTCACCAAACCATCCAAGAACCACTTCACCCTCACCACTGAAGCTACTCAAGCCTTCCACCATCTCTGCCATCTGTTCACCATCTCTGTCATCTGTTCTCCCATATTAATTCATCTAGACCCCTCCAAGCCATTCGTTGTGGAAGTAGACACCTCTGATGTGGGCATAGGGGCCGTCCTGACCAGAAACTGCAAGGTCCAGACCAGAAACTGCATCCATGCAGATTCTTCTCCAGGAAATTTAATCCTATTCAGCAGCTATACGGGGTAGGGGACCGTGAACTGCTGGCCATCAAGTGGGCACTGGAAGAATGGCGTCACTGGCTCCAGGGCAGCGGTGACCCATTTACGGTCCGGACGGACCATCAGAACCATATCTCCATTCAACAGACCAGACAGCTCAACCCCAGGCAGGCACGGTGGGCCCTGTTCTTTGAACAGTTTAACTTCCATCTGTCATACCGTCCGGGGTTGACGAACACCAAGACTGATGCCCTCTCTCGTCAGTATGAAGCTGAGAGCCCCTGGACAGATCCCGTGCCTGCCCTGCCACCTCAACTCATCATTTCTCCTCTCCGGTGAGAGTTAGAAGATCGGGTTCGCCAGGGACACACCTTGGACCCCGGCTAGATGTCTCTATGTGCCAAACAATCTTCACACTGAAGCTCTCCAGTGGAGTCACTCTTCAACTGTTGCAGGTCACCCTTGGTACCAGCGGACTCTCACTCTGCTCCAAAGGGCCTTCTGGTGGCCAGTGTTGGGAAGGTTACTTTTAAAATGTATTCCCCTACAGATTACAGAATGTAGTTTGTAACGTATTCCATTAAGTTACTCAATGTGAGTAACGTATTCTGAATCCTTTGGATTACTATATATTGTCATGCTTTCTACAACTACATGAATGTAGTAATCACATCCTGCAAATTCTTGTTTGTTTTTCTCTACCAATTGGCTGTTAAGCCCAAATCTCCCTGAATAAACAATATATTTACTGTAGATTTACTATAGAGGAACAAAGACTTGGGTATGTTAACCTAAGATGTTTTGTTTGCTTAAAGATAATAAAAAGCCATGTCTTTGCTTAACCATTTCTTTATTTATTGGTTGCTAGGTTACGGGGCCGCCACTCCGTCTGGCATGTTTTTATTTGGCATTTAAAAAAAATACAGATTTACTGTAAATATTCGTCTGATCAATGCATAGTATCGTTTAGTCTATATATTTTACTATTATTTTCACTATTTTTCTTGTGGCTACCATGGTAAGAACAAGGCAAAGCCCGCAAATCCACCAGTGGTAAGGCGTCCAGAACGCAACTGGCTATGAAGGAGCGCTCCGGCCACTGGCGGCATGAGGAAACCTCACCATGACAGGCCCAGCACCGTGGCTCTGAGAGAGATCCGCCGTTACCAAAAATCCACGGAGCTGCTGATCCGCAAGCTGCTCTTCCAGTGCCTGGTGCGTGAGATCACTCAGGACTTCAAGACCGACCTTGGCTTCCAGAGATCCGCCATCATGGCCCTGCAGCAAGCCAGTGAGGCTTACTTGGTGGATCTGTCACCATCCAAGAGAGTCACTATCATGCCTAAAGATATTCAGCTCGCCCGTCGTACCCACGGAGAGAGGCTTAAACTAACTGCACTTATGGTCCCCTATACTTTGGCTGAGGGGATAGCCTCATAGGAAACAGGAAAATACCGCCGTGTGATCCATTTATTTCAACAAAGTAACTGTATTCTAATTATCACTTATTTAAACGGTAACTGTAACTGAATACAGTTACAGATAATTTGTATTCTAAATACGTAACGCCGGTACATGTATTCCGTTACTCCCCAACACTGCTGGTGGCCCAGTATGGCTGAAGATACCAAGAGCTTTGCCCAGGCATGTGCGGTGTGTGCCAGAGAGAAAACCACCAACCAACCGTCATCAGGGGACCTCCAGCCACTTCCGGTGCCCCGTCATCCCTGGTCACATGTTGCCTTAGATTTTGTCACTGGCCTACCAGAGTCAGAAGGTAAAACAACATTCCTCACCATTGTTGACCGGTTCTCCAAGGCTGTACACCTGGTGGCCCTCACCAGAGTCCCCTAAACTAAGACCACCACTGAACTCAAACATGTAGTCAGCCATCGTCTCGGACAGAGGGCTCTAGTTTGCGGCCAAATTCTGAGAGGCCTTCTGCCATCAGATCGACTCCACCTGCAGTCTCTCCTCCGGCTATCACCCCCAGACTAATGGTCAGATAGAGTGGGTCAACCAACAGCTGGAACGTTTCCTGAGATGCTTTGTGGCTGATCGGCAATGTTCCTGGGCCCACTATCTCATCCAGGCTGAGCTCTCCCACAACCTGCACACTTCATCTGCCACTGGGCTCAGTCTGTTTGAGGTATACCACGGTTTCCAGTCTCCAATGCTTGACCATCAGGAACTGGAGGTTGACGTACCGTCTGCCCAACAGTTGGTCCGCTGGTGCCGACGGCTCTGGCAGCAGGCCCACAGCTGCATCCAACGGGCCAATGTTCAGTATGTCCAGCAACATCACCATCTGCACCCTCCGGGACAGTTGTTCCACGTCGGTAACAGGGTTTGGCTATCTACCAAGAATCTTCACCTTCGAACGGAGTCTCCAAAGCTCTCCTCACGGTTCATCGGCCCCTACAACATCACCCATGGGATAAACCCTGTCACCTTTCGGCTCCAGCTGCCTGCCTCTCTCTGGATCCACCCAGTTTTTCACAAGTCCAACCTGTTTTCTTTTCTCCTCTGTCTCCCCAGGCTCCTCCTCCACCTAGGATCATTCATGGTGGTCCTGCCTACTCTGTCTGGCGAATCCTTGACTCGCAACACTGTGGCTGGGGCACCCAGTTCCTCATTGACTAGGAGGGCTATGGTCTGGAGGAACGGTCTTGGATTCCTGGGCGCTTCATCTTGGACCCCTCTCTCACCCAGGACTACCGTCGTCGGGTATCCTCTTATCCGGGTCCATCTAGTGACGGTCCTGGAGGGGGGGTATTGTCACGTACACCAGTCACATGACGCGCGTCACTCGGTATATACTGTAAACAAGGAAGTGGTAAGTCATTGAGTCATGCCAAGCTCATCTCTACCAACTCCAACTGGTACCACGAGTGCTCTGTTTTTATATATACACTGTGTGTGTGTGAGAACGCAGGCTCCCGGTGGGATCCTCTACTCTCTGCTGAGAGCATTCTCAGATCAATCGCGTGGTTCACCGACTCTCTCGCACCTAATCTGCGACTGGGTTCATCCCCCACACTACACAGGGCTAACAGTTCGGCCAGGTTCATGACAGGTGGAAATCACAATTCTCCACTTCATTGACTTGAGTTTGAGGTTTTATTGAGTGTGGTTGTAGACAAATTTTGTACACAAGCAATCAAACCTTAAAAATTTCCAGAATCATTTGCTTCAAAGGGTTCCATAGGTTTTGGGCCTTAGCAGAAACTGATCAGAGACTCATGCTAATTATTTACGTATTATATAATGATTTAATTATTTAAATTAGTAGTACAATATAGTCTTTTAAACATGAACACAAACCACCTGTAAAATGCCTCCAAATGTTTATCATGGAGATCATTTGTTAGAACACAAAATTAAATGAAATAAGGTCTAATTAACAGTCTAAAGGTATATATGACATCTCTACTTAAATGACATTAAATCAGAGATTAGCAGAGCAATGTAATGAACACACTTGGTATGTTTACTTTAGCATAACTGTTGGGCATGTTTTAGGTTTTCTTCACTCAGTCCAGCTAAATGAACTCCAGTTTTGGGATTTACATTATATGGAAATGAAAACATGCTATGTGTTGGTTAATGTCTTGCTGTCATAGTTAGCAGCAGCTGGTATGTTTGATCAAGCGTTAAACTTACCCTGCTGACTGGGACCAGTTACACACTGGGACCAGTTACACTGCACACTACACAACAGGGATGCTCTCTTGGTTCAAATGTAAATATTGCTAACCATGTAGTTTTCTTAATTGGGGTGCTTTACATTACAGGGGTAACATTCCAACAGAGCACACAGAGATAAAATCAGGTGGTATATTATAATCTGCAAACTCAAAGCACACATGTCATGTTGAACCCCAGGCTTTACTTTGCCTCCAAGGTTATGAATAACTGTTATATCCTTAATTATTGTATTCTAGAGTCTTTGAAATGAGTATACTCTAAAGGCCATGGATTTGCAACAATAACTGCAAATGAATAATGTATCTCTGATGTGTAGAATGGTTAAATAATGTGTAATATAGAGATGAGGTATTAATTATAAGTTGTGCATGTTTTAACAATACCATTCCTCATGATTGAATGGTCTTATAATTATTATTAAATGTAGCACTGTCCCACCCATAATCATCATCGCAACGGGCCAGCAGTACAATGAGTTGAGGATCACAGTGTTAAGTGGGGTTAGTATGTGCAGACACTTGGAATTAGCAGCTAACGCAATGTATCACCGCCGTTAGGGAACTGCTGGTCAATATTACACTAGATCCCGATTGTTGTCTTTGTAGTGTGCATTTGCCAATCAATTACCGGTGCAGTGAGGTGACTTTCAGGGCACATTTGCGGCCAAGTTAATTATTAGTCTTTGTTCATTGTTCACTTTTGCAGGGCTTTTAGGAAGTTTTTAAACAGTGAACAATCAACCAGGTTGGTTGTCTGTGCTGTTTATGTATTTGAGATAAAAACATACAGATATGCTCACTTAGTCGTTTTAGACGGCTTTTAGCCTAGAGCACATAAGTTAAAAAGACTATGGGCTGACAACAAAGCTGGTATGACAACAGGAAATAATGTAATACAATACACAAACCAACATAAGAAGATCTTTAATAAACTGAAAGGCAAAATGGCATTCAGACACTATATTAAAATATACACATAAACAGATCAGCCATAACATTAAATCCACCTGACTGATATTGTGTGGGTCTCCCTCATGCCACTGAAACAGCTCTGAACCATCAAAGCATGGCCTTCACAAGACCTCTGAAGGTGTGCTGTCATATTTGGCACCAGTACATTGAACTTTTTGCCACGTTCCTCAAACCATTCCTGAACAAATTTTGCAGTTATCTTGTTCCATTGGTCCCTTATCCAGCTCTGATTCTCTATTGTAGCTGTTTTCATGCAGCCCCCTATGCATGATGATGCACTTTGTGTTCTGACATATCTCTCTTTCTATCAAAAATTTAAATCAGTACTAAAATGGTAAGTGGAAAGTTCATGGCAGCACACTAATCAGGCCCAAACAGGTGTGTCATGCAAGATTTCTCTCAGACTAATGATAAGGAAGGTAAGAGAGAAGCCAGTAGTCACAAAAGTAGCAGGAAAAACATTTACACAGAAAACATGTAGCTTCTTTATCAGGAGAAATGTAACAAAAATAATGTTGTAAAAATCAAATTACTTCCTACTGTAGATGTCGCAAAGCTGTAATCACCAACAATGTTACTAATATTAAATATTTTTTCTATACCTTTTAAACTTGACTTTTTTGATAATATTTATGTGTGTACTTTCAAAAGAAGCATATTAAACAAACACAAAAATGTGAATACTTATTTTTGCTCACTGTATAGTATGTTGATTTTAAATAGATGTTTTTGTTTAAACTTTTGGACTCCACGTAACTTTTATGGTATCATACTGCTTGAGCCGAGCAGGCTTCAACTCTGTGCAAGTATGTTCCCTCTGGGTTTATGCAAATCTATGAGAATTCGCAACTAGCAATTCTGCTGAGTGTCCATTTTAAAGAACAATGTAGTAGCAGTAGCTCTCAATATCTATCTGGTTCTGGTTTACTACTGCATGTGTTGCAAGAAAGAAAATAAGCATCTGGAAGCAGCTGGTTCTTATTTTGATTTTTTCATTGTTTGACTTTGGTGTGACCTCCACCTCCCCGTCCCCATTTGTATCCAAATCTCAGCAAAAAACAAATATACTTATTCCTTTGCAGAGACACCGCTGAACATGCAGCCTATGGATTGCCTTTATCCCGAGTATCTGAAAAAACAACACAAACACAATATGATAACATGATGTTCCATAATATTGCTTCCAGGCACAAAATCCCCGAAGTTCTATAGAGCAGATAGTTGTCATGTCTACAAACATGCTTCCTGTGAATGGCAACTGCTCCACACTGATATTTATAAATGTGACAGAGTTAGTGTCTCCAAAACCGCTGATTATCTGTGGCTCTGTAGCTCCCTGGGGTCTGAGTCTCCATCCCTTGTCACTCTCCTGGTCCACTTCTCCAGTCTTCACTGTGGAGGATATTAATGTTGATATAGGAAACAATATAAACAACATGTATACTTTCCTAATGGACTGTGGTGCATGGTTCACCTGGCATACCAAATAGCATCGCTGTTTGTGCATAGCGATGTGCAGCTCTTTGCAAAGTATGTCAGTCTCAAAGTGTCCAGATAATATTCAGCTACTTGAATGTCAGTGTACATCAATCAGTTGTCTATCAGTAATTTTCACAATGATTACTTACTTGACTTCAAGGAAGTCTTACTTGCAGGTGAAATTGAGCATACATGGAAACAGAGAAGTAAAGTGCATTCAGCACTAGCATTAGGTGTTGAGTCTGGCTTCACATCTGCAGCAAAGGGCAGGAAAGCCTTCCAGTTTCTTGGAAGCCGGTCACCTCATGAGACAAGGTAGGCAAATAAACTTTGCCAAAAGCAGCAAGTGAAAAATCAAATGAGCACCCCAGATAAAAACCTGGCACCAAATTAGTGCCGCAAACATATGCAGGCTAATCAATTGTAAGTGAGTTAAATTTAAAAGAACCACACACACACACACACACACACACACACACACACATATACAAGATACAGGCACAGGCCCAGCCTCATGCATATCTATCCAAGCGAGGTGTTCACTCATGGAGATCAGGCAGCCTCCTTATATAGCACATCTTCGAATGGCAGAAACCTTGATTTTATGCAATGCCTGTTAAAATTCAACAATCCTTGAGGCGCACTTGTGCAACACTTTTTTCGCCCATGTCTGGAGGCCCGTAATTGTGCACACACATCAATTATGGATCGGCCTCAGCAACCCCCCCCCCCCCGCCCAACAACCCATTCTCCAATCAGACAGCCAAACCACACAGCTCCATGGGTGCTTTTTTGGAGCGGTTTGATTACAGGTGTTGTACAGGCGGCCTTGTTAAGGTACTCTTTTTTGCTGGATGAGGGAATCCTCTCTCTCCTGTCCGGTTAAGGGGAAAATGGGGGCTGCTGGTGGGGGGGTGGGGTCTTGGGGTGGTTGAGGAAGGGGTAGTCGAGGGCGTCTAGAGCTGACGGAGTCGGCCATCACATCCAGCTAACAATTTCTGTCAGGTCCCGAGAGGCCAACTAATGAGGCCCGCCGACACGGCCGAAGGCGAGAGCCCTGCGCCAAGCCACTGGAGTGAGAAGCGAGATCGGCACCTAGCAGCCTCGCAATAATTAATCAGACGCCTCTCTCCCTTTCTTTCTCTCTCATGCACATACACTCTTTTTTCTCCCTCTCTTTTCACTCATGCCTATTCATCCACGCTCAAACAGCCTCCTTCTCCCTTTCTTTTAAACAGTGGCCACATCCCTTCCCCCATTGTCCTCTGCATCTCCCTTTCGAGGCCTGGGCAGGCCACTGTCCCCCCCGCAGGCCAGTGCATATGTGTTAATGAATTGAGAAAGAGAAAGAGAGAGAGAGAGAACCAGACAGAGGGAGACAGCTCAGGTACATCAGATTTACGCATGAGGGAAAATGTCTGACCATGCCATGCTTTGATTCCACAGTGATGCTGTAGGAAATAATTCAGTGCATCTTGAAACCCACAATTTGATTTTAGCACAGTTCAGTATTTTGTATAAAAATACACTGAATAGAAAAATATGACTATCGAAACAATGTGCCAAGACACTTTCCATTTGTTTTTTGGAAAGGGCCATACAGGTTCTTTTACCCAGATATAATTGAGTGTACAAGGTGTTGAGATGTCTATATGACTATTGTAAAAGAAATGAATCATCCTATTTTCTTGAAATGTGATTGGAGCTATCTTCTCATGCTTTAATATATTTAGCAGCGGCTTCTGACCAGTGTGGCTTATGATGGTAAACAAACGTAGAATGTAGAATTTAGAGCCTTAGAGTCTTGTTAAGGGTGTAGCAGTCACAACTGTAGAAGAGAAAATTTAATCTTCTGACGCTATTGCCAGTACCACAAACAACACAAACAACACATGAGAGAAGCTGACTTTGCTGACCAAAAATTATCAACAATATATTACAGAGTCTATATTGTAGCTTTATTAGTGCTTGCAAAGTAGCCTATGATTGAGTGGTTCATCATTTGGGCCATTAACAGGAATGTTCAAAGAAAAATTTAGAGAATCGCCACTGGCTTATATTGGTTTTTATGTTTTGGGGGTTTTTTTTCCACCTATCCTAGAGTTACCCTATGATTGAACCTGACACATTGTAGCAAATTTTGAATCCAAAACCTCACTGTAGCCCAACAAATTCCTAAATTACAAAAAGGGAATGTTACGGTTATATAGCAGCACCTACAGCTAGCCATCATCAGATCATCAGTAAACAAAAAATAGCCTTTTTGTCACCTGTCTGTCAGTGCCTTCACACAACATCCCAAAAGGTTTTTAGGTTGGATAACATAATTGAGCCTATCCCAGCTGCAATGGGCAAAGGCGTGGTACACCCTGGACAGTCGCCAGCATGTCACAGAGTCACATACAGAGACAAACAACCATTCACATTCACAGTCACACCTAGGGGCAATTTAGCGTGCTCAATTGACCTATCCCCAATGCATGCATGTTTTTGGTGGTGGGAGGAAACCGGAGCTCCCGGAGAAAACCCACGCAGTCACGGGGAGAACGTGCAAACTCCAAACAGAAAGACCCTGCACCCAACCCGGGAGTCGAACCCAGGACCTTCTTGCTGTGCGGCAACAGTACTAACCCCTGCGCCACCGTGCCGCCCCAATAGTTGTTATATATATATATATATATATATATATATATATAAGAGGCGTGTTAGGAGAAATCACTAAACCGTGTCCTCCAGGACTGGAGTTGTGGATCCTTGGCCTAGACTAAAAAATAACCATCAGTACTGCAGTTTGATCTGGGCTTGACTTATGTCTGGGAAACTGACCCTTTAAGGAAAATTAATTTCTGTAAGAATGTCGTTGAGTGAATGGGTGAGGGAAGTAAGGGGAGCCTTTGTTTAGCCAAATCACGTCCTTGAAGGCCAACTTTCACCCAGGCGCCACACTTTGGGCTGATTAAAAAAAAAAAACAACAAAAAACAGTCAGGAATAAAAACACCGCAAGCTAAAAGAAAACTAAAGCTGGGGTAAATGCAGGCCTAAATTAATCAAAGGTTGGAGATGGGCTATGAGAAACCTGGACGTGAAATTTTAATCCGTGCCAGACAAATGCTGAGGATTTTTTCTTTTTACAAAATAGTCAGGTCTTGTCAGATTTAGTCATATATTAAGCTCTGAACTGTCCAACCACAAAGGACCACACCCATACCAAAAAATCCATATAGTAAATTTTAGAATAAATTTACTATATTTTAGAATATACCAACAACATATGTCAAATACATTTCATTTCCGTAGGGGCAATGGCAGTAGGCTTCTTGTCTCATTCACATCACCGCCTGCCAGAGTGAGAGAGACAGGGCCTGACTCAGAGGCTGACCCAGGCCGCCTTGCGACCACTCACAAAGAAGTCCTCCGAGCCCCGTTTGTACGGAGCTGTTAAAGATATCTCTCTATCTGGCTCCGCTCGTCTCCGAGCGCAGCCCTCTATCTCTCTTCCGCCCCGGAGTGCGGAGGGAGAGAGAGTTTTTTCGCTCTCTCTCTCTCCCAGCAGCTGAGTCAGCCTAAGGCGCAGTCTGACCCATGTGCTGCAAAGGTGAAGCGCTGTGTTTTTCTCCGGTTTGAGACAAATGCCCCCAGAAGCAACATTTTTCTCCCTTTACATCTCTGTTTTTCATCTGTTATTGTTTTCTCTCTCTGTCTCTCTCTCTCTCTCTCTCTCTCTCTCTCCCTCCTTCTCAATGTGCCTTTTTTTCTTCTTTCTGCAGGGTGCAAGTCCTCTGCTGCTTTTCTCTCCATTCGGCCTGGTGCAGACTGGATGGTCATTTAGACGAACAGATGAGGAGAGTGTGTAGGAGTGGAGTTGCATGGGGGAGGGGAGATTCGCTCTCTCGTGGAACCTTAAGGGTCAGGATGGAAGGTCAAGCTTTCGACCCACTTGGGCCCAGCAAGTTGACCCTGACCTCCACTTGCTCACAAATCTGTTTTTATTTATTAATTTTTTCGGCTTGATGGCATCTCAGTCTGACATGCCTCTAAGACAAGGTAAAGGGCTACATTGTAAAAGCAACAAGGTGTTTTTTAGACACAGTGATATTGGAATCATAATGGTATTGGCAGATAACTGAATGAAAAATATCTGCGTTGGACAGATGTTTATATTAGTCTGATAATTCAGACCAATAATTTATTTATTTTATTGCACTGAGCTTAAAGAAATAAAGGTAACATTTTTCTGGAATGTCAATCCAGGTAGATGTGGTCTCATTTTCTATATGTTATAAATGTTCATCAGCAGATGTGTACTTAAAATATGTTGAATATTGGCACAGCAATCCCATATAAACCCCTAGTTTTTCTTCTGAAGAATGCAACTTGTATCTAAGCTAAAATATGCTTAAACATATTTTCAGCTCTTGATGCCTCAGTCTGGAGCTCCATGCAGTATCTTGCCTCATGGGGTGAGGACCATCATGAGAAAGGTGAGGGATCAGCCCAGGACTACACGAGAGGAGCTTATTAATGATCTGAAGGCAGTTAGGACCTCAGTCACTAAGAACACCATTGGTAACATACTACATCTTAATGGATTGAAATCTTGCAGTGCCTGCAAGATCCCCCTGCTCAAGAAGGCACATGCACAGCCAATCTTAATTTTGCCAGTGAACATCTAAATGATTCAGAGAAGGCTTGGAAGAAAGTGCTGTGAAGAAGAACATTAATGTCATAGAGTGGCCTAGCCAGTCTCCAGATCACAAACCTATAGAAAATCTTTGGAGGGAGCTGAAGCTTCAAGTTTCCAAACAGCAGCCAAGAAACCTAAAGGATTAAGAGAGCTTCTGTAAAGAGGAGTGGGCCGAAATCCCTCCTGAGATGTGTGCAAACCTGGTGACCAACTACAAAAAACATCACTGCTGTGCTTGCCAACAAGGGTTTCCCCACCCAGTACTAAGTCATGTTTTGCTTGGGCATCAAATACTTATTTCACTCAGTGAAATGCAAATCAACTTAGAACTTTTATGTAACATTTTTTTTCTTGATATTTGGTTGATATTCTGTCTCTCTCCATAAAAATGAAACTACCTCATAAATTAGTAATAATTGATTTTTTTTGTAAGTCAGCAAACTTACAAATTTAGGAGGGGATCAAATAATTATTTCCCCCACTGTATATATATA
>JBBIGA010000106.1:3979049-3990085 GCA_037576975.1 Alestes dentex | reverse complement strand
ATATATAAAATTCCATTGTCAGAGTTGTAGAAACATGAAAACAACACTGCCTTGTTATTGGATCTTTATTTGTTTGGCAAAGGGTTTAGAGGCTTAGTGCCCAGTAAGAGATGGATAAGGAGCACAGGCAGAAAAATAAATGATATTGTTACTGTGGCATTAGCCTTAAGCCTGGGTATCATATTTGAATTGTTGGTGAATCGTAATCAGGTATTTTAGCTAAGCGGAGTTCAGCTGAAGCGGCTGATGTCTGATTGAGGTGGACGGGCTGAGTGAGGCTTTGGGGGGAAGGGGGAGCAGTCGCAGCCCCTCCACTTCCTTTAAAATCTCTAAAGCCACACATTGCAATGGGCGTCCACGCTGCTGAAATCCTGAGCAAACACAGGATGGATGCCCAACTGCTGTGGAAAAAAGCCTAACAGAGGTGTCAGATAGGGAGACACATTTATTTTTGGATGCTGTGAAAAAGAAAACTATGGTATCTATGGAAATTGTGTGGGATACTTGTATTTGTTTTCTATTTTCAATATTTTTTAGGCCTCTGATGCTATAGTTGTAAAGGTTATGGAGTATATCATGTATACCAAACTGCAAAGGCTGACACAGTAACAATCATGTATCTAAGAGCTGCAGAGAAATAGCAAAAGCACAATGAGAGGAAGAGTGTCATGCATGTATTTGTTAGTTTATTTGAATGCTATGACCTCTGATTTGCTTGTTTTGTCATCTGATTGCTTTCATTTTTTTATATTTTAAAAGTTTTGAGTATTTTGGGTTTTTTTTTTATTGTTGTTGTTGTAATTATTATTATTAGTAGTAGTAGTAGTAGTAGTAGTATATAAGCAAACAGTATCACCAAAAAAAAGAAAAGTACCTTGTTCATCAGGTCTTGCAGGCTAAGATTGTATATACTTACTTAACATCAGTGAGCTACAAAACACACATGTTTCTCCCCCTCCGCCAACCTCTTCCATGGCCTCGTTCCTTCTTCTTCTCACAACCTATCACAATCCATTACCACAAATTAGGACTCAATAAAATTGCTATTCAGAGATAATTAGCGGCTGGTTTTGTGTTGTGGGGCACTGGAGGGTGGGGTAGGGGGCTTAGAGTGGGGTGTTGTGGCTGGGGTCATGGTGCTTTTGCAGTTGTGGGAAGCAAAGGGCAAGTCGGGCAGCTTTACCCCGTCTTCGCTATCCCATGATCCCCCGCAGCGCTTGCGCCCACCAGCCCTCACCTGCCCAGACACTGAGCAGCTCCAAATTAAACAAATTATTTCAACCTTTCTCCCCTCTGCTCTCCCTCCCTACCCTCCCCTCTTCCAAAAGGGCCACAAAAAAGCCCAGAGCCCACAGTGAAAGGCAACACAATGAGCCCAGGAACAGAGATGATTAACAGGGCGAGGGGGTATACACACACAAAAAATGTGCACTTAATTGGCAAAAATCTCGCCTTTCATTAATTAACACTTTCTGGCTAATGCGTCTTGCATCCTATCCGCACACCGGCATAGGAGTGAAATATTTTTCTGGGTGACAGGATATTTGCCGGAGTACAGCCATGTCTAATTTAGGACAAACGTCAATTTGTTCCGTATTTTAGTTACTGACCAGCTGAATCGAGTGTTGCTCGTGTTAATTACCATAAAAATGATCATCAGTCATTTCAACAACACTGCAAATCTGTGTAACAATAAACATGTAATGACAGACTGTATTATAATAAATTAAACAACCTTTAAAATGAAGTCTAAATTGCACCCAGATTTCTAGTCTATTAATAAATTATGAAGCTCCATTATTATTATTATTATTATTATTATTATTATTATTATTATTATTATTATGATTTTAATAGCAAATGAAAATGAACAATGAACAGATTTAATGAGAAATAAAACTTTAAAAAGAGCAACAATGAGCTTCCAAATGTCACAAGCTCTCATTTCTTAAAAGGAGCAAAAACCTCAAGGTGGGTCGGAAGGAGAAAAAGGAGGTTACACTTAATTAACAGTGTCTGTGTCAGTTCCCCTCTGAGAGAAACATGCCTATGAGAGAGTGTCAGGTATAACGGATATGTTACCTGTAATGTCAAAGCTAGACAGTGTTAAAGCATCATTTAAAAGAACAGAAACAGGACGTAATCTGATAGAGAAAGTCTATATGCTCTCTCTCTTTCTCTCTTTCACTCCCCCCTCCCTCCAAACCCCCACCCCACCACCCCCAGTGTGGTTGGTTTTTTTTTTTTTTGCTTTTACCCTGACATGCCCTAGGTCCGCGGGGGCTCTGTGCTTGGCGGTCACTCTGCATCAGCGGGCCGGAGGAATGTTTGCCCTGGATGTGGACAGTGCAGTGAGAGAGGAGATATAGGTGGTCAGTCAAGAGGGCACAGTGCCACCCACAATCCACAATCTAGCCCTTTTCCCACCCAAGGGCCACAGGCTCAAAGGCCTGTGGGTAATGTGAGGACCTCACGCTAGAGCAGCCAGCACATAGAAAGAGGGGGAAGTGAGAGATAGAAAGAGAGAGAGCAAGCTAGAGAGAAGTGTGGGGGGGGGGGGGTTCTGCAGGGCAGCTGCTGCAGAGCAACAAACAAGTCACATTTAGAGGCCATGAAAAGATACCCCACACTGCTCTGGAAAGGTAACTCCCAGCTACAAGCATCAGTCAAGGACAAATGTATGCAGCTACAACACACGCTAAGTCGCTAACAGAGTTGCCTTTCATTTTGCCTCCCTGACTGAGGTCTCTTACTGCAAACAGAACAGCATGAGTGCGGCGATCAGTAATTACACACTTATGAGCTTTCACACACAGGAAATCTCTAGAGAGCTGCAAGCCACCCCAGGAAAGCACTTCTCCTTCAGCGAGTCAGTGGAGGCGCAGGCCGCTTATGGACATTATTCATACATTAAATGCCAGTCACACAATCACCACGTATGCAAGGCCGAGCCAGTATAGTTCCCTCGCTGGCTGACTCCATAGGGTCATTCACGCTCCCACCATCCCCCCATCACCTATCATTCCAGCGCTCCCTCCATCTCCTATTTAAAACACATAAAGCACTTTGTCTGCCTTTCGCCTCAGCAAGGGTCAATCAATTTCTGAAACTTATTTTGGCACTGCACGTTAATTATCCTGCCAAATTAAAGCGTGTTCGATTTTAGCTAATTATGAGAGCACTTTAAAGTTCGGAATATGCAAATTGCCATTCAACTCTCTCAGTGATGTACTAATTTACCACTTTTTAAAAATGTATATTAATATGGATAAAATCTCTTTAAATGTCTCTGTGGGTTGAGACCCACATCAGAAAAAAATTCTTTTAGAATATTAAGATTCATATTTACAGGCAAGTCAAATCATCACTGGGTGTAATTTAGCGGGATGTAAAACACAATCTTTGGGCCAGTCAAGAGTGTGGACCAAATTTGTGCTCTTTCAGAAATACCGAGAAACATGATCAAGAATTAATATGACAGTAGAGGTGCACTACTAAATATTTTCTGCAGAAAATAGCGGGTCATCTTGTAGAGGTACAAACTACTAATTTGTATTTTATTTTACCAAGAAATCTAAAGAAACTTTCCTGATAGCCCTTTTAGCAGATGCATGTCAAAGTAAGCCAAGCCAGATAAGAATGCGGGTTGTTACTGAGTCTCATGTTTAATTAGTTGTTTTTTTCACAGCACATATTTTTGGGCAATATGGTGGCACATAGTGGTGGGTGGCCAGTGTGGAGTTTGTTCTTCTTGTGAGTTTCTGTCTCTGTGTTTTCTGCAGAAGCTACGGGTTCTTCCCGCAGTCCAAAGATAAGCACGTCAGGTGAACTGAAGATGCTAAATTTCTCCTCTGAAATGTGGTGTACCGGCAATCTGTCCAGGGTGTTTCTCTGCCTTTTGTCTAATGAGCATCGGGATAGTCTCCAGTACCCTGCAGCCCTGGTTAATATTAGCAGTTCAACAAAAGAATGAATGAATGAATGCAAAAATGTATGAAATAATGAAATATTTTCTCATTTGGTATGCATTTGATATGAAAATTCTGGCCAGTAATTAAGTTCACCAAAGAATCATAAGAGAAAAAAAGGCAAGACCGACCAAAACAAAACAAAGAAATAACAGGTTGGGCAGGTGCAGGTCCTACAAAACCTTGACCCATGCTTCAATATTGCCTCATATGAAAAGCTCTTCTCCGTTGACAAGGATGTTTGATTTTGTAGCACATACTATAAGTATATTTAAATTGAAGTACTTTTATATACTCTTATCCTTTTCTAGTGCATTAGTTTTAGTTTTTGGGCCACTGTGAACTGAATTTTGGCTATGACCAAAGAATTTTCATTTTGGTGCATCAGCAATTTCAATATATTACATTACATTAATTTGACAGATGCTTTTATCCAAAGCGACTTGAAGAAATTTTAATTGGAAGAGACACTCAAGTTTCAGGACAGTATGAGAACCAGAGGAAAGTTGTTTTCCTTCTGTAGTGCATAAAAACATTATATGTTTAAAATTGTGGATATTATAATAGCAAAAATAGCAAAAATCTTTAGCTGAAAACCACATTGTAAAAAACATTCCCCAAGTTATCAATGTCCTACCCTAGCACCACTTTGCTCTTGTTCTCTTCTTCTGACTAAATAAGCGAAATATAAAACTAGCCCGAAGTGTAACTGCACCCCAAAGCTCCATTGTGGAACAGGAGAAGTGAGGCTTCGTTGCCGTTTTTTTTTTTTTGGAGTGCCATCGTCTTTGTTTACGGGCCTGTGGGTGAGAGCGCCCTCTCTGCCCCTCAGCCTCTGTGACTTGAACCTCCACATTCTACATGCAGAAAGAGAAAGAACCCTCTGAAAGCTACAGCTTCATTCATGCAAAGTGTGCTGATGCATCAGAGGTTCAGTGTACTCCCCATTCTTTGAAGCTGATGAATGAGGTTAATTTTAATGCATAAGAAGATGCAGTGCAGTCTATTGTCTTTATCTTAATTCGAGATGATACACTGGGACAGCCCACATTAGCGACATTATCAGTATTAAGCAAAGTGAAAATTATAGTCCATGCGCGGAAGTCCCCTGAGACCAGCATTTACTTTGGGAAGTATGCATAACAAATATGCTGAGATAAAATGTGTGCTGAATGACTTTATTTATTTCATTACAGACCAAAAATATAAAGATGCACTGAATTTGTGTGTGAAATGTATAAACCCATTCATGAAAGCTACAATCCAAGCCCTTATTTTGCTTTGCTAGAACAACAACTTTATAGTTTAAAGTTGAGCACTGTGATGTCCCATATATGAACTAATGCTGTGACATTATTGCCCATTAATAAATGTTAAACTCACTTTTATATATTAACTCACTTCAACATATATTTCATAGTTTGGGAGCACACTAATTGTGACTATGACAGCAATCCACTATTGCTCCATTGGACCTTGTGCACTCTGGCCTCCCCGAAGTTCCTTTCTGGCACACATCTAGGCCCACTACAGTACACCAAAGTCAAGGACAGCCTCTCCAAGCCAGTGGATGGCAAAGACGAGAATGAGTGACATCTGACAGTTGTTGCATGTTGCAATGGCCTCTGCAGTCATACCTGTCAAAAATCAATCTGCTGCCATCACCCGCCAAACACCTCGCACAGCCTTATCAGTGGCAAAAGTGCCAAACATGCCCAGAGAGGTGCGACACAGGGCCTTTCACAGCCTCTCGGCAGACGCAGCGCAAAAAAGGCCTTGCTGCATTTCCATACGGAAAGGTCACAAATAGCCTCCAGGCTCTGCTCTAATTAGTGAGTGCTTAAAAAAGACAGAGAGAGGGAGAGACAGAGAGAGACAGATAGAGACATAGATACGCTTAACAAGAAAAGTGGGAGTTATATAAGTGATTTCATCTGAGGCTGACAAAGTGGATAAAGTGCTGGCATCTCCTGGAGGATGTTTCATCTCCTCCTGAAGAGGAGGTGAGATTGGAGAACAGGATGACAGTATCTGGGTGTGCAAATGATGTTAACACAAGGCCCAGTCAGACTGTGAAATGTCCTCAGATTTTACAGTTACTTTTTTCCTGGGATTTCACAGCGTCTGTTTGGCTTCTGCTGTCCCACGGCAAGCCCAGGCTCCCTTGCTGGAGACGTTCACCATATGATGGTGTTCAGATGACCGAACTCCCATGATCTCACTTAGCGGAACAAGCGAATCAACCTTTATAATTCAATGTGACAAGCTGACACTGAAAATGAGTGTAAAATTTTATACTTATATGAATTTTTGTGTCAGATCGCCGTCTGTGCACTTGTTTTCCTCTCGCTCCATAGCCGAAGGCTCCTTTGTGCCCGGTGCGAGTGCACTTTTGTTTGCAGGGCCTTCAGACAGATCGCCCTTCGCCCTAGTGAATTTGCTGATTAATTTTGGACGGTTCCCTTAATTAGCACCCCAAAGGAAGGGGAGACTTTGGCGCCCACATTACGGGGAAAAAACAAGCAAGGCTGAGGAAGGATAACCCTGAGGAGACAGACGTGCTGATGTCCGAAATGACATTACAGGAGCAATATGACTCTCTTGCTCGCTCTCTCTCAGGACGCTCGGACATGGACGCGGGCGATGCCCGAGGAGCTCACAGGCCTTTTAATCAGTGGCTGGAAACAAGCTTCCTATTAGTATAATTTCATTCTCATTGCTGTTGACAAAGACCAGGCCTTAGAATCGCACCACCCCAGTGCCTGGAACGCAGCATGTCCGTGCCAGGGCTGGTGCTGCCGGGCAGTAATTGGTGGCACTTTAACTTCCAGGGAAATTGGCAGATGATGGACGGGGGCAAACTAAAAATGTGATTCGTTTTCGGAATCAGAGGGAATTTTGCTAATTGGGTTTGTCGAAGCTACCATTTCTGCCTATGACAGCCAACTCAAGTGCGCAACTCAGCTTCCGGCGAGGAGGAGCACCGCCTCATGCCAACTTTGCAGACACTGATGGGGAAATTCAGAGGAATTGGAGAGAAAAAGACAGACAAACCAAGACAAAAAGTGCCGCTGACCGTATGACATACCCAGGAGAGCTTTCACTGCGCTGCATCACAACCATGCTGACTTTGCCTGAGAGTTACATAGCCCACAGTGCACTAGTCAGACTCCAGTCACATGTGTTTAGGCATCAAAGCAACATTTGTTAGCATAGCAAGGACCTTAGTTATGTCCTACAATGAACAGTTTTTTTGTTGTTGATGTTACTGAAGTTTTTCACCATGGTTTAAATCATTAACCAGATTTCCATCTGAGAATTTTTTTTTTTACAAATGTCTGTAACTTTTTTTCCCATTTGAGTTGTTTCTTGTCACTTGAAATGTTACAAAAAATGATAGTGGAGACATTTTTGACCAGTGAAACAGTGTCGTTATATATATATATATATATGCACACACACAAACGCGTGCAGACTGCGTTTAAAACACCTGAGATGTTCTGATAATGAAGTGATAAAACTATTTACTTTTGCAATTAGTGTGCCTTTAAAGCATCTGCACCTGTGCTAGGCAGACACTATAATGTCATTTAAATATGGTACATTCAAAAGGAATGTGCTACATACTACGAGACTCAGCGGTTGGCTAATGATATGTGGTGAGCCATTTTACAGTGCGTAGTATATTAAAGATAATGACTGGACTGCAGTGGCTGGCGAGTCAGATCTTAAGTGCAAGCTAAGAGAGGACAGCACAGAGGCAGCTGTATAAATGACAGTTTACATAACTCTGGCCTATTACCAGCCTCTACTGGGGGCCATTAAAAGCTCAAGATAATTATCCACACATGCGATCCTCCTGCTTCCTGTAAAACAGACATGCCTGTTTGAGCCAGCCAACACAAGACAATCATCTCCTTTGTGCTCAGGAGGAAGAGAATGAGAGAAATCCAGTTACAAAAGGACATGAAGTGCCGATGTAATTGGGATATTTGGGGGCGTCCTGTTTCAGGGCAGCCATTGGTGCAGCTGAAAACGAAGCGCATAAAAGTAGCAGAGCCGGCTCGCCTGGGTGACTTGGGCCCCCTAGAGTGTCCCGTGGCCCCTGTCGTCACGGTGACATGGCATGGGCCGGCTGGGTACGGGTCCGGCAGCGATAGTGGCCTGATCGAGAGGTATAAGTAACAAATGAGATCAATTAAAGAGTCGAAGAGGGGCACCTGGCTGGAGCTCCGGTTGCACTAAATCGATCCCACCATCTTTGTTTCCTCCTGGAGATCCCATTTGCAACCCCATCACTTTCCAAAGCCAACAATGACCAGGATTGTTCCTTAATGCAGGGGAGAGGCTCTGAGAGACGGCCTCTTCTCCCGGACCTCTGAGTATCACTGGCACTTGGGGCCCCCAGGGCTGGGGACGCAAGCGCAGGTTCAGATACACTCGCTCCATAGTTGTCTTGCCCCCTTCATGGCCCCCAGCTCAGCATTTCAGGATCTTGACGAGCTTAATTTGTAATGAATTTGTAACTCCAACTCTCTTTAACTGAGGCAAAGTGGGCCAAACAAGGGGCTGATTGAGGTGAGTAATAGCACCTTTGGGGATATTTGAAAGGGAAACGGACAGACAGAGAGACAGTATGAGAAAGAGAGAGAGAAAAAGAGGGGGAGAGACCAGGTCACACGCTGACCTATCTATCTGCATCCTGCTCACTGACCTAAGACTCAACACTGATAGAACACAGAGATATACAGATAGCAGAGTTCTCAAATACACGTCTAGAGTAAATTTGAAATGCAGCCATTATACCTGATGCCAACCCTAACTACAGTATGCTTTTTACATGTTGTTTTAAACAACACATATAACCACTGGACTGGGAGAAATGCATGATAATAGGGACATAGAGACATAGACACCACAGAGAAATACAACAAAAATACACAGTCAATTAATAGGCTAGATGCCTGAATTTATAAAAGCACAGTTTCCACTGACACAAACTCCACAAAGCAAAATGGAAACTCCAGCTGTCATTCTGAGTGTCCCTTCTGTCAAAAATAAACAGGCCTGCTCCAGTGAGACATTATGTATTATGATAGTGTGCTGTAATAGTCCACAATTACACCATCCATTCAGAAGGTAAAGAAACAAGATGTGGAAGTTAAGGTCTGGCCAAAATCATCACAGCTGAATGCACAATTACGAGAAGTGATGGTAAGAGTGACAGGCGAGTGCGTCTGTTTGAACAGCTTGGTGATTGTAATGGTGATTCTCCCCTCGATTTGTGCAGCTCACTTAGACGCTTCTGTTTACTATAACCTTGTAATCAGTCCACCTGACAGTCTACCATTACCCGTGGTAACAAGGCCTGGCATAATTTTGGGGTCCTAGCACAGCAGAGCAGTCTCAGGCCACCATGGATGAGTCCGATGGGTTATTGATGGAGCGCCATCCTGTTATCTTTGGGCTTAATTTGTTTTCAAGAACTGTGATTTACATTTCAGTTGGATTAAACCTTTTAATGCACTGGAGCCATGAAGTGGGCCAAGCTGAATATGCCCCCCCCCCTCCACCACCACCACCTCCCCCGTCTTCATCACAGATTTCAAACGCCGCATTTCCAGTCCTCGAGTGGAGAGGATTACAATGACAATTAAAAATCAAAAGCACTCGCATCCAACTAACAACTGGACATCACATGCGTTTTTACTGAACTGGCTGCTGAGAAAAAGGATATGTGTGTGTGTGTGTGTGTGTGTGTGTGTGTTTGTGTGTATGCGTGTGTCTGTGTGTTGAGTTGGGGGGGAGGGGGGTGATGGATCTTGCAGCCAGATGCACCACAGCTTCGGCTCATCATTAAGCATTACCACTGCTGCTCATCAGAATATTACGCAAGAAGTGTTATTTTAGATGAAAGTAGAGACGTTGAATGACATGCAAATGGAAGTCATTTGGCAGCAGGTAAAAAGAACACAGAGCCAGGCCTCTTAAAACAAAGCTGTGGCTTGTTACTAAAGACAATTCTCTGCCCTGATGCTCTTGTATGCTCAGATCAAGCCAAATCAGATATTCTTGATGATGAATATTAAATAAATGAACAAATACTGGGGAAAATAATAGTATAACCAGTTAAATACTGTTAAATATTACTCATTTTCGCATCTTTCTCTCTTTATTATACTGTCATCATTTTATTTTCATAGTGACCGTATGGAAGTGGTGAATACTGGCAATGTATTATGTGTGTAAATAATAGATATTATATGACAGTATGTAATGTGTTTATAATAAAAGGCAGAGGTTTTGCTGAGATCCCTGTATTTATTTCACTGTGTCTTCAGACATCTGCTATTATTTATCTACTATACACCTCTCACTATTTACTTCTATTATAAAGCATCAGTTTCAAAATGCACATTGCTCCTTTTTCAAATGGAGTGCATTAACTGAACCCAGCAGTGTCGAAGTGTAGTTTTTTGGGACAACTTCATGATTCTACTGATTCTGCTGTTATTTCCCAACACTTCTGATTCTGAGTCCTAATGGAAAAATAAGAACCAAAGAAGACATTCTTCCACTGTTTCTCAAAATTCAACCTATGAAGATCTAAAAGCCAATGCCAAAAAAAAAATGTTGGTTTGTTCATTGTATGCACTGCTTAAGATTCAACACATCACATTCTTGGGGGACCACATGCCAACTTCATATGCAGCAATAACCTATGATGGAAATTATGATATTTACACTGTCTGATGATTATTCATTATCATCGTACAGCTACTAATTTCATGAACAACAAAATGTCATTGAAAATATGAGCAATAATATTAACATAATATTTAAATATTCTGGTACTCTAAGGCTATTTCACTGAAATATGAAAGGACTAAATTTGGATTTGTAAATGAATTTCCATTCTTCACCTTAACTGAACGCTGCACTAATAGCCTTCTTTTACATCCACATAAAAATAAAATAATAATAGACTATATGGTCAACCTACCAACAAGACAGACGAGCGCATATATATATATAAATGGAAATTAGCTGCCAGTCCACAACAGTTTT
>JBBIGA010000106.1:3951099-3967494 GCA_037576975.1 Alestes dentex | reverse complement strand
ACTATAGAATCAAGAATTTTTGTATATGTTATATAGACAGTGCAAACCTTTTAATTTATATAATTGTAAATTTAATTTACTATAGAATCAAGAATTTTTGTATATGTTATATAGACAGTGCAAACCTTTTAATTTATATAATTGTAAATTTAATTCATATAATTCATTCTGCAACAGTAAATAAACAGAAAACATATTTTTCAATTTTTTTAAAAATATCAAATTTTACAAAATTATTTCAATATGAATGTGCTTCAACTTTGCCTTTATTACAGCTTTCATTTTTTTCTGTTTCCTGGGATCAGAACTCTGCAGGCATGTAGAACTTTCCACTTTCAATGTTCAGCCGTTCCCGGTTAAAGTAGTTTCACATATTTATTCTTATCAGTCCAAAAGACCTTACTTCAGATCTCAGTTTCAGTGCCTTAGTGCTAATTTTCTGCCAATTTCCTTTTCTGAGCAGCAGCTTATTGACACATCCATTTTCAAAACTCATTTTAGATGTATATGAGGGTAGTTGCTTGTTTTCTGAGAGGGAGTGTCAGTGAGAGCTTTAGGAACAGTTTAAGCTGGGAAGACACAGCTGTAACAGGTTTGGGTAGAGATTGGACAAAAAGAAGAGTAAAAGTGGGGGTAGGGGGCACAAAAGTAAAAAGTTAAATACTGAAAATTTTGATATTATACTTTGTTGGACGCTTTTGCGAAATCGTCTTTTAAATGTTTTTCTACTTTCTTCTTGACACTGAAAAACCGTATTAATGTCTGTTTTGACTGGAAATGAAATAACCAAAAAGTTGATCTCTGACTCTTGCACAGCACTGTATATAGAACATGGAATATCAAGCCTCCGAATGTATATAGTGTTTGAAGCCATATGACTTGAAGTAGCCGAAGTTTTTTTTCCGTGGCTGTCTGCTTCTCCAAAAGCAGTCTGTTCCTCTTCCATTGCTTTAGACCATGCATGACACCATCAACAACGGAGGCACAGGGACACAACCAGCATCACAAGTCACCAACCTTACACTGCTAAGCACACACTTAACACACACACACACACACCCATACACACACACACTCCCCACAGCCCTCTGCTGAGCTGTTTGTTTAGGAATCTCGGCCCGAAAATTGTATTCCATCGACCATGCTCGCTATCAACACACAATTATCTGGGTTAATCATGTGGAACAGTGGCAAATTCACCTGGGGCTTAGGAACTAATGACATTCGCGTCTGGCCTGCTTTAGTGAAATAGCCTCACACCTGCAGCAGGAGAGGCGAGATTGCCAAAGAAAATTTGGTCTCATTTTGTCACCCCCACCACACACCCCCCTCCACCCTTTCTTTCTTTCTCTTCTATTTTCTGTCTTCTCTTTAAATCTCCACCTCTCTTGTTTTGCTTTTTTTTTACTACCACCTTCCTCTCCCTCTCTTTCTTTTCGTCTTTCCCTTCTCTTTCCTATTTTTTGTTATTCTTTTTCTTATTCATTTTCTCTCTCACACACACACATTGTCACACTTGTCTTTTTCCTTCATTTCTCTTCTCTGCTGCCATGAGGCCACTCATCAGGGGAGGGGTCTGAACATTTCTCCTTGTTCCAGGAGCATATTTTACATGTACATGCATGCAAAATTCTGAAAAAACGAAAAGAAACATCACAAACACCAGTTCTACACTGACTGTATCGACTAATTACTGAACATATATTGTGCCTGTATATATAAATGCTATTGTGCTTTTATATATATATATATATATATATATATATATAAAACCAAAACCATGTAACATATTTTCTTTTCACATACTGATCTTCTGTTTTTCTTTCAGTTTTTTTCTTTTCACCTATTTCCAACAAGCACACTCCAGTGATGCTGTCACTGGGCGCATATCTGGACGCATCTGATGAGAAATGCATAGGATGCTCAGTCAGATGCGTGCCGGACGCCAGTAGGTGAGCTCACACTGCATATTTTGCGCGAGAAGGCCCGAAAGATGCTGTCATGGCAGGCATCACTCACTTTATGAAGTCATTTCAGCACAGTTCCAGTACAGGAAAGAAAGTCTCATTGCTCATAATTATTTATTGATACTGACACACTCTTCTCATCACAGGCGGCATCCATGTGTGAAATAGCAGCATGAGGCTGGAGGATCATTACCTGGGAGATTATGAAGAGGGCCCTATGTGCTCCCTGGATCATCAACATTGCATTGCTATAGACCATGCTGCCACTCACTGCACTGGTCCTGAATAAACAGTAGTCAACTACTTCATAATCATATGGTTGTAGAATCTAGACCTGGCAATGTTGACACACCATGTTACATGCAAATTGATTGTCAAGGAAGCCATTTCTTCCCCTTTCTGTATATTGAAGCAATAAGCCAAGAGAAGCTGTGCATTACAAGGTTTTCTTCATGGTTAGAGACTGTTGTTTGGCACAAAGAGTCAAGGTAGCTTTTTTGTTAAGAAAATGGCAGGAAAATTAAACTTTACTTAATAAACAATAACAATGAAATAATGTTCACTATGTTTTGGTATTTTGGTGATATAAGGCTTTATACTGTCATTAATGATATGTAAATCTATGAGTGCTTTACAATGTCTTCGAACATAGCTCAGCCAGTGAAGTTTTATAACCAAAACCAAAGCTATTTGTTTTATAAAGAATGTATAGCTTATAATATGTAAAATCAAAGGCCTGGTTTTACCATGGTATATTCTTTGTATCTCTTTGCTCGCTCATTAGAGTCAATGAGTCAGGGAAGCTTTTGTTGCATCTATAATGGTGTGAATGATGCTTTGTAGAACCCGTATAGAAGAGTCCAGACCCTGTTATCTTCGACCATGGTCTCCTGTGAATGCCTTCTTCGCTCTGAGTACACAAATACCCCACTCACACACATTTGCTTGGTACCTCTTACATCCGGAGCCAATATTCTCTCTGTTAATTGAAAAACGCCACTGAGAAATAATCAAATTTAGGGCTTAAAGATGCATTTTATAGCATAAGGAGGGGAGAAGGCACATCAGGGGCGCACGCCGGCGTGATCCTCCAAAGTCCATGACATGGTTTAACACTCTCTCAGAATTCATAAAACGCCCCTGAAGGCCCACATAATCTCCCCTTTCTCCCCGCTTAATGGGAGATAATACAAGAGCGCGCCCGATGAGTCAATATGCAACAGCGGCTTTAGTTTGATAATTAATACGGAGCGTTTGGAAATAGATTTGCGATTTTGGCAGCGCAGGTTGCAGTGCAGCGAGACCCGCTGCAGCCATAACCCACGTCCTTTCAGCTAATCTCATTTTTTTCCAATAGTGTTAATTCTTCCAATAAAGCCTGTTATCTCATTTAAGAGAGGCTGCCACGGGATCCGATGGCACCCTGACATCTGTATTCATTCGCCTCAAAATTAGTCTTGACACAAATTTAATGAAAAAAGAAAACACACACACACACACACACACTCCAAACACAGGAGATTAGAAGGCAAGCCATGAATATCTGAAAAAAAGTCTTTCTCTAGGTGAAGGTGGGGGGCTAATATTTATTTATTTATATTATTTATATTTATATTATTTTTCATTTAATTTCAGTTGTACTAATAACATTTTAACGCTGCCTCTGTGTTTGGGGGTGGGGGGATGGGGGAGTATTGGAGCCCTCTGCGTATTAGGGTCAAATGTAAAAGAGTCTGGTTCTCTGTGCGGCCCTTCAGTGTGAAAGTGCTGATGAGACTCTTTCAGCTCAAACAGTATTTTGGAGGTTGAAACACACCCAGGATGCATTGTGATCAGACTAAAATCAGATCACCTAAACCACAATCTGAATCTAAAACTTGGCCGTGTTTACGTAACCCCAAAGCCAGCATGCTTCCATGAAACCAGTTTGTTTATATACGTCATAATAGGGGGCAAGGTAAATAGAAATAACATTGAATTTCTGAATATGTTCTTTTAACAAGAAATAATGTGCTTTTGATTTTGTCTTGATGGGAATGCATTTTAGCTGGAATCCAGTCAAAGGGCATCCAGAACCCAGACTTGATCCACATGTTAATGCAGGTAGAAACAGCCTCTAAGTGATCTAGTTTGTTGTTCAGGACACAACAGTCATCCATATTTATACTGTTATGAAATCTTTGTTCGATCCTACATTAATTTATTACCTCTTTAAACCCACATCTGTATAACCATTTAGATATTGAGAGTTATTATCTTGTACTACTTGCTGTTGTTTAAATAAAGTTATATTACATTTTTATTTATTGAATTACATTTACATTCTGTATCAGCAGCTGTATCTGAAAAATCTGAAATCTGAAAAATGACAAATTAATAAGTTAACAGAATGTAAACAGATTTATGCTTTGTTGAAGAAACTAACCTTTTAAAGTTTTGCACACACAACAATAACTTTATTGAAATCATAACCAAATATCACTTCTACTGACAGACAAAAATGTGGAGTTCTGCCTGAATCGTCAGAGGAGACAATTGAGAAATAATTACGGTCAAATTACAATGTGCCTTTATCGTCACCGCTAAGGCTTCAGATTAATATCCAAATAATAAGCTTAGAGTTCAAGGGGTTAAACAAGCCAGTCATTAAAAAAGGAGCAGATGGTCAAATAAAAACCTCTTGTCATTTGAAACCTTACTTTTCATTCTGCTCATTTCATCCCTCCTTCATTCTTTTTGTTGGAGCACTGGCTCCCCTCCTCTCCTCTTTAGAGGAGGCGGCGTCAGTAGCAGCACTGATAATTCCCTGTATTTGAAAAAAAAAGAAGACGACATGAAAGCAGCCATGGATGAAAGCAAGTTGGTTTTAATCTTTCTTTCTGTCTCGCTTACTCTTCCAGTACACTGTGTTGATCGTTTTCTCACAGAAAAGCGTGAAAGCGCAGGCGTGCAAGCAGGGGAAAGAGGGGGAGGAAACCAAGGAGCTTGTTCTGATCGTGAATGGAGAGGAGAAACTAGTGGAATATAATCAGCCTGCCCTCCCTAATGTACACAGTAATCTAATGAAATTCGGATGGACTTTAGAGGCCGATAAAGAAAAGCTAGCAATGCTGCAGTCCAGGCCCGTGCTCACTCTGTACAGATAAGGAGACTAAAAAAGCTATTTTGCCCCTGAGTCAATGACCTCTTAGGTGAGCCGTGAGTGGCAACAGGGACAGATAGGAGGAATATGGAAAATGCAAGAAAGCATTGTGTAATTGCACGTTATTGTGTAATTTCACACAGTTTACTTTTCTTATATAGTGCACTTTACTTTTCTTAAATGAATTTTCCAGTTTTTTAAGCTCAGTCTCTGTCTGTTGAATCTGTATTATTCAGTCAAATCCCATAGTCAATGATTAAATAATAATATCAGTTGCCTTACTTTCCGTATGTTTGTCAACAGGCTTTTTGTATTTTATGAAGTGCAGGGAACCAAAATCACTGTTTTTTATTTATTTCAACTGAATTAGACTAGTTCAGTTGTTTGGTAGCACGTAAAGTATTTTGACCATTTTTGCAGTGTACGGCTGAATACCACAGACAATAATTTTGGCGTGTTTTCCCATACTTCATAAAAGGATAATAAAACCTATTGACCCAAAAAAAAACACATACAATAGATGCCAGTTATGCTATTCTACGCTTCTATGATAAGCCAAATCTGTTCTGTAACTACTATAACGCAGTCCAAAATTATTATCCATGGTATGTCATTGTGCGATATAAATCATACAGTCAAATGACATGTAATGCATTTTTACAGTGCATGCTATGTTTTGATATGTTTTATAGTATTATGCAGTTGTACCATTGTGCCATTTTTTACAGTTTTTACCCATTTACAGTTTTTCTACAATTTCTATCATTCTTTCAGTGTATGTCACGTCAAGTCAAGTCAAGTAGGGTTTTTTTTATAACCAATTTGAACCATATACACACAGAGAACACTGTGAAACAAAACAAAGAAAAAAACAGAAACAACACAAGACTACATAGTGTGGGCAAGACAGGACTACAGAAGATTCATTTGAAAATTAATTGTCCATATAGTCTACCAATGTTGTTATTTTGCTATTTTGTGTTGTTTTTTTGTGTGCTACACTGACACATCTGTGGAGATTCACCAAAAAACATTTTGACAAACTTCCCTGTACTTTGAAACATACAGAAAAACCACTGATTTATACTAGAAGACAAAAGGTAGATACTGACTTCTGTGAAGGAAAATGTGTGGTGTAATAAGTTAAGCCTAATACGTCCTTGCTTAAACAACATTGGGTTGTGGCAGTGAGTTTTAACAGACTGCTTAATCATGAGCGGATATCAGAAAAGACCAAAATTATTTTTGCTCCATTGTAAACATGAAAATTCAAAAGAGGTATTTTAAAATATTTTCTCATATCTTCAGACTATTGTGAAACAATTGTACAAATTTGCCTTATATAGTCTTTTGTTTCAAAAGTTTATTCATGCAATTCAGCAACTGCCCATTGGCTCCTGTTATAAGTGAATGTTGAGTGAATGGGTTTTTTTGTTATTTTCTAAGTTTCGTGTAACCTGTTAAAATAACTGTTTTTAGTAATCAACGGTACGATACAGTTGCAGCAAATAGAGATTAGGCTGAAGAAATGCCAGGGTATTCCTTTAAGATGGATACGTGGATCATTGAAATATGTATAGTTTGAGATGCCCCAGACACGGTGCGAAAGGCTCTTGCCAAAGCAATATGCTGAGAGCTGGAGGTGGCTGTGGGCTGCATTCACCAGCTCGGTGTGTGTAACATGTTTAACAGTGGCATGCTGATCTCTCCAATATTCATTAACCTGCCACGGAGCAGAGGAGGGGTGGGTGCGGGGGGCACAGGGGCTCACAGCAATCACAGAACTCATTATAGACCAGAAAAGAGCCGGCCAGAAAGAGAGATACAGAGTGAGAAAGATACAGAGAGAGAGAGAGAGAGAGAGAGAGAGAGAGAGAGAGAGAGAGAGACAGAGGAGAAACACAAAGCAATGGGAAATGATAAGTATCATGGAAAATTACATGACAAAGGATAACAGCCACATTTTCCCGTTTTTTTCTTAAAATGTCACATCCATTAGGGCAGATTAATGACACTTCATAGCACCAAACATCTTAAAATGGAAAAATAATAATAAATAAATAAAACATCAATGTCAAAAAACTCCTTGAGTCTGGGGATACCTATAGAACTACAGTGGAACATCTCAGTACATCTAGAATCTGTCAGCATAGAAACTTGTATTTGTTTGTCAGGCTTTGTTCATCTCTTTTCTAATTGTTTTTTGTTTTATAATATAAAAGGTAAATGTGTGAGCAATAGCAAAACAGAATGGAGAAAACACACAGATGAGTTTTATGGCAACTCTTGCCAGATTGGAAATACTTTACAGGCTGCTATCTGAAATCCCCATCAACACAATGAGAAATTTGAAATAATCATAATGTAATGATACTCACAAATACTATAATGTTTCTCCTCCTCCCACCACCTTCAGCAATCATCAAGCAAACCACATAACCAGTTTAGGTGCACTTTGATTGATTCATGTTGACCTCAAAATGCTACACTACAGACTTTGTCACTCTGTATAGTGTGATAGTTGGGCTATAAACAACAACAAAATAGTTGTTTTCATTATGTTAAATGTAATTAAATGTACTTTTATGTCACTTTGATCAGTAGTAACTCAAAAAAGTAGGTAAACTACATTTAGGATAGGATTCCTTTCTATGTATGCTTTTGTCGATATCTTGTTCAAAATTCAGTGGAGTCAAGGAGTTGACTCCAGACGCAGTGGAGTTGAGAGTCTGAACTGACTCCAGAAAAGCATAATTACTTGAATGGGTGGGGAAAAATTGTTAAAAGATTACTTAACAGGTTAAACGACTACATGCTAATGTTGTTAAAAATGAGTGGAAGCTGGCAGTCACCCATTTGCACAATATGTTTTGAATAACACTATTTGATGATTATTGCTTTTCATTTACTGAATGCAACTCTATCATTACTAAAACCTACTACTTTGAAAGAGACAAAGACAAAGATTTTGTTAGTCACTAACATAAGTTTAAATAAAATGTATCATCTGAAAGTGCTCAGAACATGAAGATGTGAATGTTAATAAAATTTACAGTGGGACAAAGGACAAGAGCTGTGTATTCCCTCCAAAATTTCCACACAAATATAGAAGCAGTGTTGTTAATGTGACTGGATAGCATGAAACATGCTAGAACATCCACGTGACAGCCTGGCACTAGCAGTGCCGTTTAGGTCCAGACATTGCTTTTTTCTTTTGTTTGTATGAGAGCAATCATCCAGTGACCACTCTGGGGATGGCCTTTGGAGCCGGGGGCCCTTGGAGCCAAAGTCCAGACGTCATCTCACAATGTGACCTCCAGAGGGCACAACCATAAACAGAGACAGTGGTCCAGTGAGGACACTAGGAACGGGTTTGGGGGGTGCGGGGGTGGCATAATTGTTGTGGGGACACTGGTCCAACAGCAGGTCCCCAGGTTGAAGGTCTTGATTCCAGAAAGTGTAATTTCCTTTGCTTGGCTGAGCAAGGGTGTGTGGTAATTGTACCCCTTGGGTGGCTCCTCAGGACAAACTGTGCCATCCAAATGAGGCTGGAGCTGGCAGTCAGTGGGCTGGCGACAGTTCAAAATATGAACAAAGCCTCAAACTTAAGCACACCGACTTTATTCTCCTTCTTCAAAATCTTTCTTTATACTTTTTATTTTTCAGGAAAAATGGAGACAAGCTGTTATAATACTATGGGACATCATTTTAACAATACAGTTATTTAACAAGAATTACATCTATGATTCACATTTTTTTTACTTTATGCTTTCAGTAAAGCTCATTTGAGACCAGTCATTAATTATATTAAATATAAAAATGCAAGAATTTAAAAGAATTTCTTCATGATCAAAACCAGAGCACCACATTTCTTCACTTTTATCTACTTTTTTCTTTATTTGTACATTATTCTTTCAGCAACATTCTCCTGGGACCAGTATCTCTTGCCAAAGATGGACCATTGTACATTGTGGACCACTGTACTTTGCGCGCGTGCAAAGTCTCGGTCATTGTCAGTGGGTTGCGCGCATGCAGAGTCTCAGCTGTTGTCCGGGAAACAAAAAATGGGGAGACGAAACGAATTATTTTGAAAAGTGCTATAATTGTTCCGGCGCCCATGATTGAAACATACCCAAAGCAATACCATAGACATGACAGACAGACACAAAAGCATTCAATGAAATGTTTGTATATTAAAGGCATACTGTCATGGTGGTTCAGGAGGAGACAAATGGAGGCGCAAATCCTCGACATAAACCAAGAGTTTGTAAATCACAAAGCTCAGCAAAAAACAGTACTTGAGCTGTAAATTACATTACATTTTTCACCCAAAATGTATCCAAAGCGACTTACAATTTGAGGAAACACTCAAGATTCAGTTTGCAAACCCAGAAGTGTAGAACAGTGATAACAAAGAATACAGAAAAAACTCAGGTACATACTTGGCATGCTGTAAGACAAACACAGTGTTGAATGGATGATTTCTGGTTAGGGCTGGTGAACTTAAATAGGCAGAAACACTGGTGCAGACCCTAAAGAGATTAATGGGGCAAACCAAAATCTGGTTCAGAAGTCAGATGAATTGGAACATAGGCTTAAATTCAATTAAGCCAGATATGTGATCAACAGAGAAAACAATTTGTTTAAAACTTATTTTTCTAGCCGTAGTGGGCAAAAAAGAAAGTTTCCTCTTGTTTTAGTCAGCAATAGATATTTTGAGCTTCTAATGGTACCTCCTGGAGAAAAAGATCAGAAGGCCATTTTGAAGGAAGCTAGTTTTGTTATTTCCTTCTACTAAACCTATTAGTTATGTGACCAGAGCAGGACATTACATGGTCTGTATACAGGCATTGTAGAAGACACTTTTTAAGTCCATTGGAAACCAGAAAAATATTTATTTTTCCCCCTATGCTTGTCTCAGTGACAGATATTTGTCAACTCTTCTAATGGTATCTCCTGAAGAAACTATGAGAAGATTAAAAGGCCTCTGCGGTGTGTCGTTAAAACTCCTGAGGTAATTGCTCTGGACAGTTCCATCTCTCCAGGACAAAGACCCTGGTGATTAGGCTAGCAACAACGTGGGTGTCAGTGGTGCAATGGGAAGGAAGGGGGAGCAGAGTGTGGGGAGGGGGGGGCATGAACTAGTAATGAATCTGCCAACAGATCCCCCCACCATGGAAGAGAGAAAAAATTGAATCTGAGAGATATGACTGAATATGACTCGCTGTATTCATTAAAATCTACCATAAAACATCAATTCGTTCCAGAGGTGCTATGAGGGTGGGACTGACAGAGATGTTTAAATCTGCGGCAGTGGAGAAAGTGATTGTGACAGGTTCAGGTGGAGCTACAGGCTGAGACAAGGAGGTGGAGGATGAGGAGCGTAGGCAGTAGAAAAAGAGATGCGCACTGTTGGGACCCATCACTTCAACGCCCAATCAAAATCGACCCACATCCCCGCATCTCTCAGGAGTGTTTGCCTGCTTCAGTCAGATAGGTGTGAACATGCACATATTATGATCATAGGAAGCCTAATTTTAGAGGGAAGCAGGCAAATCAGTCGGCGGTGAGAAGAGTTGCCTAAAACCATCCTCAGGTAAGTTAAGTAATGACTCAAGACGGAGTGATCATACTCTCAGAAAAAAATGTACTGTACTGTCACTTGAGTGGTAACCTGAGGGTATGCCTTGAGTACCTTTATATACTTTTACCTTTCTATTTGATTGCAGTTGAATAGAAAGGTAATTATATGCTTTCCTCAGACAAAACATGTTTAGGGTACTAAATTGGACCTCAAAGACCATGTTGTGCCTTTGAGGATACATGTACATTGTTTGTACCTTGATGAAACAAAAATGACAAATGACAAAACCATCCGACTAAAAGAAACAAATGCCAGGTCCAATAATCTCCTCAAGTACGTATGTTACCAATAGAACTGCAATGGAACGTCCAGCATTTGCACATGCTTATTCTTCTCTTTTCAGGATCAATTTGATCTAAAATACCCAGTGCCCAGGTGTTGATCCAACAGAACAGGTTGAAATCGATATGGATCTGGATTAATACTGAGTATACGAATTATACTTTTATTATTCTTTTAAGTGCCCATTAAATATAAAACTGACTCATTTTTTTAAAACCGGTACAGTATGTTGACACTTAAAGTTTTAAGTGGTTCCACTCTTTCCAGTCCAAACAGTCTATATATGGAAACTGTACCTTCAAAACAGCCATTTTGAATCAATTGCTTTTGTGATGTCACAAAAGTCAGTGCACTTACATATTTAAATGTATTCAGCCTACAGCAGTTTAGGCCTGCCCATTAATGCTGACGTTAAAAGAAGTGTTTCAGCCTGAGCTGAGGTGCAATACAGAGCAGTCAATCGGAAAAGAGATCATTTGAATATAGTACTGTGCAAATGTCTCAAACCACTCCTCATTTCTTGACATTTTGCTCTGAATCACCTTGTTGGTGCAAAAATACTATTTTATTCCTGTCAAACTGTTTTATCTTTGGTATGGTGTGTAGATGAAATGAAGGAAATGGAAACAGATGTTTTACTGCGACAAGTGCCTAAAGATGCAAGGTGCCTAGATAAACATGTTCCAGCCACTCAGCATTCAGCACCACCAGTGTACTGATCACCGCCTGAACATCTAGAATCATCTGCTCCTGTTTCTTCACTGGTTCAGGCCTTGTGTTAGATGTTCTTTGTTCCGCTTGAATGACTCATAATCACTGTGTGTCTTAACAAACAAAAAACAAGTAATTGGTATAGGGACTGGACTGAAAATGAGAGCCAAAAACTTCCTTCAGGAACTAAAAAAGAACTAAAAAAATCAAGAATTCTTACTCTTTGGAAGCAAAATATGAAGAAATAAGGGGTGGCTAAAGACTTTTGCACTGTATTGTATATCTGTGTTAATAAAGGCATAGTGACAAAACCGCTTGTTTAATTCTAAGGGATAAAAGGAGGTTGGAAAGCCTACACATAAAGGACAATATAAACTCTTGGATAGTATAAAAAATGAGAAAAAATACAAGGCGAATGTATGATATAGGTCAAAGACAACATAATCCTGGTAGATCTACAGATGTAGCAGAAGGAACTGAATTAATTTAATTGTTGCCATCTGTGTCTAGACATATAACTCAAAATGTGACCATCTGATTCTTTTCTTCTGTCACCTGCACTGTGATCACCTTCTTCAGCACCATATAGGTTATATAAGCTACTATTTTTTTTCTGTACAAACTGAAGTCACAGAGCCCTTCAGGAGACAAACGGTTTCTGACAGTTCTTCCCCTTAATGCCACATTTCCCAAGATCTAAAGCAATACTGCACTCTGGTGGTCGGTCTGTATACCTAAATTAAATTAGTAAGTGGATCACTCATGAGGCTCCATGAGCCGGCCTTATTGGTATAGCTGTGCGCAAAACAAGGTGCATTTTGTTCTTGTAATAATGCAATATATTCTCATCATCCCTAATTAGAAACACCTACAATGTACTTTCTTCTCACTGGCCACATTTGGTGGTCCACCTACCTTATAGGTCCACTCTACAGGTAGGCAATTACAGACTGTAGCCCATCTGTTGCTACAAAATTTGTGACCAGATTTTTTCTGTTGACCAGATATTGGGAGGTTGATCATTCTCAACACAGCAGTGTCCCTGACATTGCAGTGGCAATGTAGTGTGTGTGGACTGACCACTAATGAAGATTGGTGGATGGAACACAAACAGATGGTCTGCAGTCTATACACCAATGTGGAGGAGCAATGAAAGGTGTGTAATTCCAATAAACTGGCTAGTCAGTGTAGCTGTTGGTCTTCATTTTAAAACTTAAACTTTTGACATCATTGTCAAAGTTTGAAATCAAATTCATATTCACATTTCATTTTATACATTTCTGGCTGTTTCACTAGACACTAATATTTGTGTTATTTAGCAGTTCTGTTCATATTCTGAGTATTCTGGAGATGACAAGAAATTATTAAATGATAATACAGTTAGTAATTGTCACATAATCCCCGGGAAAGGAGGCGCAGGCACGGATTTCCATTTCTTCTTGACTTTAACTTTTATGTACAAAACACAAAGAAGGCATGAGGGCCAAATCACAAAGAAAACCAAGAACCTAAGACCGTAGACATGAATAATGGAAAGAAGACGGTGGACCGAAACAAGGGGTAGTACACAGGGGTGGTTAAATATACACATGACACAGACAGGAACCAATCAGGACATAAAATCATTTAATTTAAACATCAGACAGCTGTATATAAAGACATGAAAATAAGAGTCCAACATATCACAGACAAGGGCAGCCTCTAGCGGCCACTGACCAGGGACGTCACAGTAATATTAACGTTTTGCTTTTTTTTTTTTTTTAGTTATTTGCCCTGAGATTTGATCAGCACTGTTTGAATATACAAATGTTCTGGATATTATTTTGATTACAAATTTACTCTGGATATTATGCAGCTTTTTTGTCATTTTAGAATCATCTTCAGGCCTAACCATCATTCTGGACACAACTAAAGGCTTGAAACCATGAAGCTGCACAGAAATAGCATTAGAATAGCTTTATTTATTTGCAAATAAATTATTTTTGGAAACATTGGAAACATTTTGAACAGTGCTTCCAGATTTTGGAATGGTAATAAATCTATTATCTACCATCAATAGTCTTTTACTTTTTTATAGTAAAAATCAACAGCACTCTTCAGGAAAGCATTATCCTCCTTCACAACAGGGGCAGCTTTTCCTGTTGCGTCTTTACAAGTCTCAGTAGACTTACACCGCACTGACCTGCCACACTTCCTGAACTGAAGACAGCTCATGCGTTGCACTCTCAGACTCTGCTCTGGAGGCAGACTGTGTGAGCAGGATCAACAGGCCGCAAAGCAGGCAGAAGAAGGAGGCAACTGGGGCCAGCATGAAGGACAAGCCGTAGTAGACGCTGAGGTGGAGGCTGGGGCAAACCGAAGGCCTGCGCTGGAGGATGTACTGCTCAAGAGATGATGAACCCTGAACCCATGCCATAAATGTTCCCACCACCAAGAAGAGAAGCAGGCCTACACACATACACACAGACGCACGTACACAAACACAAACACACAAACACAACAGTATTGTAATTTTCCTGTATTGTAATCATTAACAAATGGCATGTAAGAGAATAAAGAACCTTTTTTAAAGTTGAAAGAAATTCCATTCCAAGATTCTAAGCAAAGTACAGAACCTTTACATTATATGGAGGCTCTTTAAACTTTACAATGGTTCCTCGCTCTTACACATTTCATCCCAAAGTGGCTATCCTATGCCATTGCTCCAAAAGCCTTTATTGGTACCTTTTTTGAAGACCAGAAATAAAGCAGGGCTTAACCAGAGCACAGCTCGAGCACATGTCATTTGCAGCTCCAGCACATGTCATTTTAATGTCTGACTAATATTACTGATTGTTAAGCTGACACTAAGTAAGCCATTTTTTCAGCATTGCAATGGCCACAGCACCAAAGGAGCAATGTGAACAACTGTAAACCAGTTTCAGTAAATCAGGAAAATTAATTCACAAGTTTAACTGAATCAAACTTTTTAAACACTCAATCTGTTTGTCTGACAGATTTTGAACTATTTTACATAAGATAGTAAATTATTGGACATAGAATTTTAAATATGTAAATAACAGTCTGGATGAACAACTGGATGAACAGCATTTCTTGAACAGAAAAGAGGAAACATTAAAAGTTACATAACAGGTTGTAGGCCTACAGACCAAAGTTTGAAATTTGACTCTGGTTCATAGCTAGGCTCTGGCTTGTCTTTTAAACCACATTTTAATAGCATTACTAAAACTGCTAAAACTACAACAATTAACCCAATACTACCTATTGTATGCAGCAGCAAGAATGCTACCACACGCTGGAAGGCTTGCTTATTGTGGACCAGATTTATTACTAGGTTTCAAACCTAATGGTGTGGCGTTTTCATTTCTGAATGCATATCTGCATAAACTATGTTGAAAATCTTAAGATGTGATGTTCTTTTTTTGGAGGAAGGGCACGTTTCATTCTGTTTTCACATGTTTTCATCGTTATTCTTTTTATTATTATTACTGTTTTGTCACTGCTTTTATTTTTTGCTTTTCTATGGTCTTTTTTTACTTTACATCACAAAGCAGCATTTTAAACATATGATAGGTGATACATAAATGATTATCAATTTAAATAGTAATGATTATTTTTGTCATTACGATAGAAGTACTAACAGGCTAACAGAAATAAATCAGTAGTAGTGTTCACTAAATCCAACACCCTGGCTGTCACTCTAAAAGAAGCAAAACCTGTGAATGTCCTAAAGCCCACTGCAGCAGGTTTGAACTCTGAGCTGACATGCACTCATTCCTGAACATGGGCCAAACATGGTTTCTGCCTTGCTTGACTTAAAATGGTCTGAAAAAAAGCTCAAAATCCCATAGCGCAATGTGGCCTTTATTGAAAAGGTGCTCAGCTGCATAACTTAATAAAACAGCTGCTATAACACATAATATGAAAATATCCCTTTACCGCCAGTTATGAAGAGAGCTCCACCAGCTTCATAGAGACGGGTGCTTGTCAATGGGATGCCACAGACAGTGACAAACACACCAAGTGTAACCATGGTGAGTCCCAGCATCGACATAATGCACCAAAAAGCCCTGGGCACTGGACAACACAACAGATATGACTACAACAGGACAAGTCTCAATGGAAAATCAAGCTCTGACTGTTTTGTTTCAGGTTTTTGAGGAGAGACTACTCACCTATAGTTGAATCTGGGGTTAAAATGCCAGAAAGTGGAACTTGAGATATGTAGGCTGGCACGCAGATCTTTTCTGAGGGTTGGTTGGCTGTCAGAAAAACAAGTTTCAAGGTTACTTTATTGTGATCAGCAGCTGTGAACACATACACAGTGTGATGAGTCAACATTTCTTCATGGGTCATGGTGCAAAATATAGCAACATTCAACAAAGTGCTAGTTACAGCACAATAAATAGACACCACAACAATGTGACTGCATAGTATGAACAGGATGTAAACCTCCCTAAATGACAAGTGTTGCATCTTAAGTGTGATTTTTGCACAGGAGACAGCAACACTGAACAAAGTGCAAAGTAGGACAGACACTATACAATAAATAGACAATACAGTAATGTAACAGTATGTATCATCAGTTAATTTCTTTTAATTGATGACATTTACATAAGCAGTGCTACTTTATTACTGGTCACCAGATT
>JBBIGA010000106.1:3930193-3947904 GCA_037576975.1 Alestes dentex | reverse complement strand
GGAGTACATGAGGGAAACCTAGAATTCAGGGGACGAGGACCGGGAAGGGCGTGACGGGGACGCGGTGACCGTCACACTTGCCAGCTATTTCTTTCAATAAATGTTTGTGGTGGTTATCTAGTTAATGAAGAGATTATTTAATACTTAAGATAGGGATGGGCAATATGAGGATATCTTGTCATCATTGCAATTTTGTGTTTTTTTAAACGTATAATGAATTCTTTAATAATAAATAATGATTAATTGATTTTACAGATTGCTGCAGATCATTTCATGAAGGAATATAAATGTGGCTCTGTGGGAGCTTTCTGGGGTCTGTACCATCTTCTCAAACCTCAAAAAATACAAGACACTGTGATAATTACTGTCTTCAAGAAGCCAGTGAGGAGTGGAGGATATCGGCTTATGTCAGAAATTATATTCGATTGACTTTGAGAATGGAGTCATTTTGTAAATGGAGTTATCTTTATTTTGGTTATGATGTGGCGCAAGTCCCTATGCGCATGTAACTGGGTTATTTATTAAAATGCATTTATTAAAAAGTGAACAATAATGCATTAAATCAGTGCTGTTTTTTTCATTTAAAGATTAATTTTCTTCATTTTAGACTAAGATCATTTAACCATCCAAAGATGGTTCTTCTACAGTTGTCACTATTCTATACATATACATGTCTTTTCTACTTTTGAGAAACCCTTATTATGGGTGTGTAAGAGATGAGGAGAGGTTAGAAAGTAGTAATGTAAAATGAATCTGGTTTTGGCACCTGCAATTTAAAAAGTGAAAAAGTAATTTAGTAATCTGTAATTGGTAATTTGTAATTTAGAGAAGAAATGTAGATCGTTAAACCCTTAAAGTTTTGTAAGACTTTCAGCATCTTCAGATCCTGTGTATTTTAATACTGAATTTATCGAAGTTTCTCTAAGAATTTGTTGAACTGTCATTGCAATACTCAACATTGCCAGAAACTTCAGAGATGGTCAACATGCTTGTTCAGGTTATCTTCCGTCAGACAGAGAAGGTAGGAGTCAGAAGCAAGGAATCAGGAAGCTGTTTGGAAGAACCTGATGAACCAGAAGGAAGACTTCTGGTTATGTACTCTGTTGACTACAGGCACTTCTGTGATCACACTAACAAGGGTTCATGTGAAATGCCTGGGACTGATGAGAGCCTGGTGTACACAGCGCTTGCATCCACAATCCAACATCCAGTAACTACCATCTCTCATCCACTATCTAATATCCATAATCAACCATCCACAATCTGATATCCTCCATCCACCATCCAGTATCAAGCTGGATGGAGGGTTGTGGATGGTTGAGATTTGAAGGTTGATGGTACATGGTGGTTGGTGGAGGGTGGAAGGAGCATGGTTGGTGGTGAGTGATGGATGGTAAACGGTGGATGTTGGATATTTTGGAGATGGTGGTAGATGGTGGACTGTGGATATTTGATGGTGAATGGTTGAGGGTGGATTTTGGGTGGTGAATGTAAGAGTTTGCCTGGTGGATGGTGAACGGACAACATTGAATGGCTAGTAGAGATCAGTAGTATAAGTAATAATGATATAAGTAGTGATATTACACATGTAAGCCATATAAGATATTGCACGTAATGAGCTGATTCAGCACCCATTTGGACAAACATCACGATAGTTCACATGGTAAGACTGCACAATAAGAACATTGCACAATTTTGCACATAGTAGACTCAACCATCCACCATCCACCATCCAAAAACCACCATCCACCATTCAATATCCAATATCAAGAATGCACCATTCCCCATCAACCATCCAATACCCACATCCACCACCCATCATACACCATACAATATCCACCATGCACCATTCACCATAAACCAAGCATTTACATTTACCTTTATGGCATTTTGCTGGCGCTCTTATCCAGAGCGACGTTTATCAGTGCTCAAGTAGTCCACAACTGTTTCTTAAACCTGTAAAGCTAAACTTAAATCAACGCCCACTATTCAACCAACGTACTGCATACCAGGTACACCTAAACAACACCTGTCAAAGAAGAGTCAGACAAAAGTAAGGAAGGGATGGGGATGAAAGGGTTTTGGGTTTTTTTGGGAGAAATAAGCAAGCAGAAACGAGAGACATGGTTAGTCACCAAAGTGCTCCTTGAAGAGGTGGGTCTTCAGGTGACAATATCCACCGACCACCATCCATAATTCACAAGCCACCATCCAGTATTCACCATTCACCATATTCAGTATCGGCCTTCCACCAAACGTCCTAAAAATAAACTCACCCTACAGAGGAAAACTGCTTTGTTTACCAAGGGTGACTAACTGATAACAAGCAAACCCCAGCCTATTTCTGACAAACAACTATTGCAAATGTTTCATTATTGAACTGCACCACTGTGTATCTTCATGGTATATCCTCATGATCCACCATCTCATATCCCATATCCACCATGCAAAATCCCCTATAGAATATTCACAATTTACTATCCAATATCCACCATCTATCATCCACCATCCAATATCCACCACCCACCACCCACTATCCACCATCCACCATTCACCATCTAAGAGCCACCACCCACCAGTCACCATCTAAAATCCAATATCCACCATCCACAATCCTCCATCCACAATTTAATATCCACCATCCAGCATCCAAAATCCACCATCCACCAATCACCATCCAATATCCAGAATTCACTATCCATCATCCACCATACAAAATCCACTATTCTCTATACACTGTCCACCATCCAAAATCCACCATCCACCGTTCACCATGTAAGAACCACCACCCACCATCCACCATGCATCATCCAATATCCTCCACCCACCATGCAAAATCAGGTGCAGCTGCTATTAAATCAAAACAAGGACTTACAGCATGCACCATCCACAATCCAAAAACCATCATCCACCATCTAATATCCACCACCCACGATGCAAAATCAGGTGCAGCTGCTATTAAATTAAAACAAGGACTTACATAATCCACATCTTTGAGGATAAAACATTTTATATGATCTTCAATTTTATCTATTATCATTTTTTTTTCTTAACGTCTCCTGTACTCTGCACTGAACCCCCTGGTGAATAGACCAATAAAAACCAAAATTATCCAAAATTTCTTGGTGAACAAAACCTGTTAACTTCAGTTCAAAATTAAGAAAACTTATCCGGTAAAGTTATCATTGTAGAAACAATGAGGATTTGTTCTGACATCAACAATATATAAATTCAAAAAATTAAAAATTATTTTTTGTAAGTATTAAAGAGCCAGCTCTATCAGAAATGAGCAAACTATTTCATGAATTTCAGTAACCTGCCAAAATGTCCCCAAAAATCAAAATTCACCATCTGCCATCCAATATCGACCATTCACCACCTACTATCTTCCTTCCACCATCCACCATCCAATATCCATCTTTCACCATTTATCATCCACCACCCACAATCTGCCATTCAATATCCACTATTCACCAACCAATTAAAACAAGTGTTTCATGCTTTCTGTTTTCTCCATTTTTCATTTGGCTGCGTAAGTGTGAACACACTAAACTGCCTCCATCCAGTCCTGATTAGTGCAGGTGCATAATACATACCCATATTTACATGGATGAGTCATGAAGAACACCAGTGCAAACTAGCGAGGAATATTATAAAACTATAAAGACATCCAATCATAAAAAATATTTTAAAAATGGAAAGTCCTAAAAACGTCCTACACTCACCCTACAGAGGAAAACCGCTTTGTTTACTAAGGGTGACTAACTGATAACAAGCAAACCCCAGCCTAATTCTGACAAACAACTAAGGCAAATGTTTCACTATTGAACTGCACCTCTGGTGTATCCTCGTGACAAAAGGATATAAACGTTCATGAGTTTATTGGAGAATCCTGTGCTTCTCTTTTTGCTGGTACATGTTGTGGAGACGATGAGGCAAAAATACCAGGAATCCACAGGGGGAAAACCACAAAGAAAACCACAAAGAAATTGCAGTCATATTAGTTAAAATTTACATTGAACTGAGCAGAGGTACTGTGCCCTATTGATAAGGGCATGTGCACTGTGTGATGCGTGTGTGCATGTGTATGTGTGCATGGAGTGCCAGTTGGTTTCACAGTTAATGAAGGTGTAATATAAGCTTGGTAATTAGAGTGTAGTGTAACAAGGTATAGGTAAGATATATGTAACCTTGAGGAGCATTTTTCATAAATTCATCTTCTTGAGAAATAGGACATAGTATTTTTTCAAACCGGCTCCTGGTCTTATTTATTTGCATACTGGGTGTGTCTTTCCACTTGTTTACTTACCATCTTCAGTTGTCTTTCTCTCTAAGTTCCTGTTCATCAACCTAGAAAAATAACCTGAAGGCATACTTAATCTCAGGAAAATCTTTCTTTAGTTACAATTTAGGTAAGGAAAGATATTTTAAAGACATAGTACATCTATTTACATGCATTAAAGTATTGAATGTGCAATCCAATGTATTAATGTCTTAAAAAGTAAGTAAACCTGATCTAATTAAAATTTGGAGTTGACTGAAAAGGTTCAACAAAACCAAAGATCAATCAAGCGACAAAATATGTTGAGCCCTTTTTAACAGAACAATAAACAGTTTTCCTTTTTTGTTACCTTAGTTCAAAGAACCAGGTTCCTTAGTTAAAAGCTTGTCATTGAATATCGAAGAATTTTGTACATTGTGTAGATTTCTAAAATTACAGTAAATTAAAGTAAATGTCCCCAACATTTACAACGTAATATTACACATCTTTGAGGATAAAAGTATGAACATTGCATCACTTATACCCGTGTTAACAGACTGCAAAATTTATATCAATGTGTTTTTTAATGAGACGTTATGGGATGAAATATTTAAACGAAAAAACACAGTGGTGGCTGGGAAAACAAAACAAGCCAATCAATAAACAAACAAACAGACAGACAAACAAAGAAACAATAAATAAATACACGTTCTACCAAAAATCATTGAACTGTGGATGAAGAACTAAAAGGTAACAGACAGAACCTAACAAAACCTCATGCAACTCTGGGAAGCTCCCACTACTACGGCATTCAGACACTGTGAGGAACAGCTAAACATTTTTAAACCTCTTTAACAGCTCAGGTGTCTGCTGCTGTATTTTGGGAATCTCACTGACCACTGCAAACTTTTTTCATCCAAAAGCAAGATGTAGGCTTCAGTTAAGTTCACAGCTTCTGCCACGTGGTGACGCTACAGTGAAACTTTTAGAAACATTTCCATTTTCTATAATAAAAGTTAGTCATCTTTCACTTGCTGTGTGTGTGTAAGAGTTTCACAACAGAGACAAGTAAAAACCTGAGTAAACCAGAGTAATATATATTTAAATACAATATATTAAATAACGACAAAGTGTATGATCAGTGCCTGTTCATGGGTCTGTTCCTACTTTCTTCAGCTGAGACGCCATGCAGAGACAGTTGTGCCAATAAAGAATTATAACACCATAAGGTGTTATAATAAGGTTTGGGTTTGTCTGTTATGGCATGTGGAGCCTGTAACAGGTTTCTGTAGGTGTGAATGAACAACAGTCCTCTCTGCTGTCTTACTGCCCAGGCTGTCTAATTCCACAATCCATGGGTCCTACACGAAGGAGAAAACTGGATGTAACAGATCTGTCATTCTATTCTAAGCCCAAATGAACCCATACTGAAAGTGAAAAAAACTTTGACTAAGTTTTAAGTACATAGACTATTATGTACTTAAAATTAATGTCAGGTTTGCCAGTGGCATCACAGAGGTTCCCTTGAGAAGACACCGTCCCCACACACTACTCCCCACGCTTCCCTCACACACGGCTCCCCCACACACTGCTCCCCACTCACGGCTCCCTTCACACTGCTGGGTTAAATGCAGAGAAAGAATTTCACATTGCTCACACTGTGTTCTGTGCAGTAGTGTGTTCACGCGTGACAAATGGACTCTTCACACTAATGTCCACATGGTGACAGCACAGCCTCAAGTAAAATACGCGCAAAGTTCAGTGTATTTAGTGTTAGTATTTATATTGTTCAGTGTTAGTATTTATAATGAAAATATAATTAGACATGCAGAAAAAAAAAATATATATATATGTGTGTGTGTGTGTGTGTGTGTGTGTTTATGTATGTGCATATTCATGAATACATATATTTTCATTTATATATATATATATATATATCCTGTTGTCAGACTCATGTATAATTTACACAGCATCACAGCATTAGTACGTAGACACAGGCTTATTACTAGACTTATTAATCAGTTGAAAAAAATAAGGTGCAATAACCAACATTTTGTTATATTTTTATGTTTCCACAATAAATCACTGCTGCAGTTATTATTATGTGACGTCACCGTGGTGGCTAATATTAAACCGCACGTGGAGCTGCAGACGGAACGTGCGTGGTGGGCGGGGCCGGGACATGTGACGTTGGACGGAAGGGCGGGGTGTGTGTGTGTGTGTGTGTGTGTGCAGTGGCGCAAGAGGCATCAACAGCAGCAGAAGCTGGGAGCTGAGAGGGGGCCGGAGTACACCTGCAGACAGGGGGGCAGATCGGGATTATTTCACCATTAAACATGGACCGACGTCGCGGTCCGCGGAGATGTGAGTGTGGTTGGGTTTGCGTTTCTGTGTGTGTGGGACAGACAGCCCGTGGTTTTCCGCGAGTGGGGGCTGTGAGCTGTGTTTACTGCTCTGTGCTAGAAGCACCGATATCCGCAGTGAGGGGAAACTTAGAGAACAAATGACCCTAACATTGAGTTGTGTTGTTAGAGCTGCTTGACTTTGCTTGTTTTGAGATTCCACATCTCTGCTGCGGTTTCAGGCGCAGCCTGTATCGATTTCCGACGCGAAAGCCAGCAAAACCGAAAGCTAGCGGCATGGCTTCAATATCTGTTTGTTGTTGTTGGATAAACTGCTGTCTGGAGCTCCGTTAGTTCCACACACAGTCCTGCTCAGGCTCAGAGTGCATCTTGGATTTCTGAGCTGGTTTCCAGACTGCTGCTGGGTTGATGATGCCTGATGTGAACATTTGTGCAGTTTTATCACTGAGGCTAGCTCAAAGTTAACTTCCTCCTACACAGCATGCCAGCCATCTCAGTTACCTCACTCTCTGCATACTTCAGTGCTCTATTCCCTCACCTGGGTGGTGAAGTGAGACAGGAGCTGTCCTCCTGTTTTCAGACACTTCAGGCTGGTGAAATGTCTCCACATTAAGGTGCAGGGGTCAGATACTAAGGGCATCTCCAAGAGGATTCAGAAGCAGGAATGTGGGAAAGATCAGAGGTGTTTGGTGGTTGAAAAAGGCCAGATAAGTAGACTGGGCTAAAGACTGAAAAGACTGAAAGAATGAAGACCACGGGTAAGTATAAGTTGGTTTATTGTACGGTTATATGGTTGCTATTAAGGTGTAGGTTGGTACATTGTGTCTATAACAGTGGGTATAGGGAAGAATATTTTGATTCCAAAAAAGTATGTATACGTTTTATAACAGTAGTTACAGGTTTGTATAAGAGTAGATAAAAGTTGGTATAGTTAACATTAGGGATAGTTAGGTATAAAGTTATGCATACATTCTTATTACAGTAGATGTATGTTAGTATGTTTTGTTCCTGTAACAGTTTATATAAGTTGGTACATTTTGTGTTAATAACTGTAGGTATAGCTTAGTTAATTGGTTTTTATAACTGTAGATATACAGTACATGGGCAAAAGTATTGGGACCATTACACCGACAAGGATTTTAATGACGTTGCATTAAAATACACAGACTTTAATATGGAGTTGATCCCCCATTGCAGCTATAACAGTTTCCACTCTTCTTGGAAGACTTCCCACAAGATTTTGGAGTGTTTCTGTGGGAATTTGTGTCCATTCATCCTGTAGAGCCTTCATGAGTTCAGGCACTGACGTTGGACAAGAAGGCCTGGCTCGCAATCTCTGTCCAGTTCATCCCAAAGGTGTTGGATGGGGTTGAGGTCAGGGCTCTGTGTGAGCCAATCAAGTTCTTCCACACTGAACTCATCCAGTCATGTCTTTATGGACCTTGCTTTGTGCACCGGGACACAGTCATGCTGGAATAGAAAGGGGTCTTCCGTAAACTGTGTCCATGAAGTTGGAAGCATTGTGTCCAAAATGTCTTGGATTGCCCTTCACTGGCAGTAAGGGACCATCCGAACTCAATAATTTAGAGGTGTGTCCCAATATGTTTGTCCATATAGTGTAAGTTAGTATGTTTAGTTTCTGTAACAGTCAATATAAGATGGCATATGTTGTGTCACTAACAATAGGTATATATATTTTGCTTGTATAACAAGATATACATTATATAATGTTTTAAGTTTTATATAAAGGTATAAGTTGGTGTATTTTGTTTCTAAAATGGTAGCTTCAAGTTGTAGAAAGCATAGTTCAGAGGCTGGCAGGCTGTTGCATAAGTGTCTCTGGAAATGTATTGTAATTGCTTTTACTCTTCTAGGGGCATTTGGGCAAGTTTCTCTCAGCTGAAAGGAAAACATGCAAGTATCTCACAGCTGATACTTCACATTAATTGTCCATTTAGTCTAATTAGTTTGAATGTAAATTCAGTTATATTGGATGTTCATTGTTGTGGGTGAACATCTAACCTAATGAAGAACAGCATGGCTGGATGTAATAATGGAGAGGGATTTCACTATTAACACCCCTTTCCAAAGAATACTAGTGTATTAAGCAGTGGTGTAGTGACAACATAATCTACTGTATGCTGAAGGGACATTGCTGCCCTATCTCACTATGGATGAAACAATCCAACTTTTTGTCTCCAATATTTAAAGTTCTGGTCTGATCTGTTCTGGTCTGATCTGATGGTGTGTTTCATGGTAGCAATGGCCTTGTTCAGGCATGCATCTCAAGAGCAGGACAGATTTTATGCAGTCTAGATAACAAAAACCTTCAGTACATGTATGTATATACATTTATAAATGCTTTACATATTCAGATTGAGCATGCCACTCAGTATGAAGTCAGATCACATTTCATGTTTCTTTTCATCATTTGGCAGCTAAGGTTCTTTAGGGTGTGCGACCATCAAAACTGGTTCTGCACATCAAATACTGTAGTGTAAGCATGGAGAGATTTTAACAGCCACTTAGGGAATCTATTTTTACTGTGTGTGCTGTAGTTTTACAATGACTTTCAGTAAAGAAACAAGAGCTGAGCTCATTAATATCAGATGAAGATACTATACCGACTGAATCTCTCATGAAACCTTATCCTCATTACTGGACTTCAGACTCATATAGTATAGTTTGGTCATAGTTAAGCTGTAATTAGGGTTTTATTCCTTGTATCTGTTACTGAAGGTTATGTCACTGTTAATCAGGGTCAGGCCTCCCTGTGGTTAGGCATATACTGGCTATGTAAATTCTTCGTCATGGAAAGAAACCTCCTCTGGGTTTGTTTGCAGAGAAATGACTGAGACATGTTTGCCTTGGAGGGCTTGGTAGAGCCTGTTTCTATATATCTAGTTTTATGAGTGGTTGTAACCCAGTCCTCAGAGACTAGCCTTCACACATCTCAAGGCACAGTATAGTATACTCTCCTAGACAGCCCAGATCTGACTTCAGCCTCAAACAAGGTGTGACAAAGGTAACACTGTGTTATCTTTGTCACTGTGGCTTGGACCATACAGCTGGAGTCTTAAATGGCTATTAGGCTATAAGGTTATTATAATTGTAAGGCCTGGAAGATAGTGCCTGGAATATTTAATGAGGTTCAAATATCAGGTTCTTTTTAGATTGTGTGAACATGTCATGGCCTCTGTACCAATGTGGGGCAGCTGGTGGCTTAGTGGTTAGGGTGTTGCCCCTGCAATCAGAAGGTTGTGGTTTCGAATCCCAACACTGCTAGTGTCATCACTGAGGTACCCTTGAGCAAGGTACAGACTCCGCACTGTTCCCCTGGTGCCCCTTGTTGCTGGCAGCCCACTGCTTCACTTAGTGAATGGGTTAAATGCAGAGAAAGAATTTCACATAGTTCACACTGTGTGCTGCAGTGAGGTTTTTCATGTGTGACTATAAGGGGCCACTTTAAAAATGGTAAATTAATGGTCATTAATGTTAAGAATGAATTTTGACCTCTTTTTTAGAAATAATACATTTTTATGGAAATAAATTAGTTTAGTTTAATGTAAATGTGTACGTGTCAGTAATTTAACATAACCCCAACGTCATTAGGTGTACCCCTGAGGGTAGTGTACCACAGTTTGGGAACCACTGTGTTAGATAAACCTCCCCTATTCAAAAATATGCCCCTGGATCATATATCTTTTTCATGAGCCTGTCTGCTTCAGGAGACTTTTTGAGAGGTGGATAGTAAACCGCAGCCAAGTCAGAACATTCTATGCACATGTTGTAGTGACTCAGTGTCTTTCCAGTGACCCCTCAGGAGATAGGGAGAGCACAACTAATAACACACGGTGAAGTCCTAAAAGAATGGATGCTGAATATCATGGTGTGCTTGAGAGCATGGTTACCCAACACTGCTCTTCATTATTGGTGTGCATGAGCAAACTCGAGAGCATCCAAGCCACATGTTGGATGGATCGGTGTTGGTTTGTCTATCCTGACTGCTTTTAAGGAGATCTCCCAAGAGGCTGTGACTGTATCTGTAAATGTGAGCATGAAAAAACATGCACAGAGTGGCCCTGCGTTGGGGAGTGGTGTTACATAATGGTGGTCCTGATGCTGAAGTTCCATAAATGGAACCTACTCTCCGGTCTTGTAGCAACTTAGATGTAGAGATAGACACTTGCTGGTATAAATGGTTTATATCAAGACACAAGATAGTTAGATAACCTTTAATGATGCTTAGTAATACTTTCACAATATTGTACTAGAACGCATGTGTTTAGGTGAACAACCTATGGTTGCCATGTAATTTGTTAAAAGGCTTACTGACTTACAGATTCAGAAGTAAACTTTAAACTATAGGCATATAGTTTTTTGTGGTTCTTATGAGCATATGTTACTTTCTAATGGAAAGCTAAAGAAGCTAATGTCATGTCCTGGCTGATTGTTTACGTTAGTGGGGGAAGGGACTGTATGGGAGATTTTCTTCCTGAAAGATCCCTTTTAGATGTAAGAAGCACTAACGATTTACAATTGAATTGTTCCCATAAGTCCAGCTTTTTCCTTAAGGCCCAGAGCCTTTGTGGAGTGGAAAAAAGAAAGCAGTGGCTTATAATATCAACAGTGTTGATATTAGGCCTATGTTGTAGGCCTATTCAGTCTTTTTAAATAGATTTTAAGGTGATTCCTAAATTCATTTAAAAAATGTAATTAATTTGAATGTGATACATGTTCTACAAATAGTACAAAAACAAATAAAAACTGTTATGCAACCTGGCGGCCAAATGAATGCATGTCAGGCCAAAGTTAATAAAAAAAACTAGCTTTGTGCTTTGTCCTCTATCTCAGTGAAATATAACCCCATTAAATGACCAGCAGGTGTCTGTAAGCAGTAAGCAATGGCCATCATCACCGTTCAGAGTGATCTTGATTATGCCAGGTTTTTGGCTTACTGGTCTATTTGAGTCATTTAGATTTACTTGGAAATTGTTGTCTAGAAGTCTTAATTTTGTTTTTGAGATTAAAGTGAGAGTTATTCTACAGTTTTGACTTCACCTCAAAAAAGCCAAGATATGTTTGGTTTTCTTGTTTTCAAGTTTTATGACTTTAATTTTGGCTGTAATTTCCTAACAAGTAAAGGAAGCCTATAGCAGCTTTCATTGTGTGAACTGCAGCTAAATCAAGTTTTTGCTCACAAATACATTGAGTTGTAACCTAGTGCTGAAACAATTAATCAACTTAATTAAAAAAGATAATGTTGACAAAATTTCCTTTTTTTTTTTTTTATTTTTATCCCAGCTGCAGTGGGCGAAGACGGGGTACACCCTGGACAGTCGCCAGCACGTTACAGGGCCACGTACAGAGACAGACAACCATTCACGCTCACAGTCACACTTGACCTAGGCAACTGGGCAGTGATGAACCACAGTTGGTATCAGAAAGTAGTAGCAGTTCATGTTGCATAGCAGACAACACCACTGTCCTTGCAGCATACTGGGGTTCAACTTAGGCAAACCTTGGACAAGACTCCTAACCTTAACTTCACTTACATCTATCAGCTCTAAGTCATTGTGGAGCATTGGTCATATTGGTCATGTGAATCTAAATTAGATTTTTGTCTGTACACCCACATTAATGAATGGACGTTGTTATGCACATTTAACCTGAGGTCAGAATGCTAACTGGCTGTTGCTCGACTTTTTCTGTGTACCACAGAGTCCGGGTGAGCAGGTGTAGGTACACTGCAGTGCTTGCTTCTATGGGTGTAACAATCTGCAGCATTGTATGTGAATTTAATGTTACCACACTGACTTCCTGTTATTCTCAAAGTGAGAGCTGAAGTAGTAGAGATCTGCTACCTCGCCACCTGGCATTCGACAGGAACTCTTACAGCACTTTCAGCTTTGGTGCAAGCAAAGAGGAACTACAGCTTACTTGAGTGAAGTGGCCTCCATTTGCCAGAGAAAGCTCCGCCCCTTTCCTGGACCTGATGGTCACTTTCTACTCAGTGGACAGATTGATTGACACTGCTTCTCAATGGCCAGCTATAAAAGGACCCCCTGCTCTTATAGTCAAGCAAAAAAGTGGTTTTGTCGATGGGTATACTAATGGCTCTTATGTACAAATTGATCTCATTGAAGCACACTGGGATGTAGTTCATTATGAGCGCCTAAGCTGTCCTGTTGTCATAGTTTTCTGTGTTATTTCTTATATTGTGTATGTTGTAAATTGAGTATTGGTCACACACACGCATATATTTATATGTGAAAACCACACATATCAGACCAACTAGAAAGTTAAACGTTTTACCTATTTACTTTTATTAAAACCTAAATAATCAAAGCCATTCCTTAGTAGGGCTGTGGTTAGGACAGTTCTTGTTATATAGCTGGTATGGACCATATGTGTGACCTTAGAGTGCATGTAAAATAAAGGAGAGATCTAAAACACATGCTGCTGGAGGGAGGATGCCTGATGCTAATTTTCATCTGAAAGGGTTACATCTGTTGTTGCCTTTTAAAGGAATTATGCATGCTTCGGTCTGAATAATGGCCCTCTAGAAAAGAGGGGTACTCCTTTTTTTCCCCCTCTTGCCTTCAAACATAAACACACATGCACACAGAGTCAGCAGTTTAGGGAGTACATGTGGCTCCAGCACATTGATCAGTGTCTGCCCGATGGTGCTGAAGCCATCTGGAGATTCTCTGTGTTGGAGACTTTCTCTATTTAAAGCATCAGCACGGGAGGCCTTACTTCATAGAGCTGCAGGCCAGCCTCTGAAGCTTCAAAAAAAGCCACAACACTGCCAGCTGATCCCGTTAAAAACATTACAGTGTGCAAGATGATTATGTGATAAGCAAATTTAAGAGAATTTCTAACATGATTTCTCAAGAAGTCAGAATTTTCAGTTACTTAATTTTCACTGTCATCTCCTCACCATACGTTCACACTAGTAGACGACTTGTTGCTAACATTGCCTCAGGTTTGTTGTCTTGTAAGTGCGAAGTGTGTCTGAGACCTCTGTGTCTGTAATTGGTCTAAGGAAGTTGTCTGAGCCCAGCCTTTACTTTGTTACTTTAATTTATTTGCATGTATAGAATCTCATCAAACTTCATAATCTGTTAGTTTTTATGTGACAAATCACATACTCCCTGTTTCCTTTTAGGAAATGGCCTGCTTGTGTGAACATACAAGGCGACTGCACAATTAGTACTAATATTAAAATTATACATCTAGAATTTGCACGGTATGTTTGCATATTGGCAAGAGTGCTCACAGCACACTGTATAAAAACACCTCTGATTGGTAAAATGGCTTTGCATATTGCCACCTTCTGCTGAATCAGTACTGCAAAGACCAATGTTGTGATTAACAATATTTGTTCCTAGTATTTTGTATTAGCAAAAGTTGCAATAAAAATATAATCTCCTCTTTACTAGAACAAATTTGCATTTTGCCAGTTCGTGTATAAAGACTCTGAGAAATCTTCGCATTTGTATTGACATTAATTGTGCTGATCTAAAGGCCCTCTGGATCTTGTCTCTTGTCTTGCAGGAAGATGTGATTTTCTGATATTGAGTCAAGGAGAGAGCTCCTCTGTAAAAAGCTGATCTGACAGGAACAAGGTCTAGTCATGCTGCTTCTCTCCAGGCAGAACAGAGTAGCGCGGCAGCACGTGAGAGAATGCGGCCTGTTCTTACATAACCTCCTACCCTGCCTTGGAAAGGAAACAGCTGGGTCTATGTACTCGCCTGTACCCCAATGAGTTCAAGCGCTTCAAGCTCTGTTGCCTTTTTTCCAGAATGGAAAAGCTGTTGTGTAGTCAGAACAGTAGAATAAGATAATTTGTATGTGGTTTGCCATGTGACTACAGCAGCTGTGGGTTCAGAATCATGCAGTCATGCACAGTAAGTGATGAGTCATGTGTGAGGTGTCCTCTGCTTGGTTTTATCAGACGTAGCAGAGTGAAGGTAATGCTTGTGTTGAGATGGGCTGTATTATTTGAGGATCTGCTGTGTGGAGCTTTTTCACACTTTTCCTCAAGTCATGAGTTGCTTTCACGATCAGGTCAGATGACAAACCGTGCCACCATGGTTGTTTTGACTGTAGAGAAAAAATAAAAAGTCCCCCCTTAGCACATACTATCCCCTTCCTACCGCTATGAAGAAATGCTGAAGGAGTAGTGAAACAGCCAATCAGCCCAGCTAATGTGGCTGATGTAGCAAATAATGGAAGCTTATGCGTCACCATGTAGCATTTGTTTAGGTCATTGAACACTTATGTAAGCTCAGCGGTTTCTGACAATTTATGGCTTATTGTTATCTATACCTTGACTATTACCCTGTAATTACACAAGCAACAGAGTGACCAGCTGCCATTTGTTTTCAGTATTGGCGAATTGCAGCGACAAGACTTGTGGCTGTGCTTTTGCCAGCTAGGCAGGGCCAAAGTAGGCTAAGGGTCTATTTTATGCAAATATTGAGCAACACAACACAGCAACAACCAATAGGAATGAAGGTGGCTTTACTCATGTTGATGAAACAAATTATCCAACATTTTTGTTCCAGTCAAGCATGGAGCTGAAGTTCATTATGGTAGTGTCCGATCTGGTTTTCCTTTATAATACTGAGATATATACAGAAAAATAAGGTCCATATGTATGTAGGTATGTATGTATAATATTGTGCAAAAGTCCTAGGCACGTATGAAAATATTTAAAAGCATTTAGTTTTTTTCTCATTAAAATTACTAAATACACTAGATAAACAAATAAGAATAAATACAAATAATAATTTACAGTAAATAGTGACTTTATGTACAGTATATCAGCGTGTTCCTTGTGGAAGCCCGGTATTACTTGTAGTTTCCATTAGAAACCTGGTTTGACTCAATCAGTCCTTCAGTCCAATCAGGCGTCGAGGAGAAATCTGGAACCAAACCTGTGTTCTCCTTACAAATCTTTATACCTTTTACTGCTTTCTTTTTTGTTTATTTTAATGTTAACTTTGCTGGCAGAAAGACATCACAAAGAGAGAAAAGTGGCTTTAAAAAATTCTGCATATGTGTCTTTTTGCACAGCACTGTATGTATGTATGTATACTTTCTCACTCATGTGATCACAGTATTGGAGTTGTGCTTTAATTTCTGGCTATCAATATCAAAACGGGGTTAAAACAGAACAACAACAAAAACACACCCCTATGTTAAAGCTTATTTCTGCTAACACCTCTGTAGAATGCTAACTACCAATTCTGGAATAAGGGGAAAACTGTAAAGATTTAGGGGGAATTGTAGATAATATACATTTAATATGACTGATATTCTATGTATGTGTGGTTGGAGGTTGAGAGTGTTGCTGTAAAAGGTAGTGGACGTGGGCAGAAAGAATGAAGGGTTGAGTTAGAGAGAGGCGTAGATTCTGGTGTGGGAGTGCTTGATAAGAGATGAAATGTCAGATCTGAGGGTGGTTCGGGGCACTCGCCCCTCCCAGCTGGCTCTTCTCTTCAGCATGCATGTGCAAACAGGAGGTTTTGAGGTTTGGCAGGCAGGAAGAAAGAGAAAGTGAGTTTGCCCTTTTATGGCTGTTAGGCTCTGCTCTCTGCCTCCTCCAGCAGCCTGTGGAAAATGAGACTCAAACAAACACATCTTCACTTTTTTTGTTTCCCACTAGATATTTGAACAAGGAGAGGGAGATTGTGTTGATCTGGGTTCATCTTTGCAAAGACATGGATGTGCAGTTCAAATAGGTTAGCAAATTTGTGGAAGCTGTTATCCAGACTCTGGCTTTTGATCTCCTGTAACAAATGATGCACATTTGCAATAATTGTCTGCAATTCGTAACTCGTACTGAGAACAGAGTTTGTGTTTAATTATTTATGAACATGGTAAAGGACATACTGACTACAAACATAATTATTCGGGTCATTTTTTGTGTTTGTAGTGAGGTTATAGAGAGGTGAGCTTTTATCTGGCCTGAAATTTTGGTCCAAACCCAAATACAGACTGAGAACTTCCAGTTCTTGAGGCTTGACCTGACCTGTAGCAGCCTCACAAAATTTTTTCCAAACCACTACTGAATGGCCAGCTATCTAAGCACTGGCCCATCGTCAGGAGGTCACAAGTTCGAGCCCTTTCTGAGAAAAAGGCACTATTCATCACGTTGTCATCAAGTTATGAGTCTGAAACTGATTTCTGATCTTATCTTAACCAAATTGTAGATTACATCCATATATTTTTTTATCACAGCCCTGTTTATCACATCTGTGTTCTCATTTTTACCTGTTACTGTGCATTTAAGACTGATAATTGCAAATAAAACTTTGTTCTGATTGGCTGACCTCATGTAAATGTGTTGATTTTCATCATGAAAACAGTAGGCTGTTTTTCGCTAAAACTTGCATAAACAAACTGTTTGGGGTGTGGTTTAAATGGTACATTTTGAAACTTGAACAGTATTTATGTACCACATAAACACAGACTCTCTTTTAGTGATTAAAAAAAAGGAAAAGTCGATTTAACATGAAATCAGAACTTTAAAGAACAGCCATTGTTTGGCTGATACTCACGATTTTCATACCTATATCTAAAATAAAGAAGAAGCTGTTATATCATTGCTCATCCAGTTTCCAAGTGTAGGCCAAATTTCTATTCTTACACCCCAGCATGCCTGATTAAAAACTGTTTTATAGTAAAGATGTAATCTGGAAGAAAAAAAATATGGCATGGAGTAACTAAAGCAGGATAAAGGTAAAATAAATGAAGGTGTATAGGTGCCTGAACCTAAAATTGAAACTCAGATCTGACATTTGGGGAAAATTTAGTTTGGACAAATAATTCCAACACTCTAATAGGGGGATGATGGAAGGATTTGTGTACCTTTCACCTTGTAGAGGCTCCGAACTGCGTGGAGAAGTACAGTTCATGTGAGGATGCTTTCAGGTGCTGCAGCTTTGCATTATACACTACCTACCTACCTCATCTGGAGTCCAACACTGAGCAAAAAAGTTAAAGTTCTCTGTAACATTAACAGTCAACATGACAATTAAACTAAACAAAGGCGGATACCTTGAATTTTCTGGTAA
>JBBIGA010000106.1:3905994-3924327 GCA_037576975.1 Alestes dentex | reverse complement strand
TATATATCTCCAGTCCTGCAGGGCCAGTGTCCAGCACAGTTTGGTAAGTTCCCCTCCGCAAACACACTCACCAAACTTAGTAGTTAAGAGGTGAGTGTGTGTGTGAGCAGGGAAACTGTAGACAATAAATATAAAACAGTTTATTTTAGGACAGGCAGATACACTATATGGAGAAAAGTATTGGGACATTACACTACATTAGATTGCATTCAAATATATAGAATTTAATATGGAGTTGGTCCCCCTTTTGCAGCTATAACAGCTTCCAACTGTGTCCGCAAAGTTGGAAGCACGGCGTTGTCCAAAATGTCTTGGTTTGTTGGAGCATTAAGATTGCCCTGCGATGGAAGTAAGGGGTCTAGCCCAAACCGTGAAAAACAGGTCTGTCCCAATACTTTTGTCCATGTGATGTGTGGCTCTACTTTCTTGGATTGATTATTAATGTCTTCGTGACAAGAACGCCGGAGGATAGGTATTCGGCTATATTTGTCTACAGTCATGGCGAGCCTAGTGGAGGTAACGACGCCGCAGCAGTTCGAAGAATTACTAAAAAAGTAAGTGAAACTACATTTTAAAAATGCGATATAAGGAGTATCCAACTCAGTAATCTCCCAGACAATCAGATGTTGCAACAAAAATGTCAAGCAGTAACATAATCCATGTTAGATAGTGCTGGATTAGCCGTTAGCCCCCTGCCAAATCAGGAGCACGGTAGCGATGCTACACTAAATGGACAAAAGTATTAGGGTAGACCTGCTTTTCAGGGTTTGAGCCAGGCCCCTTACCTCCAGTGAAGGGCAATCTTACTGCTTCAGCATCCCAAGACATTTTGGACAACACCATGCGTCCAGAATTGTGGATACAGTTTGGGGAAGAAGCTTTTCTATTCCAGCATGACTGTGCCCCAGTGCACAAAGCGAAGATGCGTTCGGTGAACTTGACAGGTCCACGCAGAGCCCTGACTTCAACCTCATCCAACACTTTTAGTGTGTATGAGCATGTCATGCAGTCACTTTTATATCAGTAATAATTCTTGGTAGTTTATTTGCAGAAGTGTAGAGGTGGAGTGAGCACAAATTAAGGAACATTTAAAGAAAGTAAAAGCAAATTTGCACTGGTGCAGTTAATGTAGTTAACTGGAAACGTTTAATCTTCCACTCATTTGTTTTAGCTAAACTAGAAGCAGATGATAACTCTTTCCCCGTGCAGTTCATATCAGAAAGAACAGTTTGCAATTTTAAATGACATTTAAACTTGGGAGATTGATACCTTAAGCATCTGGACTCTAGCTGAAATGTGCCGCTGTTCTGTCTGTCTATACCGGTCTGTTTTACCTGGCTTCATTTCGGGATGATGAGTTTTGCAAACTGTGCCTATTAGTTGTCTTTGAAAGGTCATTGTCAGTTTCCAATAGAAGTTTCTTATTCTCTTTCGTAGAAATTAGTTGTGTCAGCCCAGTTTGTTCTATGTCTAGTCAGCCCTGCTCTGGAGTACATAACAGGTTAATATGCTCAACACATTTTGCCTCCAACCGTGCTGTTCCTCTCCAAACGTCCTGGTTTATACACTCAAACACACACACACACACACACACACACACACACACACACACACACGGCTATATTGAAATTTTATTACAAGAAAACATTCAAAGTACTTAAAAAATGTAACTGTCTGGATTTAAAGTGTAATATAACAATATACAATGGAGATGCAAGGTAATGGATCCAAAAGCTCGGATTTGCGCCATCCTTTCCAGCAGTTTTTCTAAATAACTTGTGTCCGAACCCTCCCAGCACTTTTCAGGCATGCACAGTTCTGTCTCATGTGCTGGACGATCATTATGCTCGTCCTTGCAGCTCAATGGCAGAAAGATCTGGAAGCTGCAAGCCATCATTCTCAAAATGTTTTGCTTTTCTTTTCAACTGGATATAATTTTGGCACAAGTTAGAAAAATGTGTGGAATCATTATTACTTTTTTCCATTGATATGTAAACCAGACCAAATTGTGTGATGTTGAAGAACTGAGTGATACTTTTCTTTTTCATGACCTCAAAGGTCTCCAGATCTTCTCAAAATGCCCCAAGACCTTCACCGATCCAGCTCTGTGTTTTACTGTAGGAACAACATTCTGTGCTTGCCCTTGGCTCCTATTCACCACGTTACCCTCAAATAACTAAAATTCACTTTCAGTCCTACTCCTTGTCCTGAACACTCCAGTATTTGTGTTGTTTGACCCATATAGTAGTCTCCTTTTCCTGTTAACACCACAAAGTGAAGGTTTTCTGGCAGCTGCTTGATCATGCAGTCCAGCTGCTCTTAGTCTTTACTGTAGAAAAAGCAGATTTCTTCTGCACAACAAAAAGTGTTGATCTTCTGCCTTTGAAGTCACTTTCCTTGCCCCAGACCTTTTTTGTTCATTGTTGCTTCCTGTAGGTCACTCCATGCTTAGAAACATGTAACTTTCTGGGTTATCTGCAGACGAGAAGATTCAAATGATAGAGAAGATTCAAATGAAGAGCAGACGGAGCATTCAGCTTATCACAAAATTATCTAGGAAAAGGCAGACATGCGGCTATTGTTTAGTTAATTAAGACAAAGTCAGGTGGGACCTGACTTGATTTAAGCAATTTCCTCCTGGATCAATTAGGTTTTCAGATAAATTTGTTTAGCGCGTTTTCTAAATATTATTACAAGAAAACTTTAGAAATACTTAAAACAGATTACTGTTTATTCACATGTATTAGTCTGTAGTAACTAAAATCTGTACTTATACATACATACATGCATACAAACATACATACATGCATACAAACATGTATGTAGTATGTATGTAGAACCTCTGGTTCTTGATTATATGCAGTGAGTTAGGGTTCCTGTCTCATGCACTATATGATCATATACTGAAATAAATGTGGCATTTTAGCAGTGGTGTGTAATATTAAGTGGTGTGTAAGATTAAGACTTGTAATATTACTGTAAAGATTTAACTTGTTGAGTCGAATGACGTTTGTAGTACAGATAAAATCTGTAACCTTGCTGCACTACACCCAGTTATGCCAGGACTGAGAACCACTAATTATTGGATTTTTTAAAGTATTGTTTATCACAAGGTAATCCACAGTAAGTGATATTTTTGTAACCGTTGAAATCTCTTACATGAATGTTTAACCTGATGCTGTATTGACTATAGTTAGAAGTTCTGTTAGGCTTTAGAATGTGAGAAGTCCTATTTTTTTTGTCCTACGTCAGGTTCCGAGCACTGATCATCAAGATGTGATTCTGCTAATTCACTCATTTTCCTGTTCTGCTTAAAAATACTGGAATTCATTGTCTGTACATTTTGGCACCATATACAAAAGATTTTCAAACAAGCAAAATGAACTGTTCCAGATTGTTATGCAATGCATCTGATATCAAGAACCCTTGTTGGGCTTTTAAGTTTATCCAAAATACTTGTGAAATGGTTCATCTCTGCTATGCTTGACTGCAAAGTGTTCAGTGCTGGCCAGTTACATTTGAAAACTGATGAAATCCCCATCCTCCCTATTTAATCTCGTTAACCAGTTTCACTCTTTCGGATTGGTGGTGCTGTTTAGCGATAATAATCTGCAATTTAAAAACACGATTAGCCACGTATCTTGGTGCAAATGTCAATTTGCAAGCAGTAGGCTAAATGTCAGTTATTCTATGCCGTCATATATTGTTACAAATCCATTCATATGGAACAGATTAACTGTGAATAAATGTTGTATTTGCTTTGCTCAGTTATGACAGTTTTATCTAGCCATGCAAACTCTGCTAAATACCTCTGTGCCAAAATGCTTTGGATGTGAGGGTGGGGTTATAACGGTTCAGAGGTTATCTGTCAGCATGTCCAGTAGTTAAATGTATTTCATAAGGATGCGTTTTAAATATTTCCAAAACAGCGTTCACCAAATGTAACCCCTGGCTGTAGGTATTTACATGGTCAATTGAACGGGTTAATAGAACCCAGTAAACAAGTGAATAAGCACTGCTTGTGAATGTGTTGTAGCAGTTGTTTGGAATATTGGTGCATAAGATAACAAATCAAGTAGGTTTGTCATTTCCACCATTTACACAGTATTTGAAGCACAAAGTTCAAAAACGCTGCACTACAAGTTCGGACAGGACGGGACTACACAGTGCAAAAAAAACACAAGTAATAATACAATATTACAGGGCAACATACAGTGCAGGCAACAAAAACAGTAAGAGAACCTGTGAGTGGATACAATGTGACTCACACTGTATTAAAAAAATGCAAAGACTGAAGGTGCAATAAACAGTTGTGCAAAATATTTATCAATCGAAGCAACAGGATTTTAAAAAATGTACAGTATATAATACATATGATACAACAGTACAGTGAGTTTGTTTACGAGAAAGTGGTGGTTGGGGTGTTAATATTATTTATGTTGGAAACAGTTTGTGTGTGTATGAATTTGTGTTGAAGAGAAAATTAGCAGTGATGAATACAGCTTAGGTGTAGGATTATCCCATTTCTCTCTGTTGGCAGGTCTCTCACAGTTGTCCATTTTCATGCACCATGGGCCCCACAGTGCTCTCAGATGAACGATGTGATGGAAGAGTTAGCCAAGGAGCACAAACACGCCACGTTTGTCAAGGTAAACTCACCAGAATCCTTGATTCAAGCTCGAAACTGGTAGAAATGTTCTTGTTGGTGATTAAAAATACCTCCACCACAGAACATCATAAATAGTACATATTCCTTACTCTTTGTCTTGAATCCCATGGCTGTTATGTGTTTGCTTAAAACTAAACTATAAACTTACATAAACTATGGTCTTCCATCTTGATTTCATGACTTAATATCTGCTGTAACATCCCCGTGATACTGAATGTACTGGTCCAGCTGGTTGCTCAAGTTTTGTACGAAAGGAAAAAAAAGCCATTATAGCGTGTTTATTTGATTCAGTACAGTAAACTGACTGTCCTGGTTTAGATGTTACAGATCCTGATCTCTGCTCTTTTAAAGTCTGAGATTGATTTTGTAATTTGGCAAATCCATCATTAAGCATTTGATGACAGTTATTGAGCTTAAGTTTGTGGGATGTGGGTTAAAAAAGTAACAAATAAAAATTATACATCAACCAATTTGTCTATAAAGAAATCTAAATCGACCATAGAAATTAATGATCGGTGCATACCCGGCTCGATTTAATGTTTTGGTTTTGATAGCATGTCACTATTGGGGACACCTGAGTTCCATGAACTTTCAGACATTACTCAGTTAACCATATGCCCACTTGCACCACACACACACACACACACACACACACACACAGACTGCCATGGCGTATATGTAAAACCTTTAAAATTGGACAATCAGTCCTCTTCAGTGATGACATAACATACCACATTTACTGAGTAATACTAAAGAAATAATGTTAAAGATGCTTCTTAGGCCTGTATTGTAGGTGTGGTTCAGTCTTGAGTGCTGATCAGACAACAGGCATGAGGAATGAACATGATTTGAAATCATAAAGGAAACAGGACAAACAGTGCGAGAGCACATATGGTTGTATATGAGAGTATTTGGCTGTCAGAGAGATATACATAAATACAAGGAATTTCAGCTAATGGAATGATAAAGAAACAGTAAATGTAATGTGAAGGTCAGAATTTTTAAATACTCTTCTGTCTCATCTGCACTGCACTTTGAGAATAAATTTAGTTCAGTTCTCTCATTTATATAGACAGTTGCAATGAAGAATAATGTACAGTGTTGTGGTACTAAAAGGGATGCATGATGTAATCATTACTGTATGGTTTCTTTTCAGAAACACCAACATGATTTTAAAATGAAACAATTTCACCCACTGTACTGCGCAAACACACCTCCACCCTCTATTAGAGAACTGTGGATTTAGTTGCAGCTGCAAAATTGCCCGAGGCTTTGAATGACCTTGTGTTCGTAGGACCACTAGAGGGCGATGTTCTCATGAGTCAGAGGTCAATATTACCTTTGTTTCAGTGAGGGAACATATCTTGCATCTTATTTCGTCCAGAAGCTGCATTCATAACTTATGTCTTTCTGAATTAGTTGTTTTATAAGTGGTATCCCTATTTATATCCTAAATTGGCCAGCCAGTCCCTAGTCAAGACTTGTCAGCTGTGGTCCGCCAGCCTCATTACTCTTGTCAGAAGCCCAAAATGCAGTATTAGCCTGGGGCAGAGGGTAACTACTGCAATCATGACATAACCTGGGTCAGTGATTTATGGATTTCAATATCTGGTGGCTAAATATGACTGGAAATTTACCAGGTCAGTAGTGCATCAAGATTTTCCTCTTGTTCACTTTGCCTCTCTCTTTCTCTCTCTCTGCCTCTCTCTCTGCCTCTCTCTCTCTCTCTCTCTCTCTCTCTCTCTCTCTCTCTCTCTCTCTCTCTCTCTCTCTCTCTCTCTCTCTCTCTCTGCTTCTCTCTCTCTCTCTTTCTCTCCCTCCTGTTTCTCACTCCTGTCTTGTTTTCCCTTAGTTTACTGCATCTGCTTTCTATCTTTCTGCAGTCTGTAGGAAGTGTTATTCAGAGCACTTAGCACATGTGCGTTCACACACACACACACACACACACACACACACACACACACACACACACAAACACACAATAGTGGTAGACTAAAGCCTAGCTGCTACTCCCTGTAGGCCTTGATACTAAAAGTGTCCAAACTCTGTGAGTGGGGGAATAATAGTATACACACAGCCTGTAAATACAACAGACTGTAATGACCACGTGTTGTTGGGGAAATAGTGTGGATGTGAATGCAGATGGATGTGCTGGTTTATTTGTGCATGTGTAAAAATGTGTAGCTTACTGTATGTATTGATATGGCACTCGCTCTCGCTCTCTCTTTCTCACACACACACTTCCTTATTAGGCCAGGGCTCTCTGCTCATCTACCCTTGAAAACACTGACCTACATCGGACAAAGCACTTGATATCTGTCTTAGTGACAGGAGTTATACGGGACATTTATGAGTACATATATTTGTGTGTGTGTGTGTGTGTGTGTGTATGTTCATTTATATGTGTATCTCGAATTGGAGTGTGTAGTTTATTTTATTAAATGCATATTGTGGTATTTGCTTAAGCTTGTGGATAATTTTGAGTGTGTATGTGTGTGCATGTGTGTTTGTGTGTGTGTGTGTGTGTGTGTGTGTGTGTGTGTTTGTATTATGTGCATGCATGTGTTTCTGTATAGATCACACCTATGATGTGGTTACAATTGGTGCCCCAGCAGCCCACTGTCAGGGCTTTAAGAACAGTGGCCTGCGCAGACTCATCCAGAAATTTGAGGAGGCCAAGAAACAGTAAGTGGAAGTGAACAAAACCTGGCCTGACAATGTAACACTGACTGTGTGAGTGTTTGGTGTGTATGTGTTTCCAGAGGCATCACTATTGATTGAGTATTCTTCCAGTTGGTTTAATGAAATCAGCAGAAATGCCCATTTCAGATCAAACTGTTCAGATCCTTTCCACAATATGTGTCATTTTTCAGTGTCAGAAAAAAGGAAAATATCTTCACTGTCCAAAAAAAACTCCCAAAAAACTGCAAAATGGTACAATATACTGATCAGCTGCGACATTAAAACTACTGCCAGAGGAAGTGAATTATATTGATAATCTCATTACAATGGCATCTGTCAAGAGGTGGAATATATGAGAAAGCAAGCAAACATTCAGTTCTTGAAGTTGATGTGTTGGTTGTAGGATAAAAGGAAACTTGTAAGGATTTAAGTGACTTTGAGAAGGGCTCAATTTTGATGACTAGATGACTAGGTCAAAATAACAGGTTTTGTAGGGTGTCCCTGGGTATGCGGTGGTTAGTTCCTAACAAAAGTGGTCCAAGGAAAGACAACCAGGATGGAACAAAGTTGGTATCAGCTCTGTCTCTTTTATGGTGTTAGACAGTAAACAGAACTCCTTATCTGGGGATTTTTGTTCTGCAATCATCTGTTAGCTTAATTTATAGAATGTCAGCACCTCTTCTTGTTGAAGTTACCTTAATTGCGGATCATAAATTGTAGCATGGGGTCATACTGAGAACTAAAAGCATAAAATGTCTTTAGGGGTCCTACAAGCCACACTGCAAATGTTCAGGAATAGTTTGAGGAACATGGCAAAGAGTTCAAGGTGTTGACCTACAAATTATCCAGAATCTCAATTTAATCAAGCATCTGTGAGCACTGCGAGTAATCTTATGCATATAATCCCCAAATCACAACTAACAGGATTGAAAGGATCTGCTGCTAACATCTTAGTGCCAGATCCCCCAGCACACCTTCAGAGGTCTTCTGGAGGCCATGAATCAATAGGTTAGAGTTGTTTTGGTTGCATGAGGGAGGCCTACACAATATCAGACAGGTGGTTTTGATGTTATGGCTGATCAGTGTATATCAGTAAAGTGTGTATGAGTGTGCGTGAGAGAGGGAGAGAGAATGTGAGTATAGAAGAAGTAGAAACTATCTTGCTTGCTTCCTCTGGTAAGACACTGGTGTCTGCGCACCATCTTTAACAGTCCACTCAGCAGTTTGACAGCAGCAGATTTCAGCTACTCTTTCCAAATATTCTGACCATAACACACCTTTAAAACCACTTGCCATTTTGTGTATAACTGCAGAAGCATTGAGCATATTTTCTTCCACAAGTTTCTCGATATAAAACTGTATGCCGCTGCCCACATCACATGTTGCTTTCTTTTGAGGCAAACTTGTTTCTTTGGTGGCTTTAGTCTGGTTTCCCTGCCTGCCAGTCCTCATTACATGTGATGTATAAATGCTTTTGAAGTTGAACTTAGCATTTCATACCATTGCATGTTCAATATTCTAGTTTCTTTGCCGGTTTATACTATTTTATACACATACTTGTTGCTTTAAAGTCATTTTTGGGCTGCTGCTTTCACTACCTGTTTCATGGTGATAGTGATCTTTTCCTGTAGAGACAAATAATTTTTGTTGTTTTGATTTCTGGCTCTTTAATTGCCTTTTTGTTTTCTAATCAGCATTTATGAGGAGGAATGGTGAGTTCATTTTAAGTTGAACTTTTATCCACATGTGGTCTTTTCTATATCTGCATGACCCTTCATTTTCATGCACTGCATTAAGGAGTATATGTGTGTGTGATATGTGCTCAGTACACACATGTATCTATGTTTATCTTTGTTTTTCTGCTGAAGTGTAAAAACACACAACATGGTTTGGCATAAAGATTGTGCTTCTTTTCATTGGATAGAAGTGCAGACATATGCTGCACCTTATAACCACGTAATGATTATTGTAAGTGATTGCGCATTGCATCGCATTATTGACATGGTCTGATTGGAAATGGAATGCTTGAATTAAGCTTTTTGGTCGGGCTGTGCAGTTTCCATATAGAAAATTTACTTTTTCTGTTTTCTTTCCTCTATAGGAATGAATGACAGGCAAAAGCTTGTGCACCCTAATCACTTCAAAATGATACAAATGTACTGCTAACACTGCAGCTAGCAAAGATACTATATCAACCAGTTAGCAACCCTAGCAACCACCTGAGATACCATAGTAGCCACCTAGTAGTCACCAGGTAGCAATGCTCTTGCATCCACCTGGGATGCGACCTTAGCAACTGGGAATTTCTGAAGCTGTGCAATTTCTTCTTTTCTGGAGTGAGTCTTGTTGTTTTTTTTTGGAAACTCCTGCAGTTACTGTGTTACTACACGTCACCCCCTACATCCCCCCAGTGGGGGACCACTGTATTCTAAAAAGGGAAGCAGATTCTTATAAAGATCAACTACAGTTTAATGTGCCCACTTTAGAGACCGAGATGTGATGTCTTTGTCTGATTGCTGAGCACTGTCTTTATCTGTATGTGCTGTATGCTGTTCTGGGAAAATAGGTGTGGCCTTTATATTAGAAACAGTGGTGTACCATTAGAGACTGTGGTCCATCTGTTGTCCATAGGTCTGTGCAATAAGGCTCTATACATGAATATCTAATGATTAAATAGTTCTGCTTGAAATGTCCACGCCGATTATTTACTATGTATTTTTATTTTCAAGCACTTTTGTTAGCTTAGTTAATGCTAAAAATCAACTAAACATAACATAGAACATATTAGTGGAGTTTGTTAAATAATCACTAATATCAGTTTTTTTGTTTTTAAGAAAATACTGTGCTGTTTCCCTGGTCTAGTTGTCCTGTATGTTTTGTGTTAGGCTTCCTCTTGATCAGAGGTCTTCAAATCTAGACCTGGAATCCAGTATTTGGCCTGGATTTTGTGATTATTGGCAGTTCACTGAACTGTTGATGTTACTGACTGACCATCAGTGGTTTACCTAGTAGTGATTGCATAATCCAGGTCCAGAAACTGGAATCTCTATTTCCAGGGTGAAGACCTCTGTTCTTCCCCTTTGTCACTGGTCACTTCCTGACTGCAGAACTCCCCTTGGCTGGGTGTTTTGTGGTAATGATGCACAGAAAACAAAATTCATGACTAATTTGACTACTTTGTCATTTTCAGTTCCTCTTCCATCAGCCCAAAATTTAGATTAAAAAAAGCTGAAACAAAACAATAAACAGTGTTCCTTGTGGCCTATTGCTGTCTGTCCATGAACACATGTATCATATAAACTTTATAAAACATTACATCCCTTCCATTATACTGGCCAATAATATTCTCTATTTTTGTCATGACACAAATATCAGTGTTCCAGCCCAGAGTGCTTTTTGAATGAGGGTCAGTATTAGGCTGCCAATCAGAAGAGGCCATTTACATATTTAAATCTTAAATGCACTAAACAGCCTGTGTAATTCCAAGGGACTAAGAGGTTTGTGGCCTATATGTCTGTTATGGCTTATTTTTTATAAGTTATATGTGATATGATAAATTCTGACTTGTACTCAGACATTGTATGTAAATGTTTAAATATAGAGTTAGATGTTAGAAAAATGTCGAATATGGGCCCTTTAAGTAAGCGTTGTTCGGTTCTGTGGTGAGAAACTGACCAATGATGCATGGTGTAGAGCAAGCATGTCGAATTGGGTTCTTTTCAGGTCCCAGCTTTGTAGAGATTAGCATTTGCCCCCCATTTATTTTTTATGAAAGCCTTGCTAATTAGGGCAGCTGGTGGCCTAGTGGTTACGGAGTTGCCCCTGCACTCAGGGGTTCAAATCCCAGCACTGCTAGTGTCATCACTTGAGCAAGGTATTGTTCCAACACGCTTCTCCCCGGATGCCCCTTGTTGGTGCCAGCCCCCTGCTTCACTTGGTGAATGGGTTAAATGCAAAGAAAGAATTTCACATTGTTCACACTGTGTGCTGTGGTGTGTTCACACGCGACTATAAGGGGCCACTTTACTTTTACTTTACTTGAGTTAGCTGATGTGTTGAATCAGGGACATTTAAAAAGGCCTTATGCTAAGGTCTACAGTGCTGTGGCCTGCAAGGACGTCTGACATATGTGGTGACTAATAAATGCATAGTGTGTAGCAGTAGGTGGACCACAGTCTGTAACTTTGATTGGATGCATTATGGAGCTGCATAAAGTGGTCAGTGAGGGAGCATTCCAAGTAGCTGTTTCTTATAAAGTGGACGGCTGTGAATGTTGTGTAACTGAATGTAATTGTGTAACTTTTTCGGTCCCTGCAGCAGTTCTCTGACCAGCTCCCAGTCCATTGTGTACATGCCACAGGACATCATCCGTGCTAAAGAGATCATCTCACACATCAACACTCTGAAGACTCAGGTCAGCTATTACGCGGAACGCTTGTCCCGGGCTGCTAAGGAGCGCTCCGCTAATGGCCTGGATAGAACCCTCACCATACTATCCGATAAGGTGGGCACCAGGAGGAGCACATAGCAGAGAGCCCTGGCCTAATAAAGGCTACCTTTAATGTTCAAATGTTCAAATCTCCTTATACACAAATAGTCAGCTTCTCAGACCTGGTTTAAAGGAACAGTTTGGCAAAAAATTGCAATGTATGTAGTTTTCCACTTACCCCAGAGACAAGTTTGGAGTCCAAATTCTGCCTCTTTAGTTTCCAGCTAGAGCTCTGACACTAATGTTTCTAACAAATACTATGTCACTAACTCAAAAGTGATTCCACAAAAATACAGCACTAAAATGTCTCTCAACCTGCTCAAACCATATCCAGCTCTTCATTAATTTTGAGCAAGCATGGATGTAGTGTGATTGTAAATCTGATTTGAGTGTATTATGATTCTTTATGGAAGGGGTAAAGCATGAAGACATAGACAATAAATGATTATTTTTTTATATTTACAAACAATACTAGCATTTAATTTTGAGTGCTGAGTGCAATCGATTCTGCAATATTGCCAAGTTCATCTCATAGTGCATCTTACATCCCTAAACCCCAGTTCCACGCATGCTAGACATCAGCCATTCACACAGTGTTTGCAGGATTATAACTGCTTCTAGCCAACAGTGTTAAATATAGCTATAATAAATGAAACTAAGTTAAATAATCTATCATATGTGAAACAAACCTAATGGCTATGTACATGACCATAGAAACCTCTCTCTCTCTCTCTCTTTCTCTCTCTTTCTTTCTCTCTCTCTCTCTCTCTCTCTCTCTCTCTCTCTCTCTCTCTCTCTCTCTCTCTCTCTCTCGCTCATAGACACGGCAGCTGGTGACGGTGTGTGACTGTAAGTTGCTGGCATCTGCAGTGCAGGCCCTCAACGCTGCCCGGCCTGAGTACATCGCCTCAAAGAGCTCGCCCTCGGCCGATCTGGAGCATGTGGTGCTGCGGAACGACCAGGACACTCTGCTGGCCAAGTGGAGTGGACGCAACAGTCGCTCATCCCTGCACGTCGACTGGCATGAAGAGGAGTGGGTAGGTCCGGCACTGACCACTGGCTGCGGAACCTATTTAGGAAAGGATTCAGTATATTACTTGAGCTAGAATGAAATATATATCATCGCTGTTGGGGCAACACAAAAATACTAAAGCTTCATGGAAGGAAAAAAACATATTTAAATCTTAAACAATATCAAGTCTTAACTATTATAAATATTAAAACGAGTCCCTTTCTCTGCCTGTCAGGAGAAGGTGTGGGTGAACGTGGATAAGAGTCTGGAGTGTATTATTCAGCGGGTGGATAAGCTCCTGCAGAGAGAGCGGCTGCGCAGCAGCAGCAGTGAGGACATGTTCCCGAACGACCAGCAGGGCGGCGCTCCTAAGAAAGGTAACCAGAAGAATGGAGCAGCATTTTGGATCAATCCAGTCTGCATGGACAAGTATTCCTCAGCCACCTCACCGGATCAACCATCATCTTTACCTCCGTCGTCATCTCCCTCAGAAACATCATCGTCATTATTATCGTCATCCTCACTGCCTGCTCTGAACCCTGCATGCTCCCCTACAGCAGAAACACAGCCCTGTACGTCGTTTTTTACTCTCTCTTACTCTTTTTTTTCTCTTTCATTCTCATTCTGTCTTTTTTTCTACCTTTCTTTCTATCTTTTCTTACTTTTAATGTGTCAGTATTCTTTCTGTCTTTTGTCTATTCTATTTTTTTTTTTTTTTTTTTTTTTTACTTTTTTCTTTCTCACTTTTTATATTCTCACTCTGGTAATCCCATGGTAGTCTCGGCTGCATGTGGAGCCTTTTTGGATTCAACTATAATTTTTGAAACCTTGTGCCTTGTTATGACACTACTTAACACAACGCGCGCACACACAGCCTGTTTCATGCCTCTCTCTTTCACCTGCTCAACCAGGACGGTGCATGCTGCCATAGCAACAGGCTTCTGCATAAGTTTGTCATTTGTTATTTTTACATGAGCTTATTTTTTTCATTTTGTCTCATCACTCAGTCCGTCGCAGCTGTTTGTGTCTCACTTCATCCGGCATTCTTATTACCCTTGCTGTCTTTCAGTGCAAAGTTCACCGCTTTGTGTAGTTCAGTCATTTTTGTGTGTCTGTGCATTTCAGAAAACTGTGTTGTATTGATTAATCTAAACTGTGTATTGTTGCTGTGTCATCTCTCTGCTCTGGTGGATAGTCTTGTCTTTTGTTCCAGCATATGCACCCACTGTGACCATGTGACTGGCCACTGATTGCGTGATTGGCTAGCTGGCTGGCACTCTACCAGGGCATCTCTCTGTGTTCCTGCTAGTTTGTTTTATCTGTGCCAGATAGAGAATTGGCAGAACACGTAAATTTGGCATATTAGGAAAAACACAAATCTTAAGAAAACATAAATTCAGATCAATGTACACTTCTGTTTAGTCTCTGCTGAGCTGATAATTTCCCGTGATTTTGTGAATGGGGCTTACTTAGTGTTCTGATTGCTTTCGGTTCAGAATAGTACCCCACTCCTGTGTACAGTCTAATACTGTCCCAGAATGGTTTGTCTTGCTCATATTGTGTTGCTCAGACCTGTAATGGCCATGTGACTGTTTGTCTGTGTGAGCTTGGCTAGGCCAGGCTGTGTATGCTGGTCCTGCTTCCTAACTTTGCATGTTGCACCTCCGCCCTTCTAGATGGCAGTAGCAGCATAGAGGAGAGTTACCCAGGTAAGAGCCCCCCAGCCCCCTTTGCTAGAGCGCTTATGCAAAGTGTCTATCAAAAATAGTCGTCATTATCATATATATGTGTTGTGTGTTGTGTTTTCATGTTTGCGCTTAGAATATGACAAAGTAAGCTAATTGGTTACAAATCGGCACTGTTGGAACACAATCTTGTATGTCCATTTGTGGTGGTTTTAGACATTTTCTAGAAATACCAGCCACCCTTTATGTTGTGTCTAAATTCCCTGTCAAATGAACCAACAAAAATGATCCAAAGTGACTTTTCCTTAAAACCCTGCTACATTATTCTCCAAGTTATGAATGCTTTTTTAGAGGTTAGCCGATTATCTGCCTGGCCGATTAATAGTGCCAATATTTGGCCATTTTTACATAATTGGTATCGGCAAATATCTGTGCATAATAAGACAGATTATGGACAGCCCCGTGTTGCTGCTGTGAAACACGCGTGACACGCCCCGTCTACTGGCACCTGCAGTTAGCTTACCGCTAACACTGTAGCCTACGATTAGCTTACCGCTAACACACGATTTAGAGAAGTTAGCTGTCCTCATTAAACATGCCTGGGTCTGACTATCACAACGTAATCGCTAGTAGCTTGTGTAGTCCTTGAATAGCGGGCTGTGTTATTTTTATTTTTTATTTTTTGGAGATCCCTAGATTATGACCATTTGGCTTGAAAGTGTGTCTTTCAAGCAGCACTATTATTATCATTATTATTTATTCTTTTTTATACTTAATAAATGTGTTTAAAAAGTGTTCAATAAATGTTTTTTAAAGGGGACCTATTATGCAAAACTCACCTTAGTTATAATAGGCCTATGGGCTATACAAAAGATGTTCACAAGTTCTTTGCACAAAATCACTCTCACATAAAGAGAGCTCTATTCTTCACAGTTTCAGTCCCTTTCAAAACGAGCCGTTTGGACGGAGGGCCCCATGTGACGTCAGTAGGGGGCCAATTAGCATAGAACCGACCCTCATCTGTCGAGACCCCACCCACTAGCCTGTTGCTTGTCACCCCTTTCAGCGGCCATCTTGGGTCTTTGCAACTTTATGTATGCTGAATTCAGCCGTGCCTGACCACTGCAGTGGCAAAAACTCGGTCCACCTAACTGGCCAATACTCGCTCAAAACACAATCAAACAACTTCCGCTATTGGTCCGCTAAAGAAATGAAAATACACAAATCACAGCGTAGAATGCGTGTTTTGTTCCCGTGGACGTATACGGTAAGGCATGCTCCGCTGCGCCCCAACACCAGATTAGTTATAGAACCGCCATTACATCTGCTATTTTTCCAAGCACAGATAAGCCGAGCATGTCTACCGGCACACATGAAGTGTTGTGTTCATCTTGCTCTGGGTCCAACTCGGGCTTGAACATGTAGGGCTGGATAATGCCTGTTTTCTGCCGTTTCCACGTGTGTTAAGTGTGCCAATACTTTTGTCCACCTAGTGTATCTCTCTTTCTCCCTCTCTTGCTTCCTTCAGCCTGGTCACCATACAGGCTAGGACCACTGTCACAGATTGAAAGGATGGAAGGAATAAAAAGGAAGAAACACTTTCGCTGGTCTTAAGGACATGGATTCTAATGTAAAATCCAGAAGTTAAACGCGCAACTTAAGCATGGGATGGGTGGGGCGTGGCCAGCAGCATCTCATTTGCATAAAAGGGACACAGCCTTGAAACGGCTTGTTTTGAAAGGGACTGAAACTGTGAAGAATTAAGCTGGTTATATCTCTTTATGTGAGAGTGATTTTGTGCACAGAACTTCATGAACATGTTTTGTATAGCCCATAGACCTGTTATAACTTGTTTTTTTGCATAATAGGTCCCCTTTAAGTTGAGAATTTTTGTAGCATTTTAATATTTTATGAGGTGGGAGGTGACCAAATATTGCACTGCTCAAAAAAATAAAAACAAACAAAATAGTCGGTTTCACAATATCAGTAGGTTTCTAAATATCAGCATCGGCATTGGCCATAGAAAAACCCATATCGGTTGACATTTTTCCTTCTTTTCCTTCTTCCTAGTTACCAACTGCAGAGCTTTTGTTCCAACAGTGGCCGTATGATTTACCTCATAGAATAAACCACAGCATAAAATTGCAATGTTTGTGTGTGTGTGTGTCAGGCGAGTGGAGTGAGGCTCTGTATCCCTTGCTGACAACGCTAACGGAGTGTGTGGCGATGATGAGCGATAAGGCGAAAAAGTCAATGGTTTTTCTGCTGATGCAGGATCGAGCGCCCACCATTGCCTTGGACCTCAATCTGCAGTACCGCCGAGACGTGGTCTTCTGCCAGACAGTGAGGGAAAACACACCGACATATAAATAGTACTATTTAACAATAGTAATAATACTTATAATAATATAGGCTAAAAATCCTCAATAGCACTGTGAGCTATGGGTTGAAGGGTATGCTAGTGGTTGCACAGCTGTTCATTTTTACTAGTCAACCAGTCTTTCAAATAAGTATTGAATTAGCCGTCATAGCAAAAGTGTGCTGCAGTTGTGGTTTACATGCACCACCCAAGATTGCCACAGTTTCCCCACGGTTCTTCTGAAGTTTTATTTTTATACTTTTTATAGCTGAAATTTCCTGTCGCTTCTCCTCCTACAGTTTTTGAGAGATTAGCAACATTCCAAGTCTGACATGTGTGTTATACCCCCTGGACTGAGGTTGCTGTTAGCCAGCAAACAAAACTTGGCTTCTGTGGGTGAAAAAGTGTGTAAATATTTAATGTGAAAAAGACTCAAATGCATTAGTTTGAGAGTTTAAGTAAGTCAGCTGTGTTTTTTTTTTTTTCCTCACAAACAGTTTCAATCTTTTTGGCCTTACATGTTTTTTTTCCCACCAATGTTTTTTCACCCACTCTCTCTCTCTCTCTCTCTCTCTCTCTCTCTCTCTCTCTCTCTCTCTCTCTCTCTCTCTCTCTAGCTCACTGCTCTTATTTGTGGCTTTATCATTAAATTGAGGAACTGTCTCCGTGACGACGGTTTCCTGAGGCAACTATACACCATTGGATTGCTTGCTCAGTTTGAGAGTCTTCTCAGTACCTACGGTAAACACACATGCACACATGTACTGTATTGTACATTTCAGTGCATTTAGCCAGACACAGCGCCGGTGCGGTGACAGTTCTGGTACTTTATTTTGACTAATTTATGTGTGTAGGAGAGGAGCTGGCGATGCTGGAGGACATGAGTGTGGGGATAATGGACTTGAGGAATGTGACGTTTAAAGTGACTCAGGCCATCTCTGCCTCTTCTCCGGACATGCTGCCCGTCATCACCGGTAACCGGGACGGCTTTAACGTCCGGATCCCCTTACCAGGGAGCATGTTTGACGCACTGCCACGGGAGATTCAAAATGGAATGCTGCTTCGCGTGCAGCCCGTCCTCTTCAACGTCGGCATTAACGAACAGCAGACCCTGGCAGAGAAGTGAGTTCCTGTCACGCAGCCGAAACTAGGAGAAATACATCTATTGGTGCTGCTGTGGCAAAACCTCTACAGTGGTGCCTTTAAAGAAGAATAACAAGATGTAATTTTATCAGAAATTTCTATTTCTGTAGAAAAAAAGTCAAAGCGACAAAGAAAAAAGGATTCATTATTGCACTAATAGAATGGATGAATTAATAGATTTTGCCATACAGTTGTATGGCGCCACAGATCAAATCACCTGATGTTGATTTTGGTGTGAAAACACATCCTCTACACCCGTAACAGAGAACACACTTCTGCGCACTTATATGCACA
>JBBIGA010000106.1:3890374-3902132 GCA_037576975.1 Alestes dentex | reverse complement strand
CTCTCTCTCTCTCTCTCTCTCTCTCTCTCTCTCTCTCTCTCTCTCTCTCTCTCTCTCTCTCTCTCTCTCTCTGAAGTTAGCACTTGTCCTCTCCCCTCGTGTTTTTTCTGGAGTTTTAGTATTCTGTGCTCTTTGTCTGGGTCTCTGCTGTTACTCAATGCAGAATGTTTGCTGATGCTGTCATTGTCACTGTCGTTGTTGTTGTTGCTCCTCTTTTTGGTCATGTGTTCTCTCTGCCACCCATCCTCATCCCACCTCTCCACCCCCTTCGCCCACTCTCCTGCACTGCTCTCTACGCTTGCTGAAGGGACAAAAGCATAAACTGACCTGGTAGATGCTAGAAGAAACCATTTGCTTTGGACTGAAAAGCTACAGCTGTTTCACTACCTGCTTGCCAGACACTTGGAGTGCAGAAGTTGAATGGCTTTGTCCCAATCCTCTCTCCTCACCTCCTCACTGAATTGATTAGAAATGAAGTGTATTGTCTTTATTTTCTCCATCAAGTAGAGGAAAGGAGACAAGAAAATGGACTGTTATGCTGTGAAACCTGTTGCTGTGAGGGCTGTGTATGTGACCTGGAGGTGATTTCACAAAGCAGGACTCCTCAGTAAACTGGGTAACTTAAGCATGAAATGTACCGTGTTCTTTTCCCCTTCTTTTCTCATAGACAAGCTTAGATTATATGCAAGATTTTCAGGATAATCTCCGTCTGCCATATCTGTAGCAAACGGTAATTTATTACAGACAATTATTTAATTATGTTTTCCTGTACTTAGTAACAACACATAACCTGAGACTCACTCATAGTAGAAGCCAAAGGGCAGCTGCTGAAGCCCCATCCCATTGGTTTCTGTTGTGTCTGAAATCAGGGGTTTTCTCTATTTCTAAGTCTGGGGGGGAAGTATTGTCCATGGTATTTATCTTTATGCTGCAGATGCACTTTAAAGGAGAATTCCACCAATAATTCTATAATTTAATTCAGTGATTGAGATGTAAACAAAGTCATTCAAGGTGGGTGAATGTAAAATTGTGTCTGATAGAGAAACTTAGACTCTTTAGAGAGAGTGATAGGAACCCGGATCACCCTACCTATAATGTGTTTGTTTTATTTCTCTTTCTGTCTCTCTCTCTCTCTCATGTTAATCCTTTTTTGTTTGTTCTTTCTTTTTTATTTCATTCTTTCCTTCTTTCTTTCTCAGATTTGTGTATAGTTCAACTCTTCTTCTCAAGAGTTCTTCTCAACTCTTTATGTTTGAGTATCTCTTCTTCTACCTTTTTCTGTTCATCCCTTCATTTCCTTCTTTGCTCATCCTTCCATTTCTTTCTTTCTTTCTTTCTTTCTTTCTTTCTTTCTTTCTTACTCATGTTTTCTTTTTCTGGTAATAGGAACCTTCTTTTTATTTATTATTAATGACATTTTTTGCTTACTATCCAAAATGACCAATTAACCGACACATGTCATGAGTTTTTATATGTATTGTTGCTAATACTAGAATCTGGAAGAATTTGTTTTCCATTACGACACCCTCTCCGCCATGAATGTAGTTAGAAAAGCTAGAATAAAACATTGTATTGGGCATCAGGTAGTGTGATTGTGAACATTTTGTGAAACTTTCAGTGAGGTAGCTCTTTGGATGCCTGATTCCCATCACCTCCACTGTGAAAAATTCTCGACCTGTACGTGTCTCTACAATTAAGCATTTCTTATCAAAGCACTCTGAATGACTTTGTTTACATCTTAACCATTTCATTATGCAGATTTTTTTTTAAATCAGTGGAATTCCATAATTCTCTTTTAAGGTATCTGGTTAACTGACCAGTTTCTCTTTGTGAAATACTCCCCTGTGAGCCCAGTGAGCACAGTCTGTCAGCACCCTGTGCGTAACACTTGTGAATGAGTGTGTTTTGCTTTAGAGACCCACTTCTTCCACTCCTCTCCAGCTCTAAATGCTGCCGATGCTCACTAGATGTATCTTGTTGTTGTGTTACTGGGTCTTTTTACATGATTCTCCTGGGACACTGTATATGTCTGTGAGTTAGGATGCCCTGTGTGAGAGCTGCGCCTGTTGCATGCAGGTGGGGTGCATGCTGGAACTGCACGACCCAAGCTTTTATCCTTTTATTTCTGGCCCCCATGTACACCAAACACGCGGGGACCACGGCCTCTGACTGCGCTTTTGATTTACACACTGATGAAGCACAACACTGTCCTTAATTTACTTCTTATTCTCTCTCTTCTTTCTCTTTCTCTGAATCTTATTGTTTGTTTTTGCTGTTTCTTTCCATTTAAAACAAACTTTCATTTTGCCTTCACACATTCAACCATCTACCCACATCAAACATCTTTTTTTCTTTCATTCTCTTTCTTTCATTCTTTGTTTGTTTCTTTCTTTCTTTCTCTCCCCCTTTATTCCTCACTTATACTGTTGCTTGCTGTTTTGGTCTTTGCTATTGTCTTTTCTCTCTTTTAATGCACTTTTAACTACTTATGTTCTCCTGCCATTGATTCATATTCCTGCCTTTTTTATACCTTTAATTTTAAAACTGTGTCTCATTTTAATATTTATCTTCATCAATGTCGGTCCTGCCACTGTTGCCACGATTCATTACTCTCCCAAAAACTCCCTCATTCCACATTCCGCTCATTCCCTCCATGCTCCGTGGCCCCCTTCCCCTTGCCCCCCAACTTGCTCCCCTCCTGCCCCCTGACCCCCTGCAGCATTGGGACCAGGGAGGGGGTGACTCAGAAGAACCTGAGCGGTTTGCTGCCGGTGAGGGAATTCAGGCTGGACCCCAGTCTGCTCTACTCACTGCCCCTGCTGGCCCTCAGCCCCAACCTGCTCATCGTCTGGCTATTCCTGAGCCTGGCCTACCTGCTAGCCAAACTTCGCTGCAGCTGAGCTGCCACACTTTATCTAACTCTCTCTCTGTCTCTCTCTCTCACATTCTCTTTCTTTTGCTCTCTCAAACACACTCTTTTACTATCTTTGTTTTCTCTTTCTGTTTCTTTCTTAGTCCCCAAACGACTGTTCAAAAGGTTGTAATCGCCCAAAGTTCTCACTAATGTAGTACCAGTGTCCTTGCTAATGCGATGCCACTGCTCAAGTCAAGTAGGCTTTATGTCATCCAACCATCTACACAGTGAAACGAAACAGTGAGACAAAACAGTGCTCCTCTCGACAAAACTACAGGACGGGACTACACATAGAGTGCAAAAAGAAAGTTCAAGTACTAAAGTCCTGTTTCTGCTCTGTTACAACCTCACCAGTTACGGAAAACATTGGGTCACTCATCGGGTGCATTTAAAATGAAAATATTTTAGATGAGACCAGATTCAAGAACTTAGTAAATGATACCAGTATAATTTCGAAAATGCATTATTGAGAAGTTACAGTTAAATGAATATGCAGTGTGCCTCATATTTTAAAATATTGGAATGGTTAAGCTCACATAAAGTACCATAGATAGACAATTGCAATATAAAATTTGTAATCCTAAATCTTTCTTTAATTACCTGATTAATCACATATTGAATAGGTTGGAATATTTCACTCTACACTATATTTTTTTAACAAGCTGTAAGATTCCAAACTTTTGAACTATACACCTCTCTCTCTTATCCTCCCCTTTTCCCTCTCTCTGGCGATTGGGAGCAAGTTACTCTGTTCAGTGGCTGCATGTCCCCTGTGGCGCTCTCCTATAACAGCCAGTCTAAAGGTCTACTTGTCTCTTGCAGTCAGTTTCTCTGCCTTATTTCCTTACTTTGTCAAACAACTGAGGTGTGACATGCAAGATTTGTAAAAAAAATATTTGTTGAAATACAGTATTATAAGTGTTTTCGATGATTTGACCTTTCATCTTAAAACTATATATTGATATACTTATGATAGAGTTTCATTTACCAATTATATTCACACAAACTGTAACACTTTTATTTATGTGATATAGTTATTTTCCAGCACATGCTGGAACATATTTAAGTTATATACAGTACACCACTATATATGACTTACACCACTAAGGATTTTTTGTTTTGTTAATTTTTTTTCAGTGTTTAGTGGCTGATTTTTTTGTCTTCCATGTGTTCCTATTTAAATGCAAAGCTTAAGGCTTTTACCAGAGCTCGTTTTTACTAGCATATCATTTGCATCCAAAGCCAGCTGCACTTTTACAGCGCTCCTTTTCTTCTGCGCTTCCAATTCTTCTCTTTCCCCACTCTCTTCTTTTTTTCTTCTTTCTTTATTGCTTTCTTCTCTTTCTTTCTTTCTTTCTTTTCTTTCCTCTGCTCTTCAAGTTTTTGGTTCCCCACTCCTCCTTTCTTTCTTTCCTTCTTTCTTTCTGATTCTTGATTTCTTCCTCATTTCTTTCTTTGTTTTTCTTCATTTTTCCTCTTTCTTTCTTTCTTTCTTACTCTTCCTATTCTCTTTTTCTGACTTCCCCTTCTTCCCCTGACTTCTTTTTCTTTCTCCTTCTTTCCTCAATCTTCTTTCTGTTTGCTGTTTTTGTCGTCACCTGCACTTTTATGACGCTCCTTGTCGTGTCTTCCTACAATCAACCAACCTGCTTTGAACACAAAGCCAGAGCACTTTTATGATAAAGGTTATGATCCATTTGACCATGTTGGATTGTACATTTTAGGTCAGGGGAAGTCGATTATGCAGTAAAACATAGCTACTTATTTTTGAATATTGTTTTTCGTAGCTAGTTATTTTCAGCAGAAAACATTTACGCTTTCATTAGGAGTTCATAGGCGGGTTAAATTGCAATAGGTTTGAAAGTACCAGTTGAATCTCTGTATATTTTTGCATACTGTTTTAGAGGGTGTGAGCTTAGATGTGTTGCTTTAAGCTAATGCAGATTATGCAGGACCGGTCAAGAGAATGTATCTGCTAGTGCCAAATATCAAACTTCCTCATGTTGCTTTCTTTGTGCCATATTATTCAGGTCCCAAAGCTTCACAGCTCTTCTGTGGGTTTCGCCAGCTCAGTATCTTGTAATAGTCTGTTATATTTACTATATATTTATCATGTTCACTTCAACACCTGAGGTTTATTTATGGATTTAGCCATCAAATCTCTCTTTATTTTGCCAAATGAGGGATCTTTTCAGTCATGTGTCCATACATTTGCATGGTACATGTGATTAGTTGAATGAAGGTGTGCACTTTAATAGCCTGATTACTGGTAGAGTTTTGTATGCAGTTCCAACTTAGGCCTCATGTGACCCAGTAACGAGATTGACTCTCCTGGAATCTCCTTGTGGGAGTAATTTTTGCTTCGTTTGTCAATTGGCAAATTTGCCAAAATGCCCAAAGTTGTGGTTGAGGCATGTTTTTCATGGTGTTTTTAGTGAATGGTCAGTAGGCTTGGCGACAACATTGAAAGGTAGCAGTAAGTCAGCAGAATATGCATTATGACTGATAAGTTAGCTGCATCTTAAAAATGCTGTGGTGTGATGTGCTGGACTTTGTTGGTTTCTAAGTGAAAATATGTACACATCCTCTACAGCAGTATTTCTCAAACCAGTCCTCAAGGACCCCAGATGGTCCAGCCCCATTTGCAACATGCATAAATAGGGGAAAAATAGGGGGGGAAATGTGAACAAGCATGGGGGGACTAGTTTTAGAATCACTTCTCTACAGAGAATGCAATTTCAGTACAAAATATCTGTTTGATTCATTTAACAAAATAATTGGTCTATTTAAAAGGTGTAGCGCATTTTATGGCTTGTATTTTCTAATATGTTAAATAAATGCAATTTGTCCACTAAAACTAGCAGAAGAATATCATATAAGTACCCTGAGGAAGATGTGTACTTATTGTCATGTAGAAAATCAACAAAATACATAATTTGTGCAAACAACTGTATATTGGATGTGTTAAGTCAGAGAATAGGTTTTGGAGACTTGTTGGGTTTTGGAGACGACTTGTCCTAATATAGTGTAGAATGTTGGTTGTGTGCATGCCAGGTTAAATTCATAGTAAGGGGAATATCCCTGAGAGTTATTTTTGGCTTATTTCCATTTTGGGATAGGTTGTGAAGATTGCTTTGAATTAACCACTAGAATTTGATGGTGTCATATAAAAAGCTGAAAATATTTTTTCATGTTTTATACTATTTTACACCGGTTGTTCTCAACCCAGACGTCACAGAGCCCACAGTTTTGCTGTTCCTATGTGCTAGAGGCCAAAAAGTGGACAGCATGGGAGCTAAGCTTGGACAATAATGTAAATGACTATCATTTGAAGAATTATCAGGAAAAAAGATACAATCAGAATATAAATTCAGTTATGAAGTAAGCTGGCTCTGGTTCACAGTGGAGGTGGAAATGAACTGATTTGGAAAATTAACCTCCTTCCTCTGCACAAGTGCATTCATTAAATGAATATAGATCTCATGTACCGTTCTTGTTTCATTGATATGCGTAGTTAATTAGTTGGCTATATATATTGACCTATTATCTTTTGTATGGTATAATGACTTTTGTTAGTTATAGATCTACATTAATGTTTATTGTATACATTTTTGAACTAATCATAGATTAGGAGAATGGAAAGGGAGCGGTTAAATAAAGGCAAAGCAATAAGAAAATCAGATGGAGCATGAAGGAAAATGAAAGAATAATACTTTGTATAAAATTGGCCCATTTTTGAATTTTAATTATTGAGATATTCAGTTATACCAGCTATCAACCCTTACACTACTCCAGGTGTGTCTAATCCTATTCTTGGTGATCTACCGTCCTTCAGAGTTTACTTCCAACTCTAATATACTACTCCTGATCCAGATAATGATACATTCAGGGACATCTGAATATGAGCCAGCTGTGTTCAATCAGAATCAGATCTCCAGGTAATGTAGGCCTTCAGGGCTGTCTGAATATGAACCAGGTGTGTTGGATCAGAGTGGAAGATCTCCAGGACCAGGATTGGGCACTTCTGCACAACGCTGCCGACGTCAAGATGAATGAACAGTCAGTATTTCTTAGAATAAAACCTCATTACATCTACATACATTAAACACACCTAGCACACCTACCAAGTATCATAACAATCTATCGAGATATATATATATATATATATATATAGATAGATATAGATAGATGGATGAATATAGATAGATGCAGTAATGTATTTGTTGCAATGTAAACTGTTTTGGATCATTATAATAAGAGCTTCATTTCAATATGCTAATGACAGAGTATTTTATGTATTTTGCAGTTTGCTACAAAAAAGATATCTTAAACTACCTCTAGATTCACTGAAGTGTGAATATGATCCAAAATGAGAGAAGCTGAATAAACGTGAGTTAGCCATGCCATGATGGTGTGGGCCGTGTACACTCAGACTAAAACAGTGTGACTGGGTGTCATATTAGCTGTAATCGGGTGTTGAAGCATCTGCAACAACGCTTTTCCTTCCCATTATCTCAGCTGTCATGAGTGCACCCTGCATGGGGAGTAGGTTCATATAGTAGAGTTAGTGCAGTCCAGGCTGGACTTGAGCTCCACCTGGTGCTGAAACGTTCACTAGCACCTTTGGTTCTGTTTCAGCATGACATTGAGATGCCCATGTGCGTTGGCACCTTGGGCGTGGCTACCAGGTGGGCTCTTTGCAACACATTAATTGCTCACATTTAGCGTAAGTGTCTGACCATTCAGAGATTCTGAGGTTTTGCTTGAACTAGATTTTATATTCAAGCATATTTTGTCCATTTTTACCATTTGATTATGAGAGATATGTCAATGGTTTATTAGCAGATACTGGTATGATAAGACATTTATATACATCTCACTTTTCATATCAGTTCAGTGCAACGGGTTCTGAGCTTTATGGTCAGTATGACTATTTTTTTCAAAGGCACCCCAAAAGCAACACAGTGAATATTGAGTCTTGTACTTCTATGCATTGTTTTCCTTTCATCTCACAGTCAAGTATTTTAATAACATGTGCAGCAGCTCCCCTGTCAGTTTACTTGGAATAAATAAGACTTTTTCAGCAAATCTTAGGGCAAATCTTATTTCCTGAGGTTAACATATTGGGAAAAAATTGACACAAAATGTGCCATAACCTTTGCACTAGCCAGGTTTGATGTTGCACTTTTCTCCAGTATGTTAAAACCAACGAATGAACAGCTTTATAATTTGCTGAAGTGTGCGTGTATGTGTAGATATTTCTACAAAATTAAGAAAACAAAATTTAGCGGGGTGCTGAAATTTTGTGTATGACCATGTAATCATCTGTGCCACCTGCCTAAATTGTTACCAGAGTGCAGCGTTTGCTGTTGGAAACCTCTTTAACCTTCCGTGATCCAGATTTGAGTTTTTTGCTACCCTCTGTATTTACCCACTGAGGATAGGTACGGCATTGGCTTGCATGTTCTGCTTGTTCTGTGTCTGCTGATTTCTCCTTCCATCATTTCATTTTTGTCAAACAATCGTCTCTTTCATAGTTTGTCCAGTCCCGTTTTCATTGTTTGCCCAGTACCCATAGCATGTGCTGTCCCATGTGTGCTGCTTGATTGTCTCAGTTTATTTGCTTGTGATCTCTAAACATGGCCCCTTGTTGTTTTTCCTGTTTATTTTTGCACTTGTTTTCATCCCCTCCCCCACCAACTACCCCTCCAGTGAGGGCTGCCGGCGCGAGAACACGGTGAAGAACGTGGGATGTCGCAAGTATGCCTTCAACTATCTACAGCTAAAGGCCTTCCCTAAAAATTACCGCCCTCCAGATGGAACCTTCGGAAAGGTGGAGACGTGAGAGGGGCAGAGCCAGGCTTTTAGGCTTAACACAGTAAGATCACACCCAGTCAGAGAATGGCCTCAGAAAATTCACTGTAGCTGATGTGTACAATATGCTGTAGTCAACCAAGACCTCACACTGATATTGGTGGTGACCTCATAACACACTTAGCAAACCATGGCATGTTTCCCAGTTAACCAGGGGAGCCCAACTTTCACCCTGGAGACCTGGTGTCCATCTCAGTTTTTTAGTTCCCCTCCAAAAACAGACTCACTAAACCTGCTGGACACCGGCTCTCCAGGACCACCTCTGCTGTGACTGAAGGATCCTTAAAAATATGTCAAAAGTTAACAGTACTATGAATCAGTACTATGAAATGACAGATATTTTAGTTGGCCGGTGATATTAACCAATGGTTTTGTTAGTATCTGTAGAAATATTGCTAATAGCACACTGATGACTGATACACTGTCAGTCAAATGTTTTGGCATTAACTGAGATTTTCTACATTTGCATGTTACTCACTTAATTTTTACTAAAAAATACTCTCAACATACTTTGCTAACAAGTACATTTATTGTGTTTTCACCATTTGAGTATGTTTAATAGCAAGAAAATGCCACTTTTTTTATTTATCGTTACTGACCTGTAAAAAGCCCCTTAATGTAATTATAATTATCATGTGGCTCACCAGACACCAAGCAATTAAGTGACAACTAAAGTGATTAAACAGTTAGCTTGTGCATTTAAAGTTAAAGGACTTTGACCACACAACCAGTTAATAGAAGTCAGACATGCACTGTTACAGATTCTTTTGTCTTATCAAGGAAACTTCCTTTATTTGGCATAATTTTATTTATAGTTGTTCACTCAACAACTTTTCAATGTTTGACATGAATAAAAATCTGCAGTTCATTAAATAAATGAATAAGTGGGAAAAACCTATGACGTGTAAAACTTTTGATTGGCAGTATATTGATATATAAACATTGCCTGAAATACATATTGTGCTAAAATATAAAGATTACATTTCCATTCCAATATATAAATATATATATATACCGGTATATATCTATGCACATATATAGAAACTGGGATTGGCCATATGTCTGGGCCCCAGACGTAACATAAGGACTTGAGCTGTGAATAAAAAGTATTAAACAAGTCGCATTTATTTTGGGTTCTTCAATATAACCTCCCTTTGGCTCTGAAACAGCTTTGCACTCCTGGCCTTCTCTAAAGAAGTCTCATGAGGAGCCACCTGGGACTATTTTCCGACTTGAAGAAGCTACACAAATACTGAGCATTTTGTTTCTGAAAGAAATGCATACATAAGTATCAACTTAGTTGTGTATATTTGCCTTAGAAACATTTATCAAGTATTTAATCATAAGCCTTTAAAGAAAATGCCTTTAAGATTATGAAGGAATGGGTATGTCCACAGTGTAGCTGTATGGTTTAGTAAGTGTTAGCCACTCTAGTCCCTCAAAGCTCCACAGCTGATTTAGATGTATGATTCTCTCTCATGCACTGCTGGCATTTTGAGATCTGTTTACACCATGGAGCTCCGTCTACCTCTCCCCCCCACCACTGCTGATCACCCCACACACATACTGCATCAATGTCCTAGTCCTGAAAGAATCTAGGCTAAGAGGCAAAGCTTTTAGAGTGTATTTAATTTGGGTACATCATATTAATTCATTTATCCATAACGTTTTATGTATTTAATAAGCATCTCTATAATATTTAGGATAGCCAGCCACTTTTAGGCTCTGTGATGCACCATACCACATGCATTGAGTGTTTGCCCAGGACTTTTTCTGCTGTGTTGCTCCTTTTTGTGTCATCTAACTGCCTTCCATGTATGTATATATCATTAGCAGTGTCTCATTAGTCTACATAGCAAAGCTAGTGCACTGTTGTCAAGTACCAATGTCAATGTATCATCCTCAGCTGGCAGCCGTCAGACCGACTGTGAAATGCAATTTCACCGTTGCAGCATCCTGAGTTCTTTCACCCGGCAACCTTGACCTGGTTTTATTCTGAGATTTATAATGTTGCCATAGTTGTTGTTTTTGTTTTTTCTTAATTTTACATACACTGATGCGTTTTTTGATTCCTGTACTTTATAAACTGTAATGTATTATTTAAGCTGTTATGCTCACAGATGTTTGAAATGAACTTGATTTGTATTTATTTCTATTTTACTGAACTTGTATCTTTTATTAAGCCCTCTTAGACGTACAATGTCTGTTTAAAACAGTTCTGCTGTACAATATGCCATCATCAATATCTGATGCCATTAAAAAGAGAATTAAATGGCTGTGGGTGTCGTGTGTGTGTGTGTGTGTGTGTGTGTGTGAGAATGAGGGAGGGAGTTCAAAGGAAAACTGTTGATTGTGGATGAAAGACTGGGTGATGTGTGGGCAGTGGACTGTGTCGCTCCACTCTGTTGTTTTGCTGAATCTTTTGACTGTGGCACAGATGAAACAATAGTGGCTGTGTTCCACAATTGGAAAAGCTCTTTCTCACCTAAATGACCCTGAGAGAAAGACCGGTGTAAATTTAAACAAACTGCCAGCATGCCTGTCCACCTCTCTTTAATAAGAATTCGAAGATGAGTGGTAAAGAAACCCAGATATGCATTAGTTTGGAAAAAATAATAGAGCCTAATAGCTGAAGTGCTTAAGTTGCTTAAGGAGACACAGACCAGTCATAACATGCTTGCAGCGGGTTTGCGTCTGTGAATTCTTTAATATTGTCAAAGTTATTCCCACAATTTGTTCATTTTGATTAATGTCTTGTTCTTGCTCAGATTATTTTGGTAGCTTTGAGTCTTTATTATTAACGTAATTTACTTGCTGGTGTTTCTAAAATGGTCCTGCTTTACCCCAAAAGAGAGGTTTTTAATTGTAGTCTATGGACCATTAGCAGAACATTACTACAACCCCTGGCAAAAAGTATGGAATCACCCCTCTCAGAAGATGTTCATTCAAATGTTTAATTGTGTAGAAAAA
>JBBIGA010000106.1:3854365-3890274 GCA_037576975.1 Alestes dentex | reverse complement strand
TTTTTCTACACAATTAAACATTTGAATGAACATCTTCTGAGAGGGGTGATTCCATACTTTTTGCCAGGGGTTGTATTTGAGTTAGGATTAAATGATCTTCCTGTTGATGAGGATGGCCTTGTGTTTACAGCATGGAGGAACGGCTCTGCCTGTGCTGACTTCAGCTTTGCTGTATATCCTGAGGTGCCTCAGTTCATTCTACTGTCCCACACAGCCCAGAATTCACCTTCAACCACAGGCTGCTCTGTGGGCGGGAGAACAGCCTTCAACTGTGATGATCACCACCGTCAAACAAACACTGACAAATATTCAAAATGTGTTTAGGGTTTTTATGGATGTTGCCATGCACACCTACATTTTTCTTATACGTGATTTTCCTCTCAAGGTCCACTTTAAATGTTAGTGTGGAAGCCATTATTCATTTTTCGCATTTCCAATTTCCAAACTCTTTTTTTGTTCACTGTGCCTTTAACATGCATTCGGGGGCTTTTAAATGCTGTGCTCACACACAAACGGCCCCATTACCCCCAAGGAGCCATCAGAAGGTATATATCTTTTGCAATTGGCATGAACAGCTGTGAAGTAAGATGTTTTTATTTCAAACTAAAGGACAGTTTCATTTCTTTTTTAAAAGGAGCATAATGATGCCAATGTAGAAATGTACTACTTAATTATTGACATTATGTTTCAAGTATAATTATTTTTGGGAAGTCACCTTGGAGGCTTTTAAGCAGCATTGGTTGGACACTAAGTAAGCTGACAGTGAATTAGAGGGCATTAGTGGGTCTGCTGGAGAACCTGCGAGAAGAATATGAATAAGGACCATAATAATAAAAAATAACATACAGTGATGCTTGAAAGGTTTAGAATTGTTTACAGTTCTGCATAAATATGACCTGAAACATCATCAGATGTTCACGAGTCCTAAAAGTAGATAAAGAGAACCCAGTTTAATAAATGAGACAAAAATATTTTGCTTGGTCATTTGTTGAGGAAAATTATCCAATATTACATATCTGTCAGTGGCAAAAGTATGTGAACTTTTCATTTCAGTATCTGGTGTGACACCCTTTTGCAGCAACAACTAAACATTTCCGGTAACTGTTGATCAGTCCTGCACATCAGCTTGGAGGAATTTTAGTCCATTCCTCCTTACAGAACAGCTTCAGCTTTGGGATGTCGGTGGGTTTCCTCACATGTACTGCTTGCTTCAGGTCCTTCCACAACATCTCATTTCGATTAAGGTCAAGACTTTGACAAGACCATTCCAAAATATTAACTTTATTCTTCCTTAGCAATCTTTGGTAGAACGACATGTGTGCTTAGGATCGTCTTGCTGCATGCACTTTCTCTTGAGATTCAGTTCATGGACAGTTCATTTTCCCATCAATAATGGCAAGTTGTCCTGTCCCAGATGCAGCAAAACAGGCCAAAACCATGATACCATCACCACATTTCACAGGTGGGATAAGGTTCTTATGCTGCAATTCAGTGTTTTCCTTTCTTCAAGCATAACACTTCTCCATCCATCCATCCATTTTCTACCCCTTTATCCCGCACTCGGGATATGGGGGGGGGGGGGGTACTGGAGCCTATCCCAGTTGCTACGGGCGAATGCGGGGTACACCCTGGACAGTCCATAACACTTATTCAAACCAAAAAGTTCTATTTTCGTCTCATCCATCCACAAGACATTCTTCCAACAACCTTCTGGCTTCTCCACATGACTGGCTTGTCCACATTGTTGTTCAGTGTTCTCCTGATGGTGGACTCATGAACATTATCAGAGCAAGAGAGGCCTTCAGTTGTTTAGCAGTTACCCTGGGGTCACTTGTGACCTGGCTGGCTATTACACGTCTTGCTCTTGGAGTGATCTTAGTTGGTCAACCACTCCAGGGCAGGATAACAATGGTCTTAAATTTCCTCCATTTGTAGACAGTCTGTCTTACCGTGAATCGGTGGAGGCCAAAGTCTTAAGAGATGGTTTTACAACCTTTTCCAGCATGATGAGCGTCAGCAGTCCTTTTTTCTGAGGTCCTCAGTAATCTTTGTTCGTGCCATGATACACTTCCACAAACATGTGTTAGCACTTTGATAGATCCATATTCTTTAAATAACACAGGATGCCCACTCACACCTGATTGTCATCCTATTGATTGAAAACACCTGACTCTAATTTCACCTTCAAATTACCTGCTAATGCTAGAGGTTCACATACTTTTGGCTCTGACAGATATGTAACATTGGACCATTTTCCTTAATAAATAAATGACAGAGTGAAATATTTTTGTCTCGTTTATTTAACTGGGTTCTCTTTGTCTACTTTGAGGACTTGTGAGAAAATTGGATGATGTTTCAGGTCATATTTATGCAGAAATGTAGACAGTTCATAAACTTTCAAGTACCACTGTAGGGCTGCTACGTCATGGTCAAAGCATATTGTTTTTGCATAGTTTTTACATTACTGTCAGCATTGCTACTTAAATAAAGACATGATCTTCATGTTTGCTGAAAGTATGGTTTGCAATCTGTCGAGCTGTCGAAATACAACCCAAAGTAACTGGCCTTCAGTCTTTCAGCAAGACACAATAGCAATGCATCCTAAAATGTAATCTGATTTAATGTACATTTAGATTAAAAAAAATAGTATAAATACACTATATGGACATAAGTTTTGGGAAACACCTGATGTTCAGGGTTTGAGCCATTCATTTTCTATTATTGTAACCTACATGTGCGTACAGCACAATAAATCTGTTCTGGGTTCGGGCATAGGGAACCTCAGTTAATAAGCGGCATTTTAAAGGGGTAATCGAATTTACACAATTTTCCACGTAACCCAGGTGTCTTCAATCAAAGTTTCGTCTTTTGTTTAGCACTGGAGTTATATTTGTTTAGCATTGGTTTCGTCGTCCCACCGACACCCCTCCCCCCACCCAGCGATTTGTATGAGGTAAACACCAGGCAGCGCGGTCATTATTAGAGCGTAAATCTACCACACACATTATTCCATACACAAATATGGAATATATACATTTTAAATAAGTTGTTTGTATAAAATGCCCATGTGCGTCTGATCCAAAGAACAGTACTGTAGAAATCGACTGCTCACTCACAAAACGAGCAGGTTTGTAGAGTTAGAGACACAAGAAAGCTGCAGGTGATGTAATATGGAATAGATTTTTCGTTTGTAGGTTTTACAGAGGCATAGCTGGACAAATCACATTTATTTGAACATAAAACCACGAAAGGTGTTATGTAATAGTAACATGTATCTGAACCTAGAAAAAGTATTTAATTTTTTAAGTTTTTTTTAATCCAGTTCTGAATAGGCTGAAGTTCTGCACGCGCACAGACTCCTGTTATTCACTAAATGATGTGAAGTTCGATTCAGATTCTTTTGAACCGTCCAATTCATTGATTCAATCAAATCTGATCCATTCTCGTCATTATATTAATATAGCAATCGGTTCGGAGAGTACAGAGACCCACTGGTAACATTAAAACGAAACAGGGCCACAACGTATCGTGCATGTGAAAGATATTCAGTCATGGCAACGAGTTAACTGCACTAAAGTGTTGGGACCTGTTTTTCAGAGTTTGGGCTAAACCCCATACTTCCAGTTAATACATTTCAAACAACGCCATGCTTCCGTTTTAGCGGACACAGTTTGAGGAAGAACCTTTTACATTTCGACATGACTCTGTCCCAGTGCACAACGCAAGGTCCTTAAAGACATTGTTGGGTACGCTTGGTGTGGAAGAACTTGACTGGCCCGCACAGAGCCCTGACCTCAACCCCATCCAACACCTTTGGGATGAACTGGAGGGAGATTGCGAGCTAGGCCTTCACGTCCAATATCAGTACATGAACTCATAAATGCTCTACAGAATGAATGGGCACAAAAGTCCCACAGAAACTGCAAAATTCTTGTGGAAAATGCTTCCAAGAAGAGTGGAAACTGTTATGGCTGCAAAAGGGGAACCAACTCAAAAATAAAGTCTATGTATTTTAGTGTAATGTCATTAAAGTCCCTGTTGGTGTTATGGTTAGGCGACCCAACACTTTGCCTATATAGTGCACAGTATCTCATTCCAATGCCTTGCTGAGTTAGGGCCACACATCAGGATCTCGTTCCCATACATCAATGGGCCGTAGTTACACAGAGAACATACAAGTACAGCTGGACAAATGTCAGTTTAAAGACTTCACTTCATTGAAGTCTTTAAAATGATTTCGATTCAGCTTGTGAATCGGTTCAGTGTTGGAAAGAGTCGGCTCATAAGAACGATTCGTTCAAGAGTCGAACATCAGCAGCTTGCGCTCACTCTCAGAGTGACGGCGAGCACGCGCGAGCTGCGTTTGTGGCGCGAGACAGCAAACGGCTCTCAACGGCTGGAACCGCAGATCCTCGAAGCTGGAGCAGGCAGTCCGAAACCCACCCGCCTTTCAGTGGGCCGCGCCGGCCGGGCAGCCCCCCATCTGGACCGATGTGCTGGCAGAGATGTCTCGACACATTTACATCAGAAACAAGATCGGAGAGGGCATCCAGGCGCCCATCTTCCAGGTGAGGGTCACCTGTCCGCGCGCGCGTTCTGGAGGACAGTTGGAGAGGGAAGGGTGGAGGTGAAGTAGTAAATAATGTCACTTCTTCATGTCCCACCTGGACCACTTTTCTCTCAGCGTTGTTAACCGACATCGCCCCTCAAAAGAGTTCAGAGGCTGACAGACTTCATTTTGGCTGTCTGATGATAAGGTTGTTTTTGATCTGAGTTGGGTGGTGAGTAAGTTAATCTTGGTTCTCTGTAGTTAAATATAGTTTTAAACCACGTATTATAAATACATTTACGAGATTTTTACGATAGCATTTTTACTTTGTGGGTATTTGTAAGGAACCCAGTTTCACATATTTATTTACCGCCGAGCGGAGTTTAGGGGCTAGCACTTTTTTGCAAACAGATGCTGGAAGTAATAATAAGTTATAGGTAACTTTTTGAACCTGGTATATTTTCACTCGCACAGAGATGTTTTTGGGGGCTGCTAAAATTTTTGCTTCTGCTTGAATCACTGCTTCACTGAAACACCTGCGATATCTCATTGAAGAATTTGTTTACAGGCTACTCTGCTAACTTAATGCCTTAGACAATTTAGCAAATGCTATTCATGTGTGCGTCTTAGCTGTCAATCTGGATAACTAATGAGTTTTTCTCTACTATTTCCTAGAACAGTACGGTAGGGCAGTAATGTTGTTCTACCCCATGAACCTCGAGGCACTTCGCCCTACACACTTTGGTGTTTCATTCCTAAAACACATCTTATTCAACTAATCTGTCTATCAACAAGCCCATCCTGAGTTTAACTGGCTGTGGCAGAGCAGGCCAAATGTGGAAACATGCAAGTCAGAGCTACCTTAGGAACATGATTTAGAACCACTGCAAGTGGGATTCCTTTTATTTGCAGTGTACCTTGCTGTTCAGCTTCCTGAGATCGTATGTGGTAAATGTTCACAGGAGGAACAATCTCTGTGACGTCCTTTGTGAAATGAGCACACTGACCCACTTTGAAGTGGCCCTGTTTAACAAACTCAGAGAAGAATGAGCCGGTGCCTGTGCTCACACTAGCGGCTAGCCCAAGAGACTGCCAAAAATGGATCAAATCAGGACTTACTAATTAACCTAGCCCACTGAGGCTAACGTTGCTATTCATGGAAAGACTTTAGCTTTAGGTGAAGGAGGGGGAAAGACAAGGCAGGCTGGGATGAGTTCACTGTTATAAACCTTCATAGTATAATTGGTAAAAATATGTGTAGCAAGTGGTGACTCATTACATGTTTCTTGCATCTTTTTATGTTTGTTTTACTGTTAGGTTTGAGTTCTCTAATGTCAAAAAGTCTCTATTGGTACTACAATAGTATTCTGATGTTTAGAGTGAACATGAGACATGGAGGTCCAAGTATTGATATTTAGTGTGATTGCAACAATCACACTGCTGTTCTTGTTAAGTATTGAACATTGATCGTTAAAAAAAATTAGTTTTTTGTGGTCAAGTCGCCTCTTACATGAGGAAAGTTAGAGGATGGTCAAGTTCCCTTAAAAATGTGTATTAGAGAGAGAGAGTCTGTGATCTCACAGATAAGGAGGCCAGAAAGGGACAAAAAGTGAAAAAACGCAAAAAGAAAACACAGGGAAAACAGACAACAGACTCATAAACAGACTTCAAGACCCTAAAGCTTAGGTCAGTTTTTTAAAAAAGATGTGTGTCACTGTTTGTTGTGGTTTAATTAAAAAATTAAATCAGTAAGATCATACCAGGACCTTCAAATATGAGTGTGTTTGCTCAAATTGAGGTAAATATATTAAATCATACTTGACTACTACTGAGCAAGCCAAGCATATGTTGTGAAGGACATGACTGAAACACTGAGCCATTGCTTACTAAAAAGTTACTCTAGCTCATGTCAGCTTGTTTGAGAAACAGTAAAAAGACACTCTTCAGTTTTATATGTTGACACATCGTCTACTAAGGGAAAAAAATCTTCATTACCACACCAGTACCTGACCGTAAACATGTTATCTTATTAGTTTACTGATTCACTATCGACTTTTATTTTTGAATATTTAAAAAAAATCCTGAGAACAATCCCTCCTCAACATTTGTGTACATCCCTATTTATATCATTATATTAAAATAGAAATATTTATTTTTCAAGTGACTCCACTTTCACCATCCTCCATCCGTACAATCTGATTACAGAATTACTTCAGCTTTGGATTGGATTTCACTTTGGTGGTCCTGTGAAATGAATGTGTTTACCCAATAATTTCAGTTTTATTTAATACTAAGGCTATTCTGTATTTCTTAATATATTGGAGCAAGAAACAAATGGCAGGTTCTGCCCATTTAAGGGGTTATTCCTGTTGTAAGGCTCTTAGGATTTAAGTCCTACCAGCCAGTCTGGCAAGGGTAGGTTGTAAACATCAAACATAAAACGTTTTTCTAGAAGAAGAACACCACCAATGATTATCTTTGTCTTCTAAGAATTCATGACAGATTTGGTTAAGAATCAAACATATTCCCTCCAAAAACTGCTGCTAAAAATTCCTGTTTCTGTACATAACAGCAAATTTTGGAGAGAAGATGTGTGATTGGATAATGTTTTCATGATTTGAGTGGGAAGGCTTTTAATTATTTTCGAAACATCATTGCAACAACATCATTTTAGTTTTTGATAAGCTTTCTGATGAGGTCATTTGGGAAACTTTATGAAAATTACAAAAACACAAAAATGCTTTTTTCTTGTTGATATTCATTTTCTGCGCTGCTTATCATAACCAGGGTTGCAGGCAGTGCTGCAGCCTATGCCAGTGCTCCCAGGGCGAGAGAAACACTCTGAACATGTCGCCAGTCCATCGCAGGGCAGAGATACAAACCAACACATGCACTCACACAGTCACAGCCTTGACGTAGCATAAAAAATATGTTTTATATGTTTGCTGTCCCAGTACTGTGTATTTGCTATGGCTTCTATTCTTTTCCGTAATTTCCATAACAATAATTAAAACTAAATAGCAACATATTAGGTTGTTTGTTGTCCCAGTACTGTATATTTGCTATATACATATCTTTTCTTTTCCTTAATTTCCATATCATAGAAACACCCACCAGTACTGAGCAAAGAACTATGGTGCTGCAAAATGTAGCAACAAAAGTGATGTCTCTCATGGGGAAGGAGGCGCAGGCATGGATTTCCATTCATTCTAAAACTTAGACTTGTATTTATAAACACAAAGAAGGCACGAGGGCCAAACCACAAGAAAACCAAGAAACTGAACCTGAAAAACCACGCTTACAACTCACACAAAGGATGTGTAGATGATGGTGGACCAACACAGGAGTATGACACAAGGCAAACTAAAATGCACGATTGACTAAGACATGAACCGATAGGGACACACAATCACTTTAACAGAAGCTCCCGACTGCTGTAACAAAAGACACTAAACCAAAACCTGTTGTACTCAGACCCAGTGTCAACACTGAAGTCGTTCAGGGCAGGGTGGCCTCTAGCGGCCGCTGATTCGAGACATCACAGAGCTAAATTAGTCCAAAAACAAATCCTTTTTTTCCTTGTGGGGTCATGGCTTCTGCCAATGACTTGGCAGGAGTGGTTGGATAGCTTAAGTGTTAATTAATCTGGCTGGATAATTAAGCATTGACATCACAATACTTAATGTGTCGTATATCTTTAAGAATCATTATAGAATAATATCGTGACTCTAGTGTTATGTTTATATAGTGAGACCTCTTTTCATTCTCACACATAAAAAGTTATAATAGACAGAAAAGCTAGATTATTTAACAAGGCTCATTTATAATACAATTAATTTGAAACACATTTCTACAATTATAGATTGATTGAAGGATTTGGTAGGAAGGGGTCTATTAAAAGGTGATGTGAATTGTTAATTAGAATGTGTATTCCCTCTGTATTATGACGGATTTCCAAGTGATCTGAGTGACAGGTGTGGACACTCTGATCAAAGCTTACAGGGAAACAACAATTTTGTCTTTTAAATGCTGTGATATGATGAATTATACTTAAAACAATAAGGTAAAAGGTCAATTTCAGATTGACTTTAAGGCCTTAATCAGGAACCACAGCAATTTGCTGTTTATGAAGCTTCTGAATAGCTGTACACTAATTAAAAAATATTTAGCAAGATCTCTGTTAGCCCCGGAGTGACACTATGTTTGTTTGGGATTTTAGTTAGTGTTGGGTAATAATCATTGTGTCCTGTAGTTTATTATTATTTGCAAAAAAAAAACAAAAAAAACAAGTTTGTTTAAGACAAACATTGTTAAATTTGAAACTATGCTCCACATTCTGTGACATTTTGCATATTTTTGATCACCTTTGGGTCATTTTATGTTACAGTACAACACAGTCCTATCACGTTTGTCATTTGTGATGCATAAACAACTATATCCAATTTTTCATTCATCAGACCCTTCTCAGCCCACCATTCCCAAATATAGAAACATCTTTCTTCTAGTGATTGAGCTGAGTTGCTCTCTGCTGCTCCTGCAGGTGAACAGAGGAACATACTCGAGACGGAGCCGACTGAAACGCTCGGATGGCAGCACCACTTCCACCAGCTTCATCCTCAGACAGGTGAGCCAAGCAACTTTGCTTCTGATGCTCAGTTCTCTGCTTATTTGTTTTTTATGGTTTACCTTATTTGTATAATGAATACTAGAAAATAAAATAAAGGAACCCCTCACATTTTGGTTGCAAATGTTGCTCTGATGTGCAAATGTTAGTGTGATCTGAAAGTGAACTGGGAATTTGCAAAGTGCACTTATCAGAGTTTCAGTAGTCATTCTCTTTGGCTCGATCCAGGTCAGGAAAACTAACCTAAATCTGGGTGTTCTTTCTAAGCTTGAATGGGGCGCTATTGATTGGTGGCTAGTTCAGTGCTGTCACTGTGTGTCCACCATGACAGACGGAGCTTGGAAAATGGTATAGTGCACTCACTGCGCAGATCATTTGTAAATAGTTTCCAGAGTTACAAGTGTTTTTTCCCCTCTCTGGGTCCTTATTCTGAGTTAAGAAGCTATAAACATCTTCTGGAAATTATTGATTCATGTGATCATTATTGGTTCTTGTGATGTTATTAGTTCATGTGATCACCACTTAACATTTAGATTTGGTGGATGCGACAAAACATGACCACATTCAGTACCTTTTATCAAATTTGATGAGAGAACTGAACAGTGAAACCACAGAATAAAAAGATAGATATTGCACTGTGCATTATAGACACATATTGTAATATTCTTGACACACATTAAGTCAATTAAACAATTGAAGGAATACCTAAACATCTTACATGTAGCCCTTTAAAATTTTGCCACATGAGCTATAACAATTTAAAAACAGATTCTATGTATGATAGTAGTGTATATATCATTGAATTTAAGTAGTCTATACATGTTTTAATTAAAAGTGCACTTTTAATTTTAGATTTGTATTAGTCAGTTTGATTGATTTCTGTTCTTGTGTATGGGTATATGGGTATTGCACCAATTTGGTGTGGCTGATCCTGCAATCTAATCAGTATTATTTTTGGCAACTCTAATTATAGAACAATACACTGTATGCAAAAATAACAGCACTGAGTGTACTGATGGACTTCACTGAGTGGTCAGTGCAGACGGAGAGTGAAATTTATGCTTTGAGAGAGTGAGGCATATTACTGTACATTCGAATCACATCATTGTACAGAGGGGAATGGCGGGGGGGGGTATCTAACGCTCCCAGCCAAGAAGAACGCACGTCAGCACCAGCGCTGACTGGGAGCCGGCTTGGCCAATCAGCTCTGAGCTAGCCAAGTGTGTCATCAGGCTGAGATTGAGGAAGGGTTCTCTCTTTCTCTCTACACCTTTTCTCTATCCCTCTCTTCCTCTGTCTGTGCCTCCCCCTGTCTCTCCATCTCTCCTTCCCTGTCTCGGGTGCACAGAGCCGTGCCCTGCGTGTGTGTGCGTGTGTGTGTTGAGGGATGATGAAATGCCAGCGTCAAGCAGCCTCCGGGGAGCTTCTCCCAGCCTGAGGATGTGAAAGAATCATAGGCTGACCGAGGGATCTGCTCCAACCTGCAGGCCAAGCCTTCTGCACAAGCGTGCCTTACCCTTCTTGCTTTCTCTCTCTCTCTCTCTCTTTCTCTCTCTTTCTGTCTTTCTCTCCTTCTCTTCTTGCTTGTGTTCTCCAATAGGCATCTCTTGCTGCTTTTTTCCCCCCTCCCTGTTCTTCTTCTGGTGAAGGAGAGGATCGTCATCCCCCCCATCAATCCTTTTTTTTCAGTGGTGGTGGCTCCCTCCTCCCCTCTCTCTTCCTCTCCACCTCCTCTCTCTCTCTCTCTCTCTCTCTCTCATTTTTTTCTGTTCTTGAAGAGGAGCTCTCTGGAATAGCAAACCTCCATGTATGACAATTTGTACCTGCATGGATTTGAAGACTCGGAGGCGGTGAGTGTAGGATTTGGGTTTTTTTTTTTCTCATTTCTTTCTTCCTTTCCTTGCTGTCTGTGTGTATATTTTTGCTGCTGCTGCCCGTGTGTGTGTATGATGAGCACTGGCTCATCTGTGCTGCACACACAGGGCCTGGGAGATTCACCGTAACGCAGTGTTCAGAGATACAGCAGAACGATCACTGTGGGTGTACTGTAGGGACACATTAGACAAAGCCTTTTGTGTATGTGTGTTTTTGTATCTATCAGTAGGACACACTTCCACTGAGCGCCAACCGTTCTGATATCTATGTGATAACCATATCTGTAGAGTGAAGCTCTTTTTTTAGAGCTTTACGGCCTCACATGCTGTGTAGCCTTAGTCTGTAGTGGAGTGTTCTCCACCACACAGATACTGGAAACAAAAAGTGTTTGTTTTTTGTTTCTTTTTTATTTATTGTAAGGTGCACCTGCTGCCCCTTTAAGCTAGAGTGTGCATTATGTATATCATGATATAGGCTCTGGCAGCAGAAAGCTGCATTTACGGTCATTGTGTTAAAGGGCCAGTGTCCTGTTTCTGGCTCTGCACGCCAGCCAGGCAGGTTCAGTGATGATGTGTAGAATATAATGAGTCACATGGTTTAGGTGGCCCACTTGAACGTCGTGCAGAGGAACAGAAAAGCCAGTAGCCTCTGCATGACTGTACGGTTGTGTCACACGTAGTGTGATATAATGTTTGCTGTTCTGATCCAGTGGAGTTGTCAGGGTGAGAGAGATGTGTACTTTAGAGTGACTGGTCAAATGGGCTTTTGTTGCTTTTCTTTGGTGTGTGTGTGTGTGTGTGTGTGTGTGTGTGTGTGTGTGTGTGTGTTTGCGTGAGTCTGCTCACAAGTATGGGTTAAGGCCTGTTACGGCTACATGTGTTTAGGAACCTACATTCTTAAGTGCCTAAAGGGTTCTTTGCATGAATAATCATTTATGGTTCCCTAAAGACCCTTTCATCTTTTAAAGTTGAAATAACCTCCACATCATGGAAGGCTTATTGAAAAAAAAAACCTAATAAATAATTTTGTCATGTGAAGATTCTCTAAATGATGTCTCTTCACATACACACAGAGACACATCTTTAAATCAGTCTTATTTAGAAAATGGTTCTTTAGGGAACTAAAACTGTTGTCCTGTGGTATTGCTCTAATAATAATTTGCACGTTTGGTACTTTTTATGCTGTGTGTACCAATGTGTATGAGCCCACTTGTTTGAGAGAGAGAAATAGAGATTATGTCTAATTGGCTACATACTGTTAAGTGTTAAATTCATGGCATAAGCCCAGAAACTACTTTTACTGGCAGTGAAATATAACTCATGCAGTCCAGATGTGAATCTGAGTGGCTAGCCCTGAGTTTATTAATATAGATTAGTAGCTTTAGAGGGTCCATTGATATTATTCAGAAGTCACCATAGTGGCCTGTAAGTTTGTAACTTGAGTTGACCTTGTCTACTCATTACTTTTGGATATCTACTTAATGGTGACAGGGTTTTCTTCTGCTTACTAGTAAACCCACATTTCTAACATAAAATTATTTTTCCATTCTACCTACACAGCCCAAAGGGTGTTAAAAGAGAAAATACATATGTAAATTTTTAAAAAAGATTTGGCAGAACTGATCAAAACCTTTGGCCAGTTCTTCTAGCTTCTTCAGGGGAAAAAATATAGCCTTAAATATAGCTGTCATTTTCATACTTGCAGCAAAAGTAAGAACAATGGAACCAACTTGTACTTAGTGTGACTTAATTAAACTATACTTTTCCACTCTGTTTCTAATAACTGTGGAGACACATCTCATTGAGAAGTTTTACACGCGTCTCCCTTTGACCCTAAGAAGTCATTTTTCAGCAAAACACTGTTATCTCGTCAAAATCGAAGATGAAAGGCATTCATTTGAATTCTAGTTTTTTTCCCCAGAATCATCACTTCTTGGGGGGAAAGATAAGCATACTTGTGCATTTCTTGTTTCCCGAATCAGGCGTTTTGTGATTGGCCTCGCTGGACTCAATTGGGTCCCTGCTGAAGTAAGCCTGAGTGGAGCGGCTGCTGCTGCAATAGGGAAAAAAGTGCTTTGCCATGGGAGTGTTTCTCTCTCTCTCTTTTTTTTTGGCCAACTACAAGGCTTTCTCTCTCTCTAATGCGATATTGACCCAATCGCTTCTTTCACCGACTTGAGCTAATGTCGTTTCCCAACTTGATTATCACAACCAAACTCCCTCATTCTACTTCACCCAGAGGAGCAGCTTATTTAAACCGAGGACTGGTTTACTTGCTGGTGGGACATCCACCGAGTAGCTGGTATCCAGAGGTTTGATTAAGATACAATCCATTTCAACTGCTTCTTTTTGTTTTGAGACATCATGATGGAGCTTTCTGAAGACCTGATGGATGTTTCCGATGAAACTGTTAAAATTTTGTACTGTGAGGTCTTTCATGGTCCCGAAAAGGTACTGCATGTGTTGGCTTAGACAGTAGTCTTGCACATAGTAGGATGCTACAGCTGTTTTTCTGCTGTGTGAAATTAGTCACTTTTTGGGCAGGTTAAAGAGTTCTTTTTCAAAAGGAAATCCAAAGAGAAAGATGAATGAAAGGAGAAAGTTAATGATTAATGATAATCATCGTGGTGTTGCTTGTGAAATTGGATTATCTGTTTATGTGCTTATATTTTAATATTTTAGACATGAATTATATAGAGTATAAAGAGTTTTGGGAGGGGAAACACACCTGAAGTGGCATTACTTGGTTTAGGACTTGTTTAGGACTTAGTCCTTTGCTTTGTAAATATGCAACATAGTAAGACATAATGCTGCCTATGGTAGGGATTTTGCTCGTCAGAGACAGGGTTTCTGTTAAATAGGATATAATAAGACATTGTCACCTTGGAGAATTTGGGCATGAAAAAAGACTGAAATGTTTCATGCAGCCGTACACATGATATCTTCAGTTTGGTTTGAGAGTTACTCCCAATTTTAGTTAGTTTGTATTTTACGTCTTAGCTAAATAGTTAGTAGTCAAATACTTGCGATTCTACTCTGTATCCTCAACTGCAGTGGAAATCGATTATTAGTAGAAATGCATCACTCAGCACAACATTAGAGCTAAGCAGTAAAAATCCTCTGAAATTTGAAAGATTATATGCAGTTTGTTTTTTAGGAGACGATTACCTCTGTTTTGTTCCTTATTACTTCTTACCATTAGATGGAAAAATGGCCCTATAAAACTTTCTTGCAATTTTCTTGCAATCTCATTCTGTTCCCTATGCAAGTCTTGGAAGTTTATCTTTGCCTCTCAACATTCAGATGTATATTTTTGCTGGTTTAAGGTCTGTCCTTTGTATGAGTTGACTTTTTGTTCTAAACTGGATAACAGGTGTTGAACATTTTGCTTATTCTTGCTTTAGCACTATTGAGAAGCTTAAATTCTGATGTAGTGGTTCTGAGAGAATGACATTTTACAGGTAGATGTCGAATTTTTCGCTTTCATTGTTGAAAAGAAAAAAGTTGCTAGCAGGGACTGCCTGCTAGAAAAGAACCTGGTACTAGAAAAAAAAAACATATTCAAATGTGTCTTATATATATATGTATGTATGTGTGATGTGTGTGTGAGTGTGTGTGTGTGTGTGTGTGTGTGTATACAGATGCTGCCTAGTGTTTAAGAGGGAGGCAGTTATAGATATTATGTGTAATATATATATATTTATATTTGCTGCTGGATGTTCTATTCTTTCAGGGTTCAGCTGATTCCTACACTAGCAGGCCATCCGACTCGGATGTGTCGTTGGAGGAGGAGAGGCAGGAGGGTGGGAGCCAGGGCCGGCAGGAGCGAGAGCAGCAGGCCGCTGTGCAGCTGGAAAGGGCCAAGGTTAGAGCCACTAGTCTACTGTTATTATGTTATACATAATTTATGCATAATGATTGCTCACAGGTAAACTATAGCAGTTTTCAACATAACGGTAAAAACCTTATTGTTCAAAGCATGGTAACCAATAGTACCCAATAGGACTGCATGATTTGACTTGTACATACTGGATTTGATGATAATGAACTTTTGATGTGGCATGATCAAAGATTGGCCTGCATTGTTTTGACAAGTTGGATCGTATGAATGCCTTGATTCACATGACCACACACAGAAACCCTCATTTGGAACATATATTAGGTTGTTAGAAGGCTTGTTAGTAACTTTAGTACCGCAAAGGTCAATATCATGATAAATATTAAAGTATGTACTGTGTTACAATACTGTGTGCTGTGTACTGTATTACATACATTGTCACAATGACATATGCTTGAGACTGATGTCAAACTGGAGATTGAATCATCGTTAACATGCATGTGGTCAGTGAGATATGGTCTATTTATTATGGTTTTATGCTGTTACTTGTCTATTTTTTTTAAGAATTGTATAAGTATTTTGACTTACTTTATAAGTAATCACTGTGTCTGGCTCTCTGTGGGTTCATAGGCCAAAGCAGTGGCCTTCGCCGTGAAGACAAATGTCAGTTATTGTGGAGCACTTGACGAGGATGTGCCTGTGCCAGGAACGGCCATCTCATTTGATGCTAAGGACTTCCTGCATATCAAAGAGGTACAATGATTTGTTGTCTTATTTGTCAAAATGTTAGTGGTGGAGAAACACTTCTTGGCGATCTCTACCAAAAGAAGTGGGCTGCTGGGTGCTTCAGGAGTTCTGTTATATCCGACACCACAGAACAGCGCTTAGTATTTATATTATACCCAAGTGCCAGCGTGCACATATAGTATGAATAAATAAATCTCATAGTTATAATTCACTTGCAAAGGTCATCAGGCACTCGTATTAGGAGAAAAGAATAGTCATGCCATTCAAGTAGAATCCTCTGAGTATACACTGTACCTAGAAGCAAGACACAAAGGCTTATCTTAGACACACTAAATATAGGGTATTTTCCAAAGTACATATTTTGTTTGTTCCCTCATCATGATCAATTGCAGAAATTCAATAATGACTGGTGGATCGGGCGACTAGTGAAGGAGGGCTGTGAGATCGGCTTCATCCCCAGCCCTCTAAAGCTGGAAAACATCAGAGCTCAACTGGAGCAGAAGAAGAGCCGTGTTCAAGGGTAAGCAGCTGTAGGACAGTGGCTGGCCATTTGGTTAAGAATTAAATTAGAGCATTTGGTTTTCCATAAGACTATGGGGTAATTTTTTGCATAAAATTGTACTTGTCAAAATCTGGCTAACTTCCTAAAATGCATGTGTTGTTACAGAGTTTTGACCTAATGTACATTATTAAATGTCACCCAGCTGCAAATTGCATTTCTATGTGAGTTTTTGTTTTTCATTTAATTTGCAATTTTGACAAATGATTGCCATTCATTATGAAGTTTATTTTTTAATGTTCAGCTGTGTCACGTTCAGAAAAAAAATGTATTTTCTTGTTTTGTTGGTTATTTGAGTGCATTCTTTATTTTGATGCCAGAAAATCAAATGCTCTACTTCGATATAATGTAGATAGAAAGTACAATACAGATAATACATATATGCAGAGCTGAACGAAATAAATTTCAGCCTGGTAGCGTAAATATTCACACTGAAAGTATCAAAATGTCATTTAAGCACAGATGCTCAATTATAATTGATTTTGATTTGGCTTTTCAGCAAAATAAAATGTATAATGGCTTTGCTTAGGGAAAGTTGGCTTAGCCAGTTGATTACTATGGTACCATTTACCATGTTCAGAAAAATTAATTCTGCCTCAAAATCCAGACACTTTGAGAAGATTCCACATGTGGTTCACATCAAGAACACCACCCCTCTGTTACATTTGTTCCAGATTACCTATTGCTTGTTTGTTAACTGTTGTAAGAATAGACACTAGAGTTCAAGACTTACTCACTTTTGCAAATATTTTAAGACTTTTTACAGAGTAATTACTGAAATGTAGTTACAAGAGTGGGAATTGTGACCTGCAGGCCGATCCTTAGAGTTTGAAAATATTTGTCTTTATCGAATTGAGATTTATGGTCATTTAAAATGATGCTTCGGCCCAGTTATTCTTCATTACGACTGTAGAACATGGAACAGTTCAAACCACTTTAGGTATACAGAGGTATACTTTTTTAGTGTTTTAAATGTTAAGTAATGATAGATGTTAAGAGTAAGAATGTAGATAGTTTATAGAGTAGCCCCTATTGTGTTTGGTGGGGCACTCTAATACTGTGCTTTCTGTGTCTCTGTTTGTTCGCTCATCTCTTTAGTAAGTCCAGCGGAAGCTCCTCCTCCAGCTTGGGGGATGTGATGTCATCAGGTGAGCCTGTGATCTGGGGGGTGGGGCTTGGGGACACAGGGGTGGGGTCACAGGAACTCCAAGAAAAACGGAATCGTAGACATTTCATCAATGGGCGATTTTACTTCATCACTGTCCTGCGTAAGGCTAAAGAATGAACAAGCAGCTTCTTGTGAGCATGGGACAGTGAATTATGATTTTTTGATGGTTCGTATCTTTTTTCAACTTTTACCAAGGCGAGAAAAGCTAGACTGACTTCTGTTTTGTTTTCTATTTGCAGGCAAGCAGAAACAAAAAGTGGTAAGTGGTCTTCATCTTCACTGAGCAAATGGATATTCATTGTAAATAACAGAGGTGAAATAAGGGTGTGGCACAGTAGGTCATTACAGTAAATATACATATTAGAAACCTGTAGCTGACTTAGTTGTGCAAGTATGTGTGTACTTTAAAACCCTGGATTGAATACTGTTGGAACAAAATACAGCACAAGTTGGCATGTTCATTTATTACTTTTCTTGTCTATTCATAACTGACACAAACAGCACAGCAAACTGTGATTTTTTTTTTGCCAGATTAGACAGAATCCCAATTTGTATGCAACTGATTTTGAAAACAATTTTGGTTTTCTAATAAAAACTTTCTGTATTTCTAATAACATTTAATTAAAATAGATGTTAAATAAAAGAGAAGTTATAGATCTTTTTAATTGTAGATAGAATGTAAATAAGCCTGAATAATAACAGTAGTAACTATAGTGATTATTTATTATAACTATTATTGTTGTTGTTGTTGCTGATAATAAGAATGACAACATTTATGGGGGTTTTCACTTTAAAGTGAAACATCTTTTGTCATATTCTTGTCACATGTTTTGAAACGTGTCATATTCTTGTAGATTATTTGAAAATTCATGTTAAAATTCGATAAGATATTCAAAATAAAAATATTTGATAGTTGCAGCCTTTATGTAATTACATGGTTATTACACTGTGATATTCCTGTGGTCCTTGTTCTACACACTGGAAATGGAAGAGTATTGATAATGTTTCTGGTAAGGGTATTGATAACATATCTGGCCTGTAACTCTTTTAGACTGAGCATGTGGCCCCCTATGATGTTGTTCCCTCCATGAGGCCTGTGGTCCTGGTTGGCCCATCTCTAAAAGGATATGAGGTAAAGAGTTCATATGTTTAATTATTTCATATGTTTAATCTTAAATCATTTTATTCAGATTTCATTCTGAATTCTATGTAGTATATAGATATAATGTATTACTTAATTTTTTTTAAGAGTAATGTGTGTGACATTCACAGTAAATATGTATTTACTGTGTAAATGTGCCTTTGTTATATGCCTGAAAAAGCTAAATTAAAGAAATTAAAATTAAATGTTAATAAATGACTTTGCATTCATATATGGATACATCTAAACCTAAATTTAACCCTATGCCTTTCTAGGGTTTTATTCAAATGTGTTTGTGTAAGTGCATCTGTGTTTGTAAGATACAGAGAACACCAAATCTGTTCTCCTCTCTGTATCTACTTGCATGAACAAAACAAAAACATGCTCCTCCTCTCCGCCTTCGGTTGCCATGGCAACAACCTTCCGGGGTCCAAGAGACGTCAGTGGTAGAAAGTAGAGCAAGGTTTGAAATTAGAAAGAGAGGGGGAGAGAGATAGAAAGGAAGACAGAAAAACGAAAAGAAGAAAAGACAGAGAGGGACAGGGAACCGGAGAGGGAGAGGGAAAGAAATAAGTGTCTGAGTGAATGAGCTGTCGACAGACAAACTGCCTGAAAAGGAGGGACAGAGAGCGAGAGAAAGAGAGACAGAGAAAATTCAGCAGAGGGTGGAAGAAAGCAAAAGTGACAGAGACTGTGGGTAATGGTGTGTCAGATATGTCTAGACCCATGTCTTCCTTAAGGGATGTTAAACTGTAGTCCAAACAATTTCCAGAAAAATAACCAAAGACCAAAGTGCACTGTCAGAACGATCCTTGTAAAAGCCGTCTTTGCATTCGTCTTCATTTTTCCATCCTCAAAAAACACCTCTTACATATATTTTGTGTTGTGTAGGTGACCGATATGATGCAAAAGGCTCTTTTTGACTTCCTAAAGCACAGGTTTGATGGCAGGTGAGTGGAGTACCAAGGTCAAGTAGGCAATCAGAGAATTAGACACTTTAATCTGTGGTCAAGAATTTCTATAATTATATAGACCACAAAGGCTAATTCTTTGAGAGATTACAAGCAAGTTTTTCATTTTTGTAGGATATCCATCACTCGTGTGACTGCGGACATTTCCCTGGCTAAGAGATCTGTATTGAACAACCCCAGCAAGAGAGCAATCATCGAACGCTCTAACACCAGATCCAGTCTTGGTAAGACATATGCAAATAAGGTAGAATACAAACTGGTGATAATAGTTTCAGTGATTCAGTTCATCTCACATGTTAACACTAAGGTCATGAATATGTCACATGCCTGTCATACTCTTTGTATTGCATTATTACATTTTTGGTCATTCTCTCAATGTGTAATTGCATTTAAACAACTATGGTGTGTTTTCACCCTCCACTTTTGTGTGTAGCTGAAGTGCAAAGTGAAATTGAGCGTATCTTCGAACTAGCTCGCTCACTGCAGCTGGTAGTGCTGGATGCAGACACCATTAACCACCCCGCTCAGCTGATGAAAACCTCGCTAGCTCCCATCATTGTCCACGTCAAAGTGTCCTCGCCAAAGGTACTCATAGCCCACGCACACACTCACACACATGGCCTATGGCCCATTTGTAGGCAAAACAATATAAATGTTCCTTCAGATATGAACAACTATAGCCATTGTACTCTGGTAACAACTGCAGAATCACCATAAATAACATGAGAGGCAGACCTATTTCTAAACTCTGGAAATGCTTTGCCTTGTTGCACAGTTGCCAGGTGTGTGAAAATCTTTGTTGCTCTGCAGGTCCTCCAGAGGCTGATCAAATCCAGAGGAAAGTCTCAGAGTAAACATCTCAATGTGCAGCTTGTAGCAGCTGATAAACTTGCACAATGTCCGCCGGTATGTTATTTCAATCTTACACAAACATACAGTCACTGGCACTTTAAAACACTCCCTTGTAGCTCCCTCTTGCTGGTGTTCAGATAGAGACTGTTGCCCATCTGTTGATGCACAGTTTGTGTTATCCATTCTGTAGCTCTTTTTAAGTGGTCAGTTTCTGGCCACAGAGCTGCATCGGACTGGATAGATTTGGGAGGTGGACCCCTCAATGTAGTAGTTACGCTCTAGCCATTGTGCCTAATACACTTGTATACACTCAGCACCACACACTACAGTGACATTACTGCTGTGTTGAGAAAGGATCTATCAAAGTCAGGCTTTCTAATAACATGAAAGGTGAGTGTACATGCATATTGAACAGACTAACACACTCATATCAAAGAATGTAAAATACTAGCAGACATTATTGCCCTCATTGACCACACAATCTGCTGTTTCTCATGCAATCAAATATCTGCATGTTTGTCCTTTTACAGGAGATGTTTGACATAATCCTGGATGAGAATCAACTGGAGGATGCATGTGAACACTTAGCAGAGTATCTAGAGGCATACTGGAAGGCCACTCACACCTCCAGCAGCACCCCACTAAACCCACTGCTAGGCCGAAACCTCGGCCCTGCCGCCCTTGCCCCCTACCCCTCCACCATCTCTGCTCTGCAGGTCACTGACCCCACAAAAACACACCCCTCACTACAATATTTGTTTCGAACGGACTTTATCAAGAGAATGTCTTCATATTGAACGAAGAAATAAGTAGTGAAGTTAAATCACTTTTCATCACTAGGTGGATTTGAAAATGATTCAGTGCTCTATGAAATATTACAGTTTGATTCTGTTGAGTCTGATTATAATTGATAGTAACATTGAAAATTTATGCAGTTGAATTTGCCAAATTTATTCCACTGCAACCTATACTTAATATAACACAGTATTCACCCTAAAATAAAATAAAACTGAATTAGATTCTCATGTAACAATGTTCAAAAATGTTATGAATTCTGTATAATTGTGGTCATTGTAAAGTTGTAATAGAGTTCTGTTCATCTCTTAGAATCAGCAGGGCCAAAGAACACGGCATGCCAACCACACCGGTGACCATTCTACGCCTAATGAGCGACGCAACCTGATGGCCTCCGATGAGAACTACCACAACGAACGAGCACACAAAGGTCGCAACCGTGGCTCGTCTGGCTCGCAGCATGGAGGTGGTGTTGGGCGAGATCATCACTACATGGACGAGCAGCAAGACCCCTACCAGGACAGCTACAAGCCCCACCGCAACCGTAGCTCCCCGGGCAGCTACAGCCAGGACTCCCGCCACAGGCTCTGAGCCCCGAAACCCGTCCCATTCCTTGCCCAGTTTCACCGCCCAGGCCTGAGCTGCAGTGCGACCAGAGCCAAGATGGCGTCCTTTCTCATCCTCCATCGCATTTCTTTTGGTAGGGCCTCTGGCGTCAGAGTGACGTCATAAGCTTCTCCCGAACCCAAGTCATCAGAATGAAGCCTGCGTCTCCATCTGCAAATGTGTGACTCAAGAGATGTGTTAAGAGAAGAAGGACAGTCCAGACCTCTGACGGAAGAGAGACTGCTTCACCATTCATGCTCTTTCTTGATGGTTTATTGTTTATTGTTTATATGTCTGTTCTGTTGCTAAAGGCTGAGTTCGTCCCAGTCAACACATGTAAACAGATGTCCAAAAGTACATCAGAGTGATAGCCCTGAAATCCATTGCTGGAAAGTAAACAGACACACACAAAATCTCCCCTAAAACAGATCAGTCAAGTGTGTCTGTGTTGCTACTGGCACGCTACCATTACACATGCTTTCCTCTGGCATTACTGGTCTGCAAACATGCAATGCTGGATGCAACTGTGATGTGTTTGAGTGCATCACAAGAGCACCTCTGACAGTACAGTCAGGCTTAAGTTGATAATATACCAACCCACTGCCAGTGATATTTTGATATACTTACTGAGTGATGATAGAATTCTGTAAGACCAGGGTCTCAGAGTCTTCCAAAGCCTCTGGATCTTTTGATGACGAAAGGAATTTTTTATACAGCTGAGTAAACAGTAGGATTCATTCAGCATTTGTGCTGCTGCTCGACACAGCACACAATACTACACTCCTAACCTGTGCAGTTCTACGTACTTCACACTAAAGTGTTCGTTCAGGACAAAAAGGGTAACTTCTTCGAAAGCGCTGCCTCATAGCTTCTAGGGCCTTGATGGCCCGCTCAGCATTGACCATTTCCTGCTTATTAGAATGGCTGCTTAACCAAGAGACGCACACCAGCCAGATTTGCTGGTGAACAATAGTTTTGCTCTGAGCTAGTTTACAAAACATGTAGGTGACATTGCTGTTTTAGGCTTTACTCATCTTCATAGTTCAAATAATCACCACAAGTAGACCTCAGAACAGATGCAGTCCATGGCACTTTAGAAAGTGCGTGTTAGTGGGATGTATACTCTCCATAGGGTGCTGGATGTCAACAAAGATATTCCCTGAAGATCAGGCGGGCACTACATTGGCCTTCTGGGTGATTTGCCTCAACAGAGTAGCAGGTTCCTCAGCATTCACGTGACTTGCACTGACCTCTGGCATTGTCAGAAGGTAGGCAGCCGTCATACCTTAGCTGCTAAATGCTGAAGTCGGCTCTATTCTACCCCTCTACTTGAACATAGAGTGAGAAAAAGGTGCACAAAGGTATAAGCATGTATGACAAAGGAACTTGAAAGTCAAGAACTCCCTGCCAATCCATGGATTTTTTCCTGCATATCCTTGTCTCATTGATTTATGCTAGTTTGTGCGTTTTCAAAAATATTTTAAAAGAAGAGAAAAAAGCTTCTGAAAAAAAACCTTAAGACTGCAAGAAGTATTTCAAATAAGTACATTCTGTATGCAGTTGTCTATGAGCATGCTTCTCTGTTAATACTATAACTGAGGATGAATGAACAACTACGGATTGAGCGTCAACACCCATTTGACCATAATCGAACTGAAGATTCATCTCTGACTTCGCTGCTTGAGACAATCAGATGGAAGTTCTCTGTTCATCCGGAAACATTGTTCATCCCTTCCCAGCATCTTGCTGCCCCATCCCCAAGCTACATCTGAGCTCACAAAAAATGGTGTCCATTTTTTTCTTTTTTTTGTGAAAGTTGGAAAATTAATGAGGGAAATGCAAAACTGCATGCACAAATATATGATTTTAATTTATAAAACCACATTTGAAAAAATGTTTTATGGAAACAATTGTGTAAAAGATCAATCTAGCAGTATTTAAGTTTTCTTTTACAAAAAAAAGAAAGGGGGGAAATAAATGGCAATTTTGAAAAAAAAAAAATCGTCACCTTGTTATTTGGGGGGTAGTTAACATGCGTGGGTCTCGAGAACAGTTGTGTACGGAGCATGTTATTGCTTAATTTCGCCACCAGATGGAACTCGAAGTAGATTTTGACATCAGACTTTTCAGTAGTTTAGTTCAGGAGGGAGAGGTAGAAAAGCTGTCCTGGCAGATATTGTGATTGACATTAGCTCTGAATATGACTGTCTCAAATCATGGACCTCTTTGTTCATCAACATAAACCCACATAGGCCCACTTTCTTCTCCCTACCGAATCAATGCTTCATGCCACCACTAGGGGGAAGTAATTCTCTACCACATAATCCCTGTTCACAGGAGCAGCTGGCCTTTGCTGATGAAAGATTCGCTTCCCTCACCCCCTCACCCCCTCACCCCCTACCTTTCCCCAACTCTCCTTTCCTTCCTAGATTAAAGGCACTTTGTAGTGGAGGACGCTTTTAAGATCTAGCCATTGGAACAGTGTCTGTTCTCTCTCACACGAGTTTGGGCAGACTTTGTTCCTTTTTTCAGAATGTGGACCAAGTCTCGTGTTATAACACTTGAAACAGTGTCATTATTCACTTTATTGGCAAACTACTTGTGAAAAAGCAGTAGATGATACTAGAGGATTGATACATTCTGTGAGATGTGATGAAGAACTGCTTTGTTTTCCATTTATTATCAGTGTTTTAATCTGTTTAACCTTAAACATCTCAATCCCTATCATGTCGGAGAGGTGCCACTGCTTTTTATGCATTGAAAATGGTAGACGTCTTTAACAGTGGGACTGGCAGTGTTGGGGGTTCTGACACCAGATAGCATCGTTTAACTAGGTTTGTCCTGGTTTAACTAGGGTCTAATGTGTCCCATTCAAAAGAATGAATTCCCCACCACATTCAGAAAAGACTAAATAATTAAAAACATAAGAATGTACTTTGCTTGTTTACTTACGCTTTTTGTGTTTTAATCAAGTCCATGCTCTGCATGAATTTAAAAGGATAGGAGATGAATATATTAATGTTAAGGGTTATGAAGGATAAGTCGTGATGTATGTAAGTAAGCCTATCCTTCTTAGGAAAATGATGAAAAGTTCATCCCTCTTCAGATCACTGGTACATTTTTTTAAATTAGACGTTAAGTAACCGCAGCAAAGGACTACTTTGTTGTTGCCAAGCAACATGTTATTCTCTCACTCATCAAAATGAAGAGGGCTTGACAGTGGCCTACACTGCGCCTGGAAACAATATGGCTGATGCTGCATCATGTGGAGTGTTGAACGTCAGCATTTTTGGTGTGTTGAGACTGATTGCTGTTCTTTACCCACTAAGATGATTCGGCCCTTACGTTTAACTTCGCTACATGTTCTGCCTGATTTGTCCCAGCTTCCTCAGCGTTCCCATAGGTAGTGGAGAATGGTGTGTTTTTAAGCTGCTGAGGAAGTACGCCAGCTCTGTGGACGCACATGTGGAGAGAGAAAGAGGAAGGGACTTGTGGGGGAGTCATGGGGAGCCGCTAAAACAAGCCAGCCAGCGAAAGCACCTACATAAATATTATGTAACTAAAGCAGCGAATGTCAGCGTGCCTCAGTCTGATTTTAACATAGCATAGCCTACATTTTTAATACAATCTAAAACTCATACAAGGCAGGTGTCGAGCTTTTGCCTGGATAACACATTTTACATGCACATTTGATGAGAAAAGCAAATCATTCCAGTACAGAGGCAAAGAGCCTTTTAACCTATTAGTGTCTGTATCTGATTTTTTTTATCAGTTCCCTCAGCTTGCCCGAGCAAAAATCTGGACATTGTTCTTTTTTTTTAGTTTAATTAGACAGTTTGACAAAAAGGTTAATTGTATTTATCCTACCCGGGTTTGCTGTAGGTCTAGTATGTAAACAGATATACCATTCACATATTGAGACCCTACTGTCTCCAAAGCTACGCTGCAAAAACAATACAATACAGTACAACCATTAGGATAGTGGTCAGTGACATATACCGATTTTAAGGAACTCTAACAAAAACAGTCACATTAAATTAAATACAAATTAAAATACATGTACAAGAAAATGATTATTATGGGCTCTTTATATGTAGTCTTTGGGCACATGTGACTACTAACCACTATGAGACAGAAAATATGATTCTGAACAGAATGACTATGGATAGAATATAAAATGTAGCACTTTAAACCACTCACGGAACAATATGTAGACCAACGTATTGCAACACACCTGTTTTCCAGGGTTTGGGCTTGGCCTTATGCTTATCTTAATGCCTCAAGATATCAAAACATTCTGGACAACACCATGCTTCCAACCTTTTGGGGAAGAACCAGTTTGGGGAAGAACCTTTTCTTTTCCAGCATGACTGTGTCCCTGGGCACAAAGCAAGGTCCATAAAGAAATAGTTGAATGAGTCTGGCCTGGGACAACTTGACTGGCCCACACAGAGCCCTGACCTCAACCCCATCCAACACCTTTGGGATGAACTGGAACGGAGATTGCGAGTCAGGCCTCCTTGTCCACCATCAGTGCCTGAACTCATAAATGCTCTATAGAATAAATGGGCACAAATTCACACAGAAAAACTCCAAACTCTTGTGGAAAGCCTTCCGAGAAGAGCGGAAGCTGTAAAGGGGGACCAACTCCATTTTAAAGTCTATGTATTTAAATGCAATGTCATTAAAGTCTCTGTTGGTGTCCCAATACCTTTGTCAATATAATACAGCTTCTGTGGCACTTTCCTTATCCTACTAAATTTAGTTCTTAAATATGAATGTGTAATTTCCTCCTCTGGAGGTGCTAATTACTTTAATATTTTAACGATATTACACAATGGCCCTCCAATGACACATGGCAGCTTTTTAAGCCTACACAGACTGATGTGAAGTGGCATTGTGAAGCACAAGCACAGATGGTCACAGGTCAGATTGCGCCCAGTAGCTCTTGCCAGCCCATCATGGGTGTGAAAGGAGGGGGGTGGTCCGAGCAAAGCATCCCGTCCAACCTGGCAGAGTCTCCTACAAATCCCTCCTTCAGCTGAATACAGTTTTTAGAGCTGCTTCTCCCACTCATGCTCTAGCTCTGTGTCTATCTCCCTCTTTTTCTTCCTCCCTCTTTCCTAGTTTCTTGAGGTCTATTTTTGAAAAACTGGGTCACTGCTCAAAGATAAGGTGGTATATTTCCATTGCTGCCACAGTCAGGCTTTTGGTCACTGTTATGAAAAATAGAGTATGACTTCATGCAGTAAACCATCCAGAAACACTGCATATACTCACAGTGTATAGTCTAATGATGGTGCTTTGACACAACATGCATATAGGGCCTAAGATCTGACTGCAAAGTATAGATGGCATAATGGTATCAGGTCCAAATTGGCAGAAAATGGTAGATCAAATATCACAAAAAAGTGGTGCCATCTCTGCACTACCACATTTGGGTCATAAATCATTTATCCTTTAATTAGGTAACCCCCCTGTACTGGTGATGTTTTGTTCCGTTTTAGAGCTTACAGTAAGTCATACTGTGTCCTAAACCACATCAACACCACCTTAATGAAGAGCTGGAAGGAAGTTGAAAGATGTTTTGGTGATGTATTTTCAAGGAAACAATTTGAGTGACTATAGTCTTCTGGTGTTAGCAGTGTTAGCCTCTAGCATTAAAACCAAAAAATCAAAACACCGATCATGCCTTTTAATCTTAAGACTTTTTTAGTCTGTAACTACAATGAATTATTTGGCGACTATGAAATCTGTGGGTGTGTGCTGACATACACTGATAAGCCTTAACATTGAAACCACTAAAATTGTGTTTCTGACAAAACAGCTAAATTGGGTCCTTGTCAAAGTTTTACAGATCCTATCGCTCGCCCATTTTTCTGCTTCCAACACATCACCCTCAAGAACTGATCATTCTCTTGCTGCCTAATGAATCCGACCCTTTGATTTCCACCAATGTACCAAGATTGTCAGTATTATTCACTTCACCTGTCAGTGGTTTTAATGTTATGGCTGATCAGTTAACTTGCCCTTCAGTTAATGGCATTGAATACACAAGTTCAATGGACCCTAAACAAGTTAAAAGGAGATTGTCACTCAAAACTGCTAATGGTTACCTAAACTTGCTCATCTGCAATTTATGAAAGGCCTGAAGAAAGGCACTCGACCTCAGTTTATGTGGCATCACGTTTTGGAAATGACGGATCCATAAAACTGTCTCGCTGCAATGTTTGCAGGCAAAATTGCCCACGTTCACAAATTCTTGGAGGCAAACATCCGATTCATGGACCATAAAGCTATAAATGTCCTCCAATTATAACCCAATGAAGTACCTCAAATCACTTACTCTCTCTCCTTTACTCTTTGACATTTGTTATCAAGGAAGTCTGTCTTTTATTTTCTGTCTTTTATTTTCTTGTCCGGTGACAGACTGAACAGCCCGTGTAAACTTTTGTACCATTATCGCCACAGTTTGAAGGCTTAAGAAAGTTGAGTATGAATACTGCCAGGTTCTTTTTCTTCATGGCTTGCAAAACGAAAAGGAGCTGAGATTACGATCTTGACTTTCGCCAACTGCAAGCAGTAGCCATCAGCTGCTTGTTACTATACAACCCATTAATTATCCACTTGATTAATCATTATGTGTGCTTTGTTAGCTCTGAGAGATTGGTGAGAGATGAGTAGCACGTCGGCTCGTCCTGCCTTTCCAAGCCAGCCAATCAGCAATGTTCCCCATTAGAGGTGACAGGAACGCCACTTCACGGCAACTTCTTACCACTGTCCAAAAGGTCACCCTCCAAAGGCAAGGTTCTCCTGTCTTCTTCCATTACACCTTTTTTTTTGCTGCTGCTCTTGTTGTTACTTTTTCTCCTCCTCTTCTCCTCCTCTTTTCACAGGCCACTTTCTCATTTCTCTTGTTCTGCAAAGCACTGATGCGTAGCCTAGGTGACATTTGAGAGGCCCTTGTTTGTTTTCCCCCGTAAGTTGTAAAAAAAAAAAAAAAGAAAGAGAGAAAGAAAGACAGATCAAACAGCGAGATCAAAACAGGCCTGCGTCACAGGAGTACTAGCGGGTTATTGTAAAATGCCATCCGTCATCAGGGGGTAATTTGGTGGAGTGTGGCAGGAGACTCAAGAAAGAAATAGACCCTGCAAGCATTTTCCAGTCAGAGTCCATAGAAAGACCATGTCGTTCATTGTTGAGTGAGAGCCTTCTCATACACAATGATTCCTCTCTCAAAGACAGCTGCTTTTACAGGCAAGACTCTATGGAGAGTGTTACAGGTATTTATGCAGTCAAACAGGTTCAAGTAGGAACCGCTATTAGTCATGTTTTTGCATTTTCATAGTATCAACATCTGTATATTTTTGTAGTCAGATAGATGTTTCTTGAAATATGCTATAAAATGTCTTTTTTTCATCAGAAATGTTTTCCAGCCACTAAGTTGTGTGTTACAGACTTCCATCCTATATTATTATAAAACATCAAATATCACCATTTCCAAGCATGCAGACAACTCACAGTGAGAGCTTGCCAGGCCAAAGTGCAGCCTCCACATGGCAGGGTTAGTCACAAGAACTAAGCCTTTGACACAAGTCCATATTCCCCCACACCAATTTAAGACAGACATTTTTAACGATTTCATACACAGATTCCTCAAATGCATAGCCTACTACAGATGTAGTCTGAATTTCTATTAAATGTCTTAAATATATTTATGTTTTATTGCCATATTTCATTTGCTGCTTTAAATGAAATTTGCAACTTTCTTTTCAAATATCTTTTTTTTTCAGTGATTTTTTAAAAATATATTTAGGTTGAAAAGAATTGTACTTGCGCTGTGCATAACCACACTTTTAGTTAAGGGTAATTTTCTGTTACTATTAACCCCCCTATGGGGCACATTGTAGCTGCTTTTGGCCGAATTGTTCACAATCTGTAGGTGCTGGACACATGGTTACACTCTGATTTGCGTCACAGATGCACAGGTTCCTTGTATTTAAAAAGATGAGAGTTACTCGCTTACTTTTAATATGCACCAAAAGTGGTATGTTGTGCCCCACTCTCCACTACTTAAGATTTTATCTGGATGGAGGAAAATGCTTTCATATTATCTGAGGAAATTGCACTATAATAATCACTGTTTACACATGTCTTCTAAGCGTTTAGGCTACTTTATCTGAATATTAACGCATTTGCTGTCAAAGGCATACTCATAAAACCAAGTAATGTACGCGCTTACTTGACACAAATGCATTCATAACTTTCACATGAAGACTGCATCACCACAAATACAGCCAAATACATTCATTAAAAGACTGTACATGGGGAAATCATGTACACAGTGCATTTGATACATTCTATCTGTTATCAATGGAAATGCCATTGGTCCCGGGGGTGCTGTGCTTTTCCTGTCGGTCTAGATGTAAGTCAAGGTCCTGTGTCTCTTATGCTCCAGTTGCTTCTTTTCTTAGTCCCAGTCTGCAGGCAGAGACATGAGAGGCATCAGTCTTGCAGCTGGCCTACATAGTCCTGTCTGCTATCCATTGTTAGCCTTTCTTTCTCTCAATCAGTGTTAGGGTTTTAGCTAAGCTTGAGGGGGTGGGGGTGTAAGTAACCCCCGCTGTTGAAGTCCATTGGACTTAATGTGCGTACCTGCATGCCCCACAGTGTAGTCCCCTGTAGGCCAAGGGCTGCAGAACGATTTCCCACCTTGCACAACACAATGCCCTCCCCTGCCTCATCAGCATGTGTCAAAGCCAGCAGCTTAAGGCACGGGCCCGTTAACCGTGGTGTAAATGGGTTCAAATCGGGGAATGAAAATGGTCAAGGTGTTAAGAGACTGCCTCTGGACACGAGAGAGAGAGAAAAACTGCTTTTGCAACAGTGCTCCTGAAAGGCCTTGGAGACTACATGAACCTTCTAAGCTGTTGGGGTGCGTAGCATGAGGCCTGTGCTAACCAGGTTCCTTTATGTTTTAAGCACAACACATACGTTAGTTAGTTATTTATGTCAACTATTAACCCATGTTAAAAGATCAACATGGCAATGTGAGTAAACTAGCAAGTTATTTAACATTTTTTAAAGTAGTTTTCATTGGAAGACTATCTTAATGGTTTCATGCAATGGAAATTGTTCTATGCTACCCTAAAAGCTGGCAGTAGGTCTATCTGAGCATGCCAATTTTAGTGCAGTATTTTTATCCATCATTCTCCCACAAGGTTCAAAAACATCCACTCACTCTGACAAAGTGCTCCATTTAAACCACAGCATGTTAGCAATCTAAGCAAGCTAGACCTACATTGCTGCTGGAAACCTGCCTCTGAAGTCAGGGCCTGACAGAAGCTTTTTACATCTACACCTTAGCTGTTTTTTTTTTCTGAAAAAAAGTACTAGAGATAGTCAGTGAACTCAATAGGAAGAAACTGGATACTACCTGAAACAGAGATGACCAAAACTTAAAGGAATTCAGTTTTAGGCGTTTAGGCAGAACTGCTTAAACACACCAGATAACTTGCAAGGTGTTTATGAGAACTCAGTGTTCAAAGAGGGAAAACACTAAACTCTGCAGAGCTGTGGCCCAGAATGAACCCAGTTTGACACTGCTGATTTAAAGCACTTTGAACAAATAAATGAAAATACAGATGAATATAGCTGCGGCCTAGGGTTTTAGCATGCTAATATGAGCCTAGCAAGAGCAGCGAAAGTCCAGCCTAATATGACACGTCATGCCAACATCTGGACTCTCCCGGTTTACTTGATCAAAAACACATATTTAAGGCATGCAAGGCAGCCCTTGTTTTAAGTAAGATGAAAGCACAAAGTGCTTATGATTCACTTTAAAACTGCCCCTGGAGAACCTAGCGGCTAATGGTATTATGAGTCAGCCTCTCTCTCTCTCTCTTTCTCTCTCTCTCTCTCTCTCGCTCTCTCTCTCTCTCTCTCTCTCTCTCTCTCAATGTCTTTCAGGTGTAGCCATGACTACCAGAACCATAGAGGTTGGGGTTGTAGAAAAGGATGTGTGGGTGGGGAGTTATCTGGCGCTGCAGTGAATGACAGCAGATGAATGAGACTGAACTGTGGCATTGAAAGTGCTCACATATATATATATAGAGAAGTAAGTGAATTAAGCTTGATTCAGGGCTATTACTAATGTTTAATCATGTCACTGTAACTGAATGGAAGGCAAAAGCGTTAACTGCTGAATGAAAGGGTACTAACGCTATAGGAAATGACTGTGCTGCCCTGAATAGGAAGAAACCTTGAGAGTTTCTGACCTTAAGCAATGAGTGCTCTGGAGGAAGCTGCTCTGAAAATGTCTTAGACAGTGATGCAGAACGCTTCTCTCTAAATGTAGAGTTTTAACACAACAAAGTTTTGGGCTTGATTTCTGCACAGTATGTCTGTATAGTCTATACTGTCTCACTATTCTGAAAAATGACAAGTATTAATGAATATTAATAGGAAATCTGAGTATATTAGATTAAAACTTTGATTGCCTTCCAGTATGAAACGTGGTTCTGAAAGAGCTACATACTCTTCAGACTTTGTAGAAAGAAGGGTCAGAGTCTGCATAACTGCAATGTCTTTGCATTTCAAGATTGTCCAACCTATAAAGTCCAGCCTGCTTCATAACCCTGAAAGATACAGTTTTTTCTAAAAGTTCTAAATGTGTTTACTCTAATTTAATGGATTACCGGTGAGATATGTGATTTTAATCCAAAACATTTTAATCCAACATCCATAGTTTTTTTTTTCAATAATAACTGCAGAATGAATTATCTTTTTTAATGGATGCCCTCAGACCTCCCTCAATGATAGTAGTACAGTTCAGATCCACCTCATGCTAGTGACATTACCTGCGAATAGACATGGCCAGTTGTAAGACATGGCCACTTTTTAATCTGTGGTCATTTGGGGTAATATACACAAATTTAATGCCACACCACAAACCACAACATATTGAAACTGGAGAGAGGGGTAAACGTTTTTGCTTTAAGGTGTACATGTACTTACAGAATGCTAAGATGAATGTAAATTTTATTTGTGCTAAAATTGACACTATAATACACTTATTTAAAAGCAATTACAATTTTAAACATGTCACAGATATAGGCAAATGTAGCATTAGGTTACATATAAGTATCTAGGCAATTTTTTTAACTAATGAATTCAGCTGCTTTATGGTGCACCCACTGCTGACACCCTTTCAAACAAACCAATTTCCTCAAAAAGCAGCTTCGGTTACCCCCTAGCGTTGGGTGACATCTTTGGGATGAGTTCCATACATTTCAGTCATTTCAAGCAATTATGGTTATAAACCTGTCTTGAGAAAACACAGCCAGGTTAAATTATATCATATATAGCAAATATATATTTAAGAAATGTATTCAAGAAGCATGGACAGAAAACAGAAGATTGTAGATTGTTGCAGTGATTGATTGATTGATTGGTTGATTGATTGATTGATTGATTGATTGATTGATTGATTGATTGATTTTACTTTCCCCTAATACCCTACTTTTCTACATGACCTGGCACTCTTCTATTACTCTGGTGTTTTGGTTTGAACTCCATAGTCATCAGTGTATTCACTGTGCTGCTGCTGGGCCTGTGATCCTGAAACAGTTGTGCTCAGCTCTAAGATGGTTTTTATGTTCTTTCAGAACTATGAGCATCAGAAAAGGTGTTACATAACAGTGCTGTCTAAGCACTATGTTTAGAACAGGCCCCTAGTGAGAGGGGAGAAAAAACATGAGAACAACGATCAGACAAACACTATGGCAACCTCTACATTTTCAGGAGCACCATGCCATGGTGTCTGAGCTTAACAACCAATTCCAGGTCAAGCTCATACTGTGATGACATTTGGCTATTTATTTCATTTGTATTGTATAAGTGAAGTTTATATAAAAATTACATGCAACCATTTTATCAAAAATGTATTTTATCCAAAATGTAGCAGAGGATTAGAGAAGGAGGGAGGTAGGGAAGGAGAGAGAGAGTGAGAGAGAAAGAGAGAGGGAGAGGGAGAGAGGGGGGGAGAGAGAGAGGGGGAGAGAGAGAGAGAGAGGGAGAGATATAGAGAAAGAGAGAAAGGGAGAGAAAGAGAGAAAGACAGAGAGAGAGAGAGAGAGAGAGAGAGAGAGAGAGATGACAGAGTGATGACTCATCACCTTATTTAAAGAAGGGCATGTGATATTCATGACTTTAATACAATCATTGTAAAGCAGCAGCATATGTGGAGACCATGGATCCATGTGTACTCATTTTTAATGTAGCCAGTAACCATGCTTGTTAAACAATTAAATGACTAAAGTAGACAGACGCTCCTGTCTTGTGTGGAGATATACCATCGCTTTGAAGGAAAGATATGAATAATAGATCAGAGACGAAGTGCCGTTCTTGTAGTGGAGTTTCCCCTGCCTGTGGCTCACATTTTTAGGAGCTAGATTGTGATTGAACCAGTCTGCTGTATTAATAATATAAGTCTTCTCTCACCATCATGGAATAGTTTCACAAAAACAAACATGCCGGAGTTGTCTTGAGTGGAGAATGGCATGCCTGGCGTATGATTATACACTGGCTCAGAGGTTTCTTAGGCCTTATCATCAAACACAATCACTGGAAAGGATGTCGGTGCTGTAACGAGCAGATACTGTTGCCAGAGTCTTCTTTCTATCACATCATTCAATATCACCCCACCACACTCTGAAACCACTGCTGCGTATGAAAGGGTTCGATAGCTAACTCATACAGTCACTATCTAGTCAACTGTATATTAGTCCAATCCTTTTAGGCCTTTTAGATTCAGGTTGTACTCTAGATTTATCATATGTATTATAGCACTAAAGAAGACATTTTAACAACTCAGTGGAATACTTAAATGTGAACATATGTGAAAACAAACAAACAGAAGACAAACGAATTTTTGCTTTTTTCTTGGTTTGTTTTAGTACATTGTACTTATTCAACTACATTGTACTTATACATCTGCTTATTCAACTACAGGGCCTCTCCTTTATGCTAAACTTATGAGTGTTTCAGAGGCTTTTTGAACGAGGTACAATATATGACAGCCCCTCAAAATGTATATCAGTCATATCAGGTCACTTATCAGTACTGTAACAAAAACAAGCTGTTTGGGACGAAAAGCGGACTGTTTTGGTACATAAAACCATGCAAATGTTCCAAGTAATCAAGAAAAATATGTGCAGGCCCCTTTAAAAAAAAGAATTATGAGAGACCCTAAAATTCCATTCCTCAATATGAAATGGCGTACTTTTGTGGAGCTTTCTGGGGTCTGGGCAGACCGTTTGTCTGGCCCTTTAAAACAGTATTCACAGTGGAGAAACATCTGGCTGCTGAATGAAACCCAGCCATTCATAAAAACAGCACAGGGGAAGGCTGTGATTGGCTGCCTGAGGACTAACGCATACCGAAGTCGATCGCTGCCTGCGATTGGACACTGGCGTGATTGACGTGATAGTTACTCAATCAGCGTGCTTCTCAGCGTTAAGCCATGGCTTATGGAAAAGCGGGCGAGTCCATTGAGAAAAATTTCAGAGTCTCTGAGCGGAGAGCACAGCACGAGCCCTCCGTGTGTTTTTACTGGGATTTAACCCGTCGACTGGATTTTTATTAGTCTATTATTGCAGCCTCGCAGATTAAAATAACTGGTGAGTATCTCTGCATTCGTCCTGCTCGATTCCACGTAGTTTAGGCTGAGTTTCTGCAGTAGTTTTTATTTGCTTTTTGTCTTTTACGAAGTTGAAATCACTTGCAGGGCACCGTTCAGTGTGTCCGTCTTGTTTTGTGCAGCGAACGCCATTTTCTCTATGCTACTTATTTGGGCGACCATTTTCTAGTTGTTGTTATTATTGTTGTTTTTTGTTTAGTGTTTACGCTAGTTAGTGTTTCTTGGTCTCTGAAGAGCGTGTAAGTTCTAAGTCTCTAAAAAGTAAACCCCCTTCTCGGTTTTTTGGGAGGGAGTAATGGTTTGGGCTGCGAGTGTGGTGGGATTTATGAATGGCGCGTTTGAGGGTTTTTTTTCCTCCCTTTTTTTCGAGAGGGATCAAATTTCACTTCATTGAGAAAAACAAGAGGCCGGGTGGAGGGGAGGAGAACACAGGAGGGGGGGAGGGAGAGAAGGAGCCGGTGGGGAGGGATTGAACTTCTTGAACTC
>JBBIGA010000106.1:3840802-3853693 GCA_037576975.1 Alestes dentex | reverse complement strand
TATAATATACAGTTTGTGTATATGTATGTATGTGTAGTTTGTGTGTATATGTATGTATGTATAGTTTGTGTGTATATGTATGTATGTATATATAGTTTGTGTGTGTGCCACAGTCTTTTGTGAGATTTTTCTGTCCCACCTTAAATGCATTAACGCAAGCAGGCATTACGTTTAAGGTGGAACAGAAAATATCCAGATTAGGAGTGAACTGCCTGGTCAGCTTGTCAGAGACTTTTATAACAGACAAATTCTCAGAGTCGTCGTATCTCTGTTGGGAAGTCATGGTAATCGTGCGGAAGCAATAAGAAGGAAAAGATGGTTTAATTACATCTTATTTAGCTCAGCTGCTTGGCTCGGGTCTCAGCCAATAATGATACTTGCGTCAGGGCAAGTTTGTGTGTGTGCGCGAGAGAGTGTGAGTAAGTATGTGTGAAAGAGAGCAACACTGGTCATACTTTTCTGTCCCTTTCTGTGCCAGCAGGGTGAAGCTTGTGCCTTATGGTGGGATTGATATTGCACCCACCCCCCGTTACAAGAAAGGCATTGCAGAATATTATACAAATTAAACCCAGTTATGAACTTCTTGCATGCTTCTCCTCTCCTCTCTCCAGTTAGGCTTAGTGAGAGTGACTCCCTCCCTTGGGCAACAGATGGCTGTGTGTAATTATGTAAGGCCCCCATCTGTACCGTGAGGCTTAAATTGTGTGCGCGCGCGTACATAAGTTGGTGTAAGAAAGTGTGTCTCTGTTCTTGAGCAGCATGCTCCATTTGAGGAAAAGAATCAGTGCCCCACAAACAAACAAGCTGGTTGAAGGCTCTGCACATCAAAAGGACAGTTGGTCATGTCCTGTCAGTTTTAGGGACATCCAGTGACAGCTGCCCAAATCTCTGGCCAAGTGCTCAGCTCTCTCAAAGTGCCACTTTTCTCGCCTCTTCCTTCATCAGGTTCCGGCAGGCGAGAGGAGAGCCTCCGTGTGAAGAGAGAACCCCCATTCCTATTCTCTCACCATCTCCAATCCGTTCCAGTCCTTCGGCCGCGCTGCCGAACCCGCCCAATGGAGGGTTTTTATGACCAGCAGGTCCCTTTCATGGTGCCACCCAGCGTAAGTGCCGAACCAGATTTGCCACCTCTAATTCTCTATGCATATTGTTTGAACTTTGAGTATGTTCTAATAGCTACTTTTAGTTCTGGTCAGAAGAGTTTAATGTCACTGTCTTAACAAAAAGATGGGGTAAAAGCTAAAACAGAAAGCAAACTAAAATGTTGCTGCAGTGTTGTAGTGATGTACGTCGCTCTGGATAAGAACGCCTGCTAAATGCTGTAAACATTGCAACTACAGCACTGCTGGCCACTGCTGATCATAATGCTGGTCTGTTTGTAGCAGTGTGACCCCGGGGAGTCAGTCTGCAGGCCACTGAGTGACAGGAAGAGAAAGTTTGTTGACACCGAACTCGCTCAGGACACAGAGGGTAAAGAACAAGAGTCTGCAAGATACATTTCCAATGAAACTGTGCATTTCTCATGTATAATCCTAAATCAATCCTCCTACTTCCACAGAGCTCTTTCAGGACCTCATTCAGCTGCAGGAAATATGGATAGCTGAAGGTAAAATTCCTACCGCCGAAAGATGAACACTAGGCCTGAAATTTCAGTGGATCATAAAAACTTGTGATTTAACATTGGGTCTTTTTGTATGTGACTATTAAAGTTCCTAAAGTGGGCATTTTGGCAGATTAGCTATCTTGAGTCCTCACTGTCATATTTAGTAGGTCTCACAGTTTGACCTCAAAAAAAACAAACATTACTCACTGCTGCCCTCGAAAGGTGTTACAGTCAGCACCGGTCAAAATTACCGGTCAGTAATTTTGTTTTTGCAAGAGCCATATACAGGGGGTCCTCGGGTTATGACAGATTCGTTCCTTCAGCAGTGCTGTAGCCTGAGTTTTGGTGTTAGTCTAAGTCATTTACCGATCCTAACACAGTTTTAAAATCATAAAAACACAACTAAGCCACAAAAAAAGGGAAACTCATTCTTACGCTGCATTACTGCGTATTCTTCCACCACGTGCAACCAAACTAGTTCACCCTCGTAGTCCGTAAGTACAAGGCTGACAGTGTAAGCCGAGTGGGAGTCAGCGTTGTAAACTAAAAACGTCAAGACTGTTGTAACCCGAGGACTCCCTGTACATTAACAGTTGTGGTTCTAAAATCTGATTGACCGGGCCACATTCAAAGCTGTTGTACAATACATGTAACTGAGTTCTGTATTAATGTGCCTTGTTGTTTAATATTACACCAATAGCCTGCTGTTACAAAACTGTTGTTTACCTGAAGATTGATCATTATTATTAATATGATGTATTTCATTTCATTTTTTGCCATATTTGTAACGCATGGCCTTGAGTGGGTAGTAGTGTGTTAGTGTTTTACCATGGTTATGGGGTTTTACCTATTCTTAACTGTGGTAGAATCACAAACACAACCTGTCTTGGCTTGTTCCTTGATTGTCCAGTCAAAGAATCTGATAATAGCCTCCCTGGCTTATTGCTGCCTCTTCAACAACAATTGTACGTGTACATTATGCTCAACCCTGCTCTGGGTTTAAAACATGAATCACCTTTGAAAAATGGCTTTTGTAAGTTTGTCCCTCTTTAAAGCACTTTAAAGAACCAGACTGATCTTCCCCTTTATTGTCCTCTGTCTGCAGCCCAGGTACCCGATGACGAACAGTTTGTTCCTGATTTCCAGTCGGATAACTGTGAGTATCTGATCCTGGAGTATGCGGGAAAGGCAGGGAATGGGGCTAGTTGCACGACTGCCAGTAGTTGGCTATTTGCACACGTTTTATGAATTATTAACAAAAGTCTGTGGTGAAAATTTCACTCTCCATGGACTTTCACAGATTTTATGACTTGATATTGCCAGATAATGTTAATTGTCACTTTGGTTAATGGCAGTGTTGATAGGGTTTGGAGTAATGCTTAACATTTTAAAATTTTATCATCTGCTAAATGTAACTATGTTAAACAAAAGACAGCTATGATGGGCTTGGACAAAAGCCTGCTCTCCAAGGCCATTTGAAGATCATTGTGTAGGCTTTTTGGCTTTTTGCTTTTGTGCCTTTCGTGTGGAGGGAAAAATGGACTTCAGTAGGGTTTCCAATTTTCATTCCAAGCTGTTCTAGTGTTCTGGGCTTGGGCTCCAAATGTTTGGATTGAAAAAAACGTGTGTGCGTGTGTGTCTGTGTGTGTGTGTGTGTGCACTTGAGGAGGATGTTGTGCAAGGGCCCAGAACACTACTGCAGTGCTGTAAATCACTGCAGCCTTCAACGAAGTGACATTTTAATGGGCCGAGACACACACACACACGCACTGCACATTCAAACACAAACACACTTACTTCATTATGTGCCAAACACTGGTCTGGCTGTTTCCCTTGTTAGGCTTTTTTTCCTCCCATTTGGGATTTGAATAAGTTTGGTTGTGCACTCTATAGAGTTAATGTGACTTTGTGTGTCTTGTGCGCCAAGTGTTTACACATGCATATGTTTGTATAGGGGGTCTATGTTACTCTGGCATGGTGCTGAAGCTTTGGCAGAAGGCTTGTTTGTCTCACAGGCCGCTCTTTCACCATGCCTGGGCAAAAGGACTCCTTTTCCATCATGATGTTACCCTATAGCCCATAAGTCTCTTTTTTTGTGTAAATGAACTCACTTCATTTACACAAACATTCACAGAATGCACAGATACTCTATTTGAGATGGTTAGTGGTAGAATCATGGTTCCAAAGGTTAGTTCCATGACATATAGCCAGGGGCAATATTCTGAATACTTTGACTATGCTTATCATACATGAACACTTAGTTAGGAATATTGGTGAAATGGCAAAAAAATTAGGATTTTATTAATTGAAGCCATGTTTTTCAAAGTTTGATTACTTGGTACAGACTAAAAAGAACCAGTAGTGTCACAATTTATTGCCACATTTTATTTAAACAGCTACAAACTTGCCTAATGTGTCTAACATCTGAAGAGAACACATGCGTCCATGGAACTTTTTCCACACTGGGTGGGGTTCCCCACTGGACAAATATGAGAGAACCACATTTGGTTCTCTCCAAGAACATTTCTTTGGATGGTTATTTAAATAATCATGTGTAAATAATGTGTAAATGGGATTTGCAGATGTGAAGAACATACTTCGTATTAAAAAGCTTAAAAAATCTGTCTAATGTAACAGCTCTACCCATGTCATTTCTTGATTCTGTCATTTCCTCACCTGTGACTTTTTTGTTGCCTTGGTCTTGGTTTCTGCAGTGATGTTTCACGGCCCTTCTCAAACTAAAGTGAAGAGGGAGACAAGCCCGAGCAGAGAGTTTTCCCCCTGTGGACAAGAACAGAGACTCTCCCCATATGGGGAGAAGTGCCTTTACAACTACAGGTGTGCCTTAGTCTCACTCATGCAAATACCTTAAACTCTATGAATACCAACTGCTCCTGGAGATTGCCTTCAAAAGCTTCTGATTACTTGAATGAGATGTTACACTTTGTTTAGTGGTATATCTCCAGTAGAGCCAATCTTACTAATGTTCTATGGATTATAACTGGCAAAGATGGAAACACTTTTACTGTACATCAGAGGACCCCATTTATGATGCTCTGCGATGAACTTATAGTCATGTTTGATAGTCACATAAGTCAGTTCAACTCTGTCTGACTAAAACAGCTGGAGTTAGTTTCATTTTTTGACCAAATAGTTTTTCGTTTAAAATAAGCATTGGTTACCAGTTAAATATCTGTTGGGCCCTAATCTCCAGGAGGGTTGGTGGTCACTATTCTAACTGCTTTTGTATCAAAAACTTTTTTTTTAATTTTATTTTTTTTACAGTGCCTATGACAGAAAGCCGTTTGGATTCAACAAGCCAGTCACTTCACCCTCTACCCCTGTCTCACCTTGTGACTCCACCCATGCCCCTGGGACACACCCCCTGCAAAAAAGAGTCACAACCCCAGTCCACGCTCAGACGCAGGGACTGCCAGTGCTAGCTGGGCAGGGCCGTAACCCAAGCCAAAACCACCACAGAACACAGACCCCAGTTCACAGCCAAAGCCCACCTTTTGCAGTGCCCCATGCACCTGCCAGTAACCAAGATGCCTCCTACAGTACAGATCACAGGTATGTGTTCCATTTCTTAAATTGAATACCTCCCAAAGTAAGGCCTTTCTCGGCCTGTCATATGCTAGACATTTGTCAGAACACGCACATAACACTTCTTAAGGAATGTCTGTGATTGTTCAGGATGCTCAAAGCACACTAGCAGTTTTGTAACTGGTCAGCTATCTCATCTCATGTTCCCTCAGCTGTAATATCAATATTACATAAAACTGCAATATTACGGTTAAAACGAAACAAAATTGCATGCAGCCCTGAAGGCTGCTTATCACCTCTGCTTATTCATGTCAGTTGGCCGATGCTGTGCCTTAATTAGTATCTTGTGCCTGAGTGGTTTGTCAGTGCTGTAATCAGCTCAGTGTGCCATAGGGTATTAACCTCTTAACGATTCCACACTGACCTGGAAAGTGAAGCTATGTTTATCCCAAGGGTTAACTGATGGGGAACAAATAGACTGAAGTCCCGTTTGGCATACACATCTAATGTTCAGTGGTCAGTTGTCTTTCTCTGTTCTCTGTTTCATTATTTCTCTCTAATGCTGTTTGTGACCAGTTATTCTTTATTTTTCCTAAGATCATCTTTTCTTTTAAAGCATTGGTTAAAATTTTGTGTACCTCTCTGACCTGTTTAGTCTGTAAAATTTATGATGAAACAAAGTGTTTCTAATCATGAAGAACTTCAAATCAAGTGGAGTGATCTTATTCTTTTGGTCTCTAGGTTCCACAGGCAGCTTTCAGAGCCATGTCTGCCCTTCCCACAGCCTGATGCCCGCTGTGGGACGCCATACCCTCCACAGACCCCCAACCCCTTCCTACGGGACAATCGCCCTCCCTACCACCGGCAAATGTCTGAGCCCTTGGTCCCAGTTCCTCCACAAAGGTTTAAACAGGAGATGGTGGACCCCCGATACCCCGAACAGGGTGTGCCCAGCATGGGAGCACCTCGGGCCCCTTTGTTCCAGCAAATGCCCATCAAACAGGAGCCCAGAGACTTTGGCTTTGACTCAGGTGAGCATTGCTGGCTTAAAGGCCATGAAACCCTGCAAGAGTGTATGCAATCTTTGAGAGTATGTAGCACCATCACACTTTACGTCACAGACACGTATGGCCGTGAAATCCTTCCATTTGCGTTACAGCTCTCTCTGCTGATGTCCAGTTTCTCTCTCTCTCTCTCTCTCTCTCTCTCTCTCTCTCTCTCTCTCTCTCTCTCTCTCTCTCTCTCTCTCTCTCTCTGTGTGATGGCACAGTGTGTGATGTAACAGTAAATCCGCTTAGCTCCTACTAGCTGAAACACTCTTGGCTGTGAATACCACGCATGTTTCAAAAGACCATGTTGCAGACACGGCAGAACATTGTGTTATGGCATTATTGCTCGCTCGAAAGCAGTGAAAGCCTGCACTTGCTCAGTTTTTGCCTTTAGTTTTTTGCAGATAATTGTTCTGGCAGTGAATTGTTCTGAGCTTAACAGACTGAATCAAGTCTTTATATTACAGAGATACAGACTTGCCAGTCATCGTTCGGAAAGTCATCGTTCTTTCAAGCCAACAGTGAAGGTAAATATTCATATATCAGGTTATCAGATATAATTGTGACCATGTTTCATTTGTGCTTGCCCTGCTTTTCTGTTTAACTTTAATATTAAGAAATAGATATATATGATAAAAAATGTGAACATTTTCATACATGCCCCCAAAACGTCTCTTGAGCCACTCTTACCATCCAGTTTCAGCATGCAGTTTCGGTTTTTCACAAAGTAGGGTTGCTGTTCTAGAGTCAGTGACTGTCATGAGTACAGATTAGTCTGATCCTAGGTCAGTCCTCCTTACAGCTGCTTTGTAATTACCAGGCCTGGTGTTGGGGGACTATACCTGTGATGTTTTGTTTTTTATTTTTATTGCTCACTGTAAGTCATAAACCACACTGGCAAGTCTGTGCCACATTTGTGAAGTGCTGAATGTGGTTGGAGTGGGTTGAGAGAATGTTCGGGGTAACCAGAGTCTGTTTCGTTTCCTTTGTGTGCAGGGTTCACTTATGAAGGAGAGCCTCATCTCTACTATGATGATGCCTGTGTGGTGCCTGAGCGGGGCGAGGGGAAGGTCAAGCAGGAAGGGGCAGCTTTCAGGGACGGGCCACCGTACCAGCGGCGTGGTTCTCTGCAGCTTTGGCAGTTCTTGGTCACTCTGCTGGATGACCCCTCCAACGGCCACTTCATTGCCTGGACTGGCCGTGGCCTCGAGTTTAAACTCATTGAGCCAGAAGAGGTCAGATGGCCTGCTCACTGTTTGTGAAGGCATCACATTTGCGTAGTTGCAACGCTGTTTTGTTATTGGTATGTTATTGGTACAGCTTGCATGTTTTTTAAAAAAAACTCATCCCAGGTATGTGTACATGTATAGGTGGCTCGACGCTGGGGCATCCAGAAGAATCGGCCTGCCATGAACTATGACAAGCTGAGTCGATCTCTCCGCTACTACTACGAGAAGGGCATCATGCAGAAGGTAAAGGCACGTTCCCGTTCCAGTTTCCTCTCCTTTTTCCCCATGTGTGCCCGAGATAAGAAACTGTCAGCAGTTCTTAAAAACTAAGGCAAAGCTGTTCAGTTCAATACTTGCCTGAGAAACTATTTTTGCAGGAGGTTTTACCAGAATTACATAACATTTATTAACTAGTCAACTTTTGAGTAAGTTTAATGTAGAAAATAAAATGTATTTTTGATTATGTCCTGTAAAAAGTTTGTCAGTCATTTTTAGTCAGTTTCTAATTTGTGGTGAACACTAGCCCATCCCATTATTTTGAAGCTTTATCAAAACTTTCCAAGTCAGATTTTCTGGGTTTAATGCCTCTCTCTCTTTCTGCAGGTCGCGGGTGAGCGTTATGTGTACAAGTTTGTCTGTGACCCAGAAGCTCTCTTCTCCATGGCCTTCCCTGATAACCAGAGGCCCAGCCTGAAAGTGGACCCAGATGGAGCGCAGGTTCCAGAGGACGACACCGTTCCTTTGTCCCACTATGATGAGGCCAGCAGAGCCCCCTACCACAGAGACGGCCAAGACCAGTGCTTGACGGGATTACCTTTCTCTGAGAGCTACGCATTCTGAACTGCTTTCTGAAGCTTTTCGGACTTTAAATCACCCCTCAGCCGCTGAGCAGGACTGATTAACACACATGCGTACACGTATAAAAGCGCACACACACACACACATGCTGATTCACCCCTAATACACAAAGCTCCTTCCATTATGGTTTTAAACAGTGGGAGTATAACACCTACTTGGGTTTTTTTTTTTTTTTTTTTTTTTTTTTTTTTTTTCTTTTTTTTTTCTTTTTTTTTTTTTGAAGACCGTTTCCTGCACACTCCATCTTTTATCTTGTGATTTGAACTGGTGTTATGAACCTAAATACACAAACCACAACTTCTCTACTGTAATGGACCTCTCATTTTGTCTTGCAGGGTTTTATTTTTTTTTATCTGTGAAAATGTAACAAAAAGGGACTCGCCAGTATTTTTCAACAAGCTTTGGGTTTTCTATGTTTGAAGATATATGTGTATATTTTAAAAGGCGGCTTTTGTGCACTGTTTTCTCTGTGTAGAGCCCGCAGTCCTATTTTCAGCTCTGTCCTTAACGACAAAATGTGCTGTTGAATGCTGAACTTATAAAGTCTATAACTATCATTGTGATATGAAAAAAATTACATTTTATTCCAGCTGTGCAAGTGTACATGCTGTATTACTGGCCCGAAAGGTTTCTGCTTTTCTATTATGATTTCAATGATTCTTTCAAATGGAGATGGGTTGGAGGGTGGAGAATGGATGGTTTTGGGTGGGCAGGAATATTGAAACAGTAAAATCTATGTATATTATATGAATATATTTTTGCAAAGTCTGCGTGTGTTTGACATTGTATAAGCTGTATACCATCACTCTAAAATCTGCTTGTTTTACACAGTGGTGAGTGACAAAGTGGAAAACTGGGCTAGACAGGCAATCATAGGTGGGTTTTTTTTTTTTGTTTGTTTTTTTGTTTTGTTTTTTTTTCCTCCAAACATATTTGACACCTGAAGTATGAACATTTTGGAATTTGCATGTCAGTTCCAGTTTTTTGCATGGAGAAAAAAAAAATCACACACCTGTTTGTTGATATGCAAAGCAGTTCATAAGTTAAATTTAACAACAGAGGAGCATACTTTGCACCCACACAGTGCCATGTTGTATCTGAGTGTTGTTAATGACCCTCAAGAAACAGGTTTTGGCCTGTAAAGACCCTCAGGCGTCTTGAAGTTTGAAATTTCCGAGCCGTTTTTGCCCAATTCCATTTGTTATGCTTTTTATAGTAACCTGACCATCTGAACACAAGTCTGATGTGAAAAAAAATGGACGTGACTAGCCTGAGCAAAGCTAAGTCTACAGGTAGCCCAGTGTTGGTTTGTGCTTAAAGCCTATGTTACAAAGAACAATGCTGAAGAAGACCAGTAACTATTCTTCCAGGGTCATTCTACCTTGTAATCATAGTGGTCTGACTTGCTGTAAGCGAAACTGATCTCTATTCAATAGTATGTGGGACGTGGCCTCCGTAACATGAGCTTCACGGGTAACTGGGTGTCCCTACCTCCGCTCTAAAGCTTTATAATCTGTTCTGGGTACAATAAACTCTTTTCTGCTTCACTTAAGGGTTTTTTCAGTGCTGAGTCTGGTTTGAATTTTCATTTTCTTTTATCAGCTGAAGTTTCTTATCAGGACTGATCTACCAGCTTCCACAGTGTGTTAGAACCAGATTATTTTAATGCATGCATTGTGTTGGATGTGCTTGAATAAGTCATTAATGCATCTGACCTGTTTTTTCCAGAGCAACTTACTTAACTGTGTTACATATGTAGGCAAAAGTAGAATTAGGAGTGGTGTTTGGTGGCCCTGTTTTTCAGTATTTAAGTTTAATTAACAATGAAATGACTATTATTTGCAGTGGTTTGATCCAAAATGTACAGATCTTCAGATATGACCCGCATCAAAATTGTTCAGGGTGGTGATGAAAAGAATCAGACTGAAGTGTTAAACACCTCTACAGAAAGTTATTACAGAAAATGATTTGGAATACACAGCCCACACTGAACATATACTGAGAAGAGATGCGTAGATGCACTGGCTTGTTTGGATTGTATATTATAGGCCCATATTTGCACCGATGTAAACAAATCTGTGTTGGTAGGTTTATCCACACTGAACTTTAGAAAAGTGTCTGAAATTTCTCGTTAAACCCAAAATAAGCCAAGTCTGACGTGTTGTCAGATGTACTAGTTAATGAACATTAGATACAGTCTAGTGGATGCAGACATGGACAACTAACAATGGTGCCATTAGACAGCATTGTCCATTTTGTCGGATAAAAACGTAAAGACGATTCTAATGTAATCTGTAAGCTCTAAAGCGTGTAACAGGTATTATCTAAAGTTAACCTACTGACTCCCATTCCTTGTTCTGCTTATCCTCTGATCTCTCTCTCTCCCTCTTTCTCCCTCTCTCTCGCTCTTTCCCTCAGCGAGGACTGATGACCCTGATCCGCTGTACAGAACTGCAGAATCTATTAGGGCTGTCAGGAGCTTGTTTGCTTTCATAAGCCTTTACAGGGATGACTTGGCCTGATACCAGTCCTGAGAAAAGCATGTTATTAGGCCTGATTGGTGATTTTAAGTGATAAGTTCTTCACTTTTCCAACATTTTGCATTTGTGTGTGTGTTAATACTATGAGACATGACTCCTACTCTGTAAGTTCTGAATAGGTTGAAGCCTTATAATAGGTACTAATAGGTACTAGGCCAAGGCCATGTTTTAGGTGTATCTTGGCAGACCTTTACTGTTTTAACAATCTAAAACGAATGGTATATTCTTGTAGGCCACACACTGCCCTTTCAGTCCTGGTGGTAATAATTCACTACGTAGTAATAGAGTGGTGGCGCCCCCTGGAGGCTAAAAAGCTCGATTGCACCAAACCCATCCATTAGAGCAGAAACGAAATGGCTCCTCGCAATGCAGACGTATAAACCTTCAATTTTTTTTTATCACGCCTCGAGGTGCCAGCATTTTGTCACACACATGATATAATCCATTACCACATGAACACTCGTGAACAAAACAACACCGTGTATTAAGAATAAGTCTTTGTTGTTGCTCTCTGTAGACCAAAGACGATTTCTGATTGTGTTTGTGATTGAGCGGACATTAGACTCACTGAACCGACTCTCACTGAACCGACTCTCACTGAAGTCAAATCAAGAAAGTCAGGAAGAGCTTTATTGTCATCCCAGCCATATACAAATACTTGTATACTTTATATAAAAATATATAATATAAAATACAAAATACTGTGGGGGACACAACAGCGAGATTATAACGAGACAGTATTGTATACAGTGGTGTAGTATAAATGTAATACTACATAGTTATCATACAATAGACTAAAGGCTACGAAGGGAGAGGAAAAACAGTGCAGATGTGTTGAGAGAGTACCTTTAATGTAAACTGTTATATTGTGCAAATGTAGCGATTTGTGCGAGTATTGCAGTATGAGGGCATAGTTCAAACAGGCATAAATGTAAATGTAAATATTTGCTCTTACAGCAGCCATAGAAGAAGTAAAGAGGTGGGGTAAATAGAACAGGGTGTGGAGTAGACAGTTCAGTGTGGGAGGGGTCAGCATGGTGTGGAGTAGACAGTTCAGTGTTTGAGGGGTCAGCATAGTGTTCAGGAGCCGGACTGCTTGGGGAAGAAGCTATTGCACAGTCTAGCAGACCTGCTCCTGATGCTGCAGAATCGTCTGCCAGATGGGAGGGGTGTAAACAGTTCGTGGCAGGGATGGTAGGGGTCACGTACGATGCTGGTGGAATTACGGATGCAGCGAGATTCAGTTCAGTTCAATGGGTTTTATTGGCCGTGAGCACGTGCAGTTTTGCCAAAGCATTGAAATGAAACAATAACAGACTTAACAATAACAACAGGTAAAGTAGAAAAAATCGAGTGAATGCACCTACGGATACAAGCAATAATACTAATGCTGCTATTACTACTACTACTATTAATAATAATGAAATCAAATGTAGCAGCAGACTTAAAGAGAAGTAGGAACTAGAAGTAGGTAGTAAAATGTCAGTAGTGTCAATAATATATAACTTCAGTTATTATATACAGCAGTTATTATATATGATAATAGCGAACGTATTATTATTGATTATTATTTATTACGCATACATTTATTACTACTACTACTAATAATAATACCTGATATAATTACTGATATTCACCAAGAGAAGCAGGGGGGCTGTCACCAAGGAGGGGCGCCCAGGGAACAGGGTGTAGGGTACCTTGTTCAAGATGACTTCAGTGATGCTAGTGTCATCAAGACAAATTTGTCCAAAATTTCTTGATGATCCCAGCAGTGTTGGGTTTCGAACCCACAACCTTCTGATTACAGCGGCAACTCCCTAACCACTGACCACCAGCTGTGTGTGTGTGTGGGGGGGGGGCGATACTTGCTCTCCCTCAGGCTGTGCCTTGTAAATCGATGAATCATTGAATCACAAGTTCGACTCATTGAACTTGAGAGACCAAAAAAGTCGGTTCCTGAATTGAACCAGACTCCCCTGACTGTGTTACAGGACAGCAGTTATTGGACGTGGCGGCTTTCACTCAGCGGGCGTTCACTTTCGTCTGGTCGATACAGAACCTAGAGC
>JBBIGA010000106.1:3801278-3816375 GCA_037576975.1 Alestes dentex | reverse complement strand
AAGATTTAAGTTGAATAAACTGAGTGCGGCAAGAAAGATAGGACCTAAACCAGTCGAGGGGGATGTGAGTAATACCAATGGTGGATAATCTATTTAGAAGTGTGTTGTGACAAATGGTATCAACGGTGGCACTCAAGTCGAGGAGGATGAGAATGGTGAGTACACCAGAATCGGCTGCTATGAGAAGGTCGTTAGTGATTTTTATGAGAGCAGTTTCTGTACTGTGAAGTGGGCGAAAACCAGACTGGAACTGTTCATACAGGTTATTATGAGATACATGGGACTGGAGTTGAATAGCTACAGTTTTTCCAAGTATTTTGGAGATAAAGGGGAGATTAGAAATGGGATGTAAATTATTTAAATTTGTAGGATCAGCACCAGGTTTTTTTTAGGATTGGGGTATTGCCACGAAAAAAGGTGTGACGTCTGGGCCTTGTCCACCACGCCCCCTCGTCCTCGTGTTTGGGCGCAATGCTTAGCAACGCAGCATGAGGACGAGGGGGCGTGGCGGATGAGGCCCATCTGGACATCTGTAGTTTCCGCGATAGTGTGGGGGTTTCAGCAAAAAATGATTGGTTCCGTTTACAAAATAAAATCCGCGTTGGACTGAAACAGCAACTGCTGATCCGCATTAAAGTCTAAAAATTAATCTAGATTAATTGCGCACATTATGGCTGTAAAAGTATTTAAAATTTTTAATGAATGTTAGCATATGAGTGAATGAATAATCAACATTACAGATTTTCAACATGTCTTATTTAATAACTGTTTTTGTTCACGTGCAGTAATGGTAACAGCAATCAAAAATATGACCCAATATGCTGAGGGAAAACATAAAAAATGCTTCAGCAAGAACAATGCCCATCTATAAGAGGCTATTTAAGACAATGTACATACACGCACGAGTGTCAGAAGCTGCACTTGTGTCACGTGTTTCACTCATACATCATCCCCTAATATATTAGGTCCTGTGTTCTGATTAATTATGCTGCCTTGTCGAAAAATGCTACCTTTAAGTATATACAGTTCATACAGTTTATAGTCAGTTTATAACACCGATAATGATGAGACATAGGCAGACAATATGCACAATCAGAGAAAAATGTATTTTATTTAAATGAGAAGAGCCTAGATAGATAGATAGATAGATAGATAGAGGTGCACAGAGCCGGTTTATACACTCAAGTTCTAACACTGAGAAATGCTGCCGTGAAGCAGGACACAGGCTACTTCAAATCGTGTCATGCTCACAGCTTGTGGTGATTCTGGACAGTGCTGATGTTTCCTAGCTTCAGATAGCATTAGGCAGAATCAAAAATCAGAAAACTTTATGGATCGGAATCAAAAAACTTTATTGATCCTAGAGGAAATTGCATATGTAATGACTGCAACGACACATACCCCAGAGTATCGACATACACTCATATGCCCTTGAACGTGTAGGAGCAAACAAGTACATGTACATGTCGAAAGTAACAATTAAAAGAACTTTTAAGATATTAATCACCGTAAAAGCAGTGACTGGTGCTTATCCCAGCTTCTCCCCTATTATCAGCGTAATTTTTCAACCTCTCCTGTGCTTCGTCATGTGAAGTTTGTGTATTTTTATAAAAATAATGAATCACCTTGCTCCCAAGTATACATTACAGAACAATGCACCAATAGTTGAGTATTGTATGTTCAATATTGTATAATAAAAACATAAAATGGGCACACTATTGGCCCTCTCATATATTTTCCACTGAAAAGACAGTGTGTGGGTCAAAAAAGGTCAGTAAAATTCAATATAGATTACAACCAGCAGTGGTTGCTTAGGTTAGAAACAGTCTCAACTACATTTCAAAAGCTATATTTGAAATATATATAGCCTTTGTGCTAACTTGCTTGCTACCTAGGGCTAAGTAGTTTTTGCTATTCACAACAATTTTAGACACTATACAGTACTTTATCGTGCTACAATACCCAGTGTGCAACCAATTATTCTGTCTAATGTCTTTCTCTGAGGAAAATAACTTAATTATTTGGCCATTATTGAAGGGAACTTTATGTCAACAAAAGACCTCTGCATCCTGTCCAGAGGTGATTCTGAGATTTTACTCTTAGTGGGTCTAAGAGCTGAGTGCTCAGAATAGATATCTTGTTAATGTTAATGTCTGTGTTCGTACCGTTGCCTGGTTCCAGTACAATATTTAGAAACATGAGCTGTACACCCTCACAACTCTTTGCTGTTTAACGGCACTGAGATCATAAGAGACCACAATACACATCTTTACCGCTAACAATAAGAGAATTTTGCATAACATGCAGTCCCATGTACGATTCACTGGGAATTCTGCAGCTGGACAAAGCAAGCTAGAGTCCTGCAACCTGGTAAAAAGAGGAAATGAGAATAAGCACCGTGGTTGAGTGAGTATCACACATAGAACACTATCTCTACCAATTAAGATGTTTCTGTGTGGACAGATGTGAGGTAAGTTGGGCAAGGTAATCCAGGGGAAATTTAACATAGATATCATATTAGTTACCTTGCTGTTGGACGTAAGCAGAGACGCTGTTATGCCAAGGCTGAAGACCTTAGTGTTTTATGAATTTCCCCTTATCTTGATAATAATAAATAATAATTAAAAAAAAACAATAGCCCAGAACGTAGACACATTCTTCACCCTAAACAACAGATGCCTCTGATTGTCAGATAGCAACATTTTGAAGCATGTTAACAATTCACAGAGAGAGCAAGCCTCCGCATGGGGGGGCTAGTTTTAACACAGTCTCCTACAGCAAACAAAGAGAGAAGTAAATTGGTTTGAAATTTTTTATGCACAGATTCATCAAAAGCAAACTGTAGTAGTCACATAAATAAAGATGATGCCAAGTTTTTTTTTTTTTGTCAAAAACACATGTACCCTGTTTGGCACAGTCTCTTTTTCACATTGCCTTGGAATTGGGCCTAAAGACATTTCGATTTTTGTCGCTCAGTGGAAGTGAAATTGCTTTCTCATGAATACTGTTATCAGATAGCAAAAGGTCAGACTTTAATTAACACTGCTTCCTGGAATACCCTCTCTGGTTGTCTGGGAGATTCGTGTGGACACCTGCCCTCTGTACACGGAGCAGCCGTTGTGTTTTGTTATCACTGTCTGCTGAGGCTCAGTGTGACATGCTTCAGTTTTAAAGGTGTGAACATACATAAAAATTGTGTACTGGGATACATTTTGTGGGTGTATTACGGCCCAACCAATATACCGTTCGGCTGATTCATCAGTAAACACAAAACTCCTGTCAGTCCAGCACTATTTACTGACTTGTATTCATATTAAATGTTATGTACTGTAACTATAGTAAAATGAATATTGACACGCATCACCTGCTCCCATAATACATCAACAGAGGCTGAACTGGTACATTTAAACACAAAACACACTCATCATTAAATAACAAAAACATGCATTAACAATCAAGATGGATTGATGGATGTACAGTACGTTCCAAGAACACCCACGTATAGTGATAAACCGCGTTGTTGTGTTTTGGTTAAAAAAATGCCTATAAATGCCTATTTTTATAGTGTAAACCCTAAATATGCCCCAAATATGCTCCCAAAATACTTTAATTTAATTTTAAACTGTAATTCATGCACGGGCATTTTCTTTATTATGTGCTGTTGTTTCCTTTGGTATAAACAGGTAAATACAGTAATAAATTAGTGTAATTTTTAATAGGGATGCACCGAAAATGGCAAAAAAATGCATTTTCGGTTTCGGCCGGAATTTTTTTGAACGCGACCGAAACAGTGATGACGCAATGATGACGCAGGTGACGCAACCACAGCCTGCACGTGCCAGATTGGATTAGTCAGCATGTCTGCCTTGTGGGCGCATTTCTATATTTCTAAGAAAGACACGCGGAAAGCCATTTGTCTCAATGTCGGGATTAATTTATCATATAAAATCAAAACATCCCGATCGCCATGCAGAGTATGAAGCACAGAAGAGGCTCTTTGGGCCCCTCCACTTGGTAGCCTAGTTAGAGCGCTCACCCTGCGATCAGGAAGTCGCCGGTTCGATTCCCAAGACCGCTAGGCACCTCTGAGGTACCCTGAGCAAGGTACCGTCCCCTTGGTGCTTGGTGAATGGGTTAAATGCAGAGGTAGAACTTTGAGCTGTTCACACTGTGTGCTGTGGTGTGTTCATGTATGACAGAATGGTCACTTGATTACAGTTAATATATGTCAGTCTTTTATTTTGTTATAAGCCTACAGAGAAAGTTGTTATATCTTTCACCAGTTTTTAAAGCACTTGTTCTGAATGCAATTTGTTCGTGCACTTCGCTCAGAATATTAAAATGCACTTGAACTCACTAGTTCTATGAGAGAAGATATTTAATTGTATAATATTTCAGCCATCTTGCTTTTAGGCTATTCATGAGTGTGGCTAAGTATATTTTATTTCAATTTTTATTTTATATTGTGCATTGTCTGAATGATAAATATATCTTTTCATAGTTCTGTAACAGATTTATTCTTTTAGTAATTTAATAATAGTAATTTCTTTCGGTTTTCGGTTTCGGTTTTTGGCCAAGTGTTTCCTCATTTTCGGTTTTCAGTAAAATGTAGGGGTAATCACCAGAATTTTTACATCAATAATTTACTGTTCATCAGCAGTGCGTCTTATTCAGGGTTCTACAGGAGGAGTACTGTAGTGTAGAGACCCACCGGTTAAAGCAGACATTGGACGGCGTCTGAGCCGCTTTTAATTTAATTTACAGTAATAAAACTACTGGGCTTTAAGAAGAACAAAACAAAAAAAAAACAAGAGAAACAGTCAAGATGAGTCAGGGGCGGACTGGCAATCTGTGTGTTCTGGAAAAGAATGGCTGTCTGATGCACGGTGGCTGTCGGCCTGTCTTTCTCAGCTGAGACGCAGACAGAGCTCTGCCAGCTGGTGAAGAAAGTCCAGGCTGTGTTTTAGTCCCAGTCCGCCCCTGTTCTGAGTACAGCATTTTTAACCATCCCAAAAGTGTTTTCTTTGTGTTCTCACGACAGTACAAAAACATTTATACAATTATATTTTATATGGAAATGTAGCTGAATTTATGTTCATATTTGTAGTAAATTATATTTTTCTTAATAATTTAGCACTAAAATGCATGAATAATTATATATTGCCACGAAAAAAGGAAAAGAAATGTGGATGATATCTGCAGTTTCCATGAATTTGCTGGAGTTTTCACCAACAATTATTAGTCCGGTTCCAAGAAAAAATGACTGAATCCAAAACACTTTAATTTCATTTAAAACTCAGCTTAATACATTACCCTTAACAAAAATATAAATGTAAGCCTGTATCCCGTCTCCCACAATTAATTAATGCAAGCATGTTTTCTTTGGTATGCGCTGCCATTTTCTTTGGTATAAGCCGGGTAAATACAGTAATAATTTATTTAGTTTTTTTTAGTAATAAAAATACAGTAAAATGTACAGGTAATCTCCAATTATTTTTACAGTTCAATAATTCACTGTTCATCTGGCAGCGACCCGCTGGTTAAAGCAGACATTGGACAGCGACTGAGCTCAACAGCCTCTTTTTATTAGAGTTTTTTTTTCTGTAACAGTTAACACTCACCTCTCACTTGCTCATCAACAACACCCACATATCGTACATGCTCCTACACATGCCCCTCTCACCCCCTCTACCCTATCCAACCCCGTACAGTGCTCTCATTGATGCCATAATGGCGTGCTACAGCGGCATAACTTTTTCCTTCCCGGAGTATATCCAGGAGTTCAACCTTCTCCTTGAGTGTCTTACACCTTCTCTTACGCTTAAGTGCATTGCCAGGAGGCGCAGAGCATTTGGGCGGCATCTTACGGCTTTTAGATGAACGAAATGAAAACACGAGAACAGGAAGGCTGCAGTCAATAACTCAAGATTCAAGATTCAAGATTCTTTATTCGTCACAGTGAAATGTATCCTGAAACGCTCCTTTTGACTGTGCAAATATTAGAAACTATAAGTAGCTTTGAATTAAAAATATGGAATTCTCTGAAACACACTTTACTATTTATGTTACAAAATTAGTACAGTTTTCTTAGTAATTTAGAAGTAAAATGCGTAAAAAAAACATATTGCCACGAAAAAATCAGAGAATATTTGCAGGTTCCACGTTATTGTGGAGATTTCCACGTAAAACGATCAGTTAGGTTCTCTGAAAAAATCTGCGTGTGACTGAATCCACAACTCCTGATCTGCATAAAACTGGGGTGTTACTGTATTTTAATAATCCACTAAATGCATTTAAACTTTGCACTGTAGACTATAAAGAAATCAGAGCCATTAAATTTGTCTAAAATGCAACATCACATAGCAAAACACTCTAAGTGACTGTGTACAGTCAACAGTTAAATATGAAAAATGGTAGAATTCCCTTTTTACTATAGGGGTACTATATGTTTTTGACTATCCAAAGTTATCTTAGCTGGTTGCTTATTATAATGTTTGGCTCTTAAAAATCACAAACAAACTTATATCAGACAGGTCCTAGGCTGTATTTTGTATCTGTTATTTGTTTGCTAGCGTTTCTGTTTGTACATTAATGTCAGCATTAATTCTTTGAACATGTAAATCCACATGACCAAAAAGTGATTGTTATAATCATATATCAAGATCTAACTTCAGGATGTTGTTTAATAAATGGGAAATAAATGTTGTAATATGGGGAACATATGTTTCAGTGAATGAATTTAGTAAGAATCACAGACCTTCTCAAACATGAGACATGAAACATCAGACATTTGCTCTACCTTATATAGAGCTAAAAGGAGAGAGAGAGACAGAGAGAGAGAGAGAGAGAGAAGAGAGAGAGAGACAGAGCGAGAGAGAGACAGAGAGAGAGAGAGAGAGAGAAGAGAGAGAGACAGAGCGAGAGAGAGAGAGAGAGAGAGAGTTTACATCCTCTGTCACCTCAGGTCACTCTCTCTGCTTGAGGATTTCCAGAGAAGCTTTTGTAATGCCAGAATTCCAAAGTGTTAAACCAGGAAGCCTAAAATTAGACTACACGTTCCAGTATCAAATCTCCCTTATTTGATCATTAATACCAGTAGCATTAAAAACACATCTGTGGTTTGAATGCTGCTCCGCAGATGTCCTGTAGTCTGCTCCATGCTAGCAATTCCCAATGCTTTAACACAGCACTTGAGATTGGTAATATGTCGGTATGTTGTGATTATCATAATTATTCATGCCATTATTTGCTTATTATTTGTGTGGTGTTCTTTTGGGGGGGGGGTCGTCAGTACTAAACAACTGGATGTATCATAAAAATATGAACATATTAATACTAACTTCTTTTGTCCCCCAACATATTTGTTTCGGGGCATCTGGTGGCCTAGTGGTTAGGGAGTTGCCCCTATGATCAGAAGGCCACGGGTTCGAATCCCAGGTCTGAGGCACCATTGACCTGAGCAAGATACCATCCCCACACACTGCTCCTCTGACGCTGCATCGCTGACTGCCCACTGCTTCATCTGAATGGGTTAAAATGCAGAGAAAGATTTTCACATTATTCACACTGCGCTGTGGTGTGTTCACCCGTGACTATAAGGGGCCACTTCACCAAATATTTATCTGTTCTTACTTAACTTATCTGTCCTATCTGTCTTCCATCCGCAACCATAAAACCAAAAATGCAATAACAACCAATACTTGGGCATAAATGTTGTGTATGCCCTGCCCCAAAACACCTGATCATGCTTACAAAACCTTTTGCGGTTGGGGTTGTCGTGGAGAATTGGAACAAAAAAATTAAGTCAAAAACAGAATCAGAAGATTATTCAAAGATTACAGCTGTACAGCTTAATACCAGTAGCATTAAAAACACATCTGTACAGAGTTCTTATAGGCCTCAAAATCAACACCCATTTTTCTAATACATTCCATTTTTTACCAACAAAGTTGTATCACTTGATTTGCTTAAATCCACCTTTGTTTGTTTCTACCAATAACTACAGGATTAGTCATCTTTTAATTAATATTCAGTTGACACCTCCGGTCTGCCCTTTAACCAATATCAACCAATAATTACATGATTTGTTATCTTCTAATTAATATTCAGTTGACACCTCCAGTCTGCCCTTACCAATAAGATTTTGTTACCGCATTTGCTTAACCCCAACCTCTTGGCACCTCCAGTCTGGGCACCTGCATGTCCAGTCTGGCCTTCAAGGCCATCTCACACAGTGAGGCATTGTTCCATCTTCACCTTAAGGGACCTCCCCCCACACTTTCCAGCTTCTGAGGGAGACAGTTTACTGAGCTCGAACTGTATTGTACTGACATTGGTCAGACATGAGTTTAAACTTAATTGTAGGGGATTTTTACGTTAAAACCCATATAAATGTGCCAAGCCAATCACCATGGATTAGTAAAATACCCCTTCAGGGTATAGTTGAAAATGTTCAGGTCAAGGAGTTAGACCCACTTTCTATATTGAGGTAAATTAGCTATAATGTGAATGATACTAAAATGCAGTACAAATTGCAGTAAAAATACAATGCAGGCTGCATTTTTGGAACATTCATAAAAGATTCCTTGAATTAGTCAGAATTATTTTATGAATAAACATGTTTATTAATAAAAGCAGGAAAAAACAAATATTTCCTTGAATGACTTTTCTCCAAAACACGCAAGGATGTCAAAAGGAAGCATGTCATTTAACTTTGTGTTAAATTTAGAATATCACATTTTTCAATACAGATTATGCTGCGATACAGGCTGGACCGCAGACTTCTGGGATATGTAGTTTCTGTGGAATTTCAAATGAACTACCATAAAACAGAATACTTTAAACCACTGGTTCTCAAACTTCTTTCAGCCAATGACCCTTTCCAGTGTGTGGATTTAATGGACCCCCACTGTCTAAATCTTTATAGAGCTTATTATATCATTAAAATAAATAAATAAAATCTGGGACCCTCTAGCTATGTGTCTCAGACCCCACTTTAAGAATCATAGTTTTAACCATTTGTTGTGAGAGGGTCTCTGTGGGTTAAAGAGTTTATTCTTGCCAGTGTTGCATAGCAAATCATCTTATTCTTTAGTTTTGTCTGCTCAAGCTTGATCACAACCTGAAAATGAAACATCAGTACATAATATTAATTCTCTTGATGTTACACTTTTGCAATGTCACTCTTACTTGACCTCCAGCACCCTTTGCTCTTTTCCTTGCTCTCCCTCAGGTGAGGTCATCATCCATAGCTGCGGCATGACAAGTGACATCATTAACAGCACTCTGTGTTTACAACAGCCACAAGCTCAAGAGCGCAACTCTTCTCGGAGATGGTAAGCAGACGCACTGCATCTCTTTACTGACTCATGCCTTTCCTTTTTAAGGCAGGTCGAAGAGACCTCAGCATTAGTCTTGAGTTATCTATTCAGTAGCCCCCAGGATATATGACAAGTCCAACAACACACGGATAAGGCGGCCCAAGATTTAATCGGTGCATCTTGCAGGTTGTGATGTTAGGACATCAGAATGGCATCTTGTCGTCCCTGATGTTCTCACTTTTTAAAAATACCACTGACGAATTAAAGTCATTTGTGAGCATAATTGCTGATGCTTCAGCAGGGTGTACTATCCTTTTAGGGGAATAGGAATAAAGCCTGAGGGTGAAATGAGCAGGAAAAAAGCAGACATAAATAAGTTTGTTTCTAATACAGTTTCTTGTTATGATTATCAGTATCCTGTTTAATGACTGTGGAAAGTTTTTGAGTGAGTCCCTTCAGCAGTTATTCCTAATCGGAGGGCGGGGGGGCAGAGATAGAGAGAGAGAGAGAGAGAGAGAGAGAGAGAGAGAGAGATAATGTAAAGGTTTTCAGAGTGTGGCAGCTAGACATGCTGTTAATGTGATCTGTCCAGTATAACTGTAGATACTTTGTCTTAATAATAGGTATACAATGACCAGTTTTGTCAACTTTTGACAAGGTGTTGCGTCCTTTGAAGTCACAGCCTGTACTGTTCTGGTCAGGCTTCGCCCTAGATGTTAGAATACTGCTGTGAGTATCCGATTGCATTCAGCCAGTAGAGCATTAGTGAGGACAGGTAATGATGTTGGATAATTACTTGTGGAGCCTTATAACTCCAAAGAACACAGCTCCGCAGCCCAGTAGGGGAGATTTATACCCCTCTAACCAACAATTGGTTGTCCATAAAGATAAATAAATTTGTAGAGAACCCACATTTGTCCCATATTTCAGTTCCTTACTGTCCCAACTATATAATGTATAAATTAGTTTCACAGTAGTTGACAAATAAGTCACACTTTATTCACAAAAATGTTTGGCTCTTTAGGGAATCTAAAGTCTTAAGATTAAAAACTGAATAAGACTAGGTTCCAGGGGACTAAACTTATGATGGTGATGGTGATAATATGATTATATAATGATGGTGATGATGAAAATTGAAAGAGAAAGAGATGGTAGTGGCTGGTGAAAGGAAGCAGTTTTAAAAAAGAATAGGATAGAAACTGAGGGATGAGAAGACTGGTGGGAGGAGTTGCGGCGCGTTTGTCTTTGGGCCTGTAGGGAGGGGATCTGTGAAGCTTTGCCTGCTACAAATAGCCTAAGCTGAACTCGTTCTGCCCTCACTCCTGCCTTTCTCCTCTGGGGAGTGTGACCATCTCCTAAAATGAGCCGCTCCTCTTACGCCTCCTCCCAGTCTTCCTCGTACCGCCGCACCTTTGGCGGTCCAGGTTTTGTGACGCCACCCATGTCCAGGGCCATGTTCAGCCGGGCCTCGGTGGGTGGCTCAGGGGGCTCCCATGTCAGCTCCCGGGTTTATGAGGTCGCCAAGACATCCTCAAGCTCTCCAGGATACTCTAGCTACCGCACCTCCTCCTACAGCCTTCCTAGCCTGACAGCAGGCATATCCCGTTCATACGCATCTGGCCTGGGCGAGACGCTGGACTTCAACCTGGCTGACGCACTAAACCAGGAGTTCCTGTCGATGCGCACCAATGAGAAGGCTGAGCTCCAGCACCTAAATGACCGCTTTGCCAGCTATATCGAGAAGGTGCGCTTCCTGGAGCAACAGAACCAGGCCCTGGTGGTGGAGGTGGAGCGGCTGAGAGGCCGCGAGCCAACTCGCATCGCCGACCTCTATGAGGAGGAGATGAGAGAGCTAAGGCGGCAGGTGGAGGTTGTCACCAACCAGAGGTCCCGTGTGGAGGTGGAACGCGACAACCTGGCAGATGACCTGCAGAAACTTAAGCTCAGGTGAAGTGGGGGTCTAGAGGTCAAGGATGGGCTGGTGAAATGGGATAGGAGCACAATGACAATATTTGATAACCTGTTCAATAATATCAGGAGATTAAGACATGTTCCAAAGTGTCAGAATATGTACTGTGTACCATAGGTTGAGCTTGTAGGCATCAGTACAATTTACAGTGCATATATGTGCAGTATTTTTGATGGACAATAGGATTTCTATTGAAAAAAGTATGACAATATTTATTGCACTGTATATTGTTCACATTTCAAAACTTACTGTCCTCTCCCCAGTTTACACAGTCCATATATGGAAGCTTAGCCCATTTGAAATTCCCTCTTTTGTGATGTCCTGAAGACCAGTGCATTTATGTATATCCACCATTTCAACACTTTAGCTCTTCCCAATTCATACTGAAGTTATAAGGAGGGTTTGAACCCAGGCTGCTTTTTGGATGAGACACAATTCAGTCAGAACAGAGGTCATTTAAACAGATCGGTCTTAAAACATCCTCTTTAATTCTAAGGCATAAAAAGAGAAATTGGAATATGGTCAAAATGGAAGTCAAAATGAATTATGACTGTTTTTGGTATCTTTCATACAAAACCAAAGATTTGACATTTTATATCCTGTGCTGCTCTAAATCCAATTATACAGAACTAATTATACTCTATGATGAAACTTACGCTCAGTCACTGCTCTTTAAATAGTGACAATATCCTTGATATACTCAGACAAATGTAATGTGCTGTAATTTATCACATCAATGAAATAATTATTTTTCATATTTTATTTTCACAGCTAAAAGTATATATTGTATACTATAATGACATTGAATCTATGCAGTTATATAGTGTTCTTTAGTTACATTAAACGTTTCTGTTCTACGGCAGACTTACAGCGTGTTACATAACAGTCCTTATCAACAGATATTCAGAGTCATTGGGGTCAGACTCTTAATATTGCCCCTAGCGACGCACATATAAACACATGTATACTCCCTGCTCCTAGCACATATAGAAGCACAGGCCACAACAACACAGTAATGTTCGATACAGCTGAGGCAAAGCCTAGAGCTGAAAGCAATGCCACAAACTTCTATGGTTAAGGCACAGAGAGAAAATGCACTAAAATTCATTCTATGAGAGCAGGAATGTCAGGAATGTCATTAGTCACAAGGCTATCAGAGTCCAGTGTTATTTTCGTACAGCTGTCTGTGACATGATGCAACACCCTTAGATGTTATGTGTGATTTTGTATGTGTGCGATACATGTGTCATCATGTGTTTATATTCATAGCCCAGTGGATAAAGCCTATGCTATATTTAGACATGGCCCTGAGCTCAGTGCTGGGTAAATGTTTAGTGCCAGGACATCTCCCACAGTTGTGATGGGAGAGAGGGAATGGAAGAGTACTGAGCATGTGAAGGGGATCAGCTTTCATTGCTTAGGTTGGAAACACAATGAAGGACTGCTCAGCACAGATGTCTTGCATTTGTTGCAAGTCCCACTAACTATAGCTAATATTGTTTATTTAAGCTTTAGTCATTTATGCAATAGAGCTGGGTTCTGATATGAACTCTTACTAAAAAGGCTTCTAGCATCTTCTGAGTGGTGCAACCATCTACGTGTTGACGCTAATATAAGGAGATTGTGAGTATGATCACCAGCAATGCTACAACCATCAACCCAATCCAAAAACAACATGATTAGCTTTGCTATCTCTGGGTGGATAGGAAGGCCCCACCCTCTCAGCATCAGTCAGCGTATGGGGATTGTTGTCTGATGCTGATATCTAATCATTTTCATGTACACATGCTGATGTTGATACATAAACATTCATAACATTTCAAAATTGCAGCTAGCAGATACTATGAATAAATTTTCAATATTATATTTACTACTACATATACTATATAGATATAGAGTGAAATAAAATGAAAAAAAAAATGCAAGTAAATCCCCTCAACTGCTCTTCCAAAGTACAATATATGCATCTTCTAATATCAGTCTGATGTAGAGGAATGTTGAATTGTCAAGCAAATAACAATTCTAATATCTTGTGTCCTAAAATATTAACCATGTTTCTCTTCTCAAGGTGGAACGAGGCATTGAAATTTCATGAAATCCTGACACAAAAATGTGACGATATGCATATAGGGGAATGAGCATTATATTAATTAGGAGCCGAATCATGAATCTTGAATAGACTTATTCAGCCTGTCTTTTTACACCTCTACCTCTATGACCGAATGATCACTTTCACTACAGCCTCATCTTAGAGACCTAATACTGTGTTTCACAACAGGTTATAGAATGCAGTTTCAATTTACAGTTCACAAAGTAACAACATAACAATTCAAATTACAAAAAAGGCAAGGAATCCTATATTCCTTTAATGATCAGTTTGTGCCTAGATTGCTCCAGTGTAGACCTTATCATTAGAAAACACTCGACAGTGAAGCTGTGTAATGACTTGAAGAGGCTTGTGTACAAAGGAAGTGACTGACACACACACAGTTTACATTGCCTCAGCTTTTCTTCCAATCCAGAATGCTGTTTCAAGATGTCTTTGGCCTACACTACTCACTGGCAAATGTGGTAGTGTGTGTATGAGAGTGAGAGTGAGAAAAAGAGAGAGAACAAATGAGAGTGTGCTTGCCTCTATAAAAGGAGAGGAAAGAAGCAACCTTCATAAATATCAGCTCCATATCTGTGCACTGTCTCTCATGGCAGGCTTCAAGAGGAGATCGCACAGAGAGAGGAAGCTGAGAACAACTTGGCAGCATTCAGAGCTGTATGTACTGATCTCATACACTCACAGTGGTACATCACTTTTAAAAGCTTTACTTAAGAAAGAACACTGATTTCATGTTGGTCTGAGTATTCTAAATGTGCTAAAACGCCATTACTTTCTTTAGGATTTTATTAGCATCATGATTTGCCAGTATAAGATAAGATGAGATATGATGATCTCATTAGTGAATCTAACACTGAAATCTCTTCCTAAAACAGGATGTGGATGCTGCCACGCTGGCCCGTCTGGACCTGGAGAGACGCATAGAAACTCTCCAAGAGGAGATTGCATTCCTCAAGAAGATCCACGAAGAGGTAATATCAGCCTACACACTCAAAGACAAAGACACATTTGTCTCCCTGTCTTTTTAAGGTACTTCTTTTAAAGGAGTAATTCACTTACAAATCAACACAGTCACCCATCTACCTCATGTTTGGTGTCTGAAGTTTATTTCTTTTGTTTTGCACTGCAGCTACAAGGCTATTATAGTTACGATATCATGGATGCCCGACAGTTTTAGACGGGGAGGTGGGGCAATATAAATTTACTGGCTTTCCCACTGATTTTAGTGTTGCCAGCCTCGTCATTTTCACAGAATGTGCTCTCAGGAAAGATTCCAGCCCATTTTGCACAAAAAGAAATATGTATTACTGCGCCCTGCCTGGGTGAGGCCCTGCCTCGCGCCCATAGACCCTGGAATAGGCTCCAGGTAAACGTGTCCCTGGTGGTTGTCAGATAAAAGTTGGTTGAAATCAAACTGAGAGTTATATTGTCCTACCTCAGGTGTATAACTTTGTACATCAAAGCAAGTAGAATGAAGAAAAATTTGATTTTTTTTTACAATGAGGTTCACTATTGGTTCTAAATCACCATAATGACAATGTTGATAGCACATAGCACATAGCATGCACTTAACAAGGAAAACATTTAGGGTAAACAAAATGACAGCTAAGTTACATTTTCACACATTTTTTACATTTCTTGGAATATAGTGTAGCCCAGAGGCAGCTGGTAGCCTAGTGATCAGAATGTCGTGGGTTC
>JBBIGA010000106.1:3772818-3798388 GCA_037576975.1 Alestes dentex | reverse complement strand
TTTTAAACTCTTATTGTATATCTTTATTTACTCCTGTTCCTCTTGTTGCATTGAGCATGTACATGACAAAAGAATTTTCCTCGGGATAAATAAAGTTCTTTCTTATCTTATCTTATCTTTATTTATATCACTGTCATAGAGCTTTCTCTAGTATTACAGTATGATCTGCAGCCCTGTTTATCATTCAAAACACATTCCTACAGATTATCTGAAATCTAAGAATTCTAGCATGAGTTTTAAAACATATCTGCAAAAAACAACATCCATACAAGTCACACACACAGCACATCCATGCCCTCTCTCTTTCATTTCCAAACCTTTTCTTTCATTTGACCTACAGAACGAGTCTCTGATGAGGCAGATGAGGGATATGGAGGACAGACATGGGCGCGAGGCCTCGGGCTTCCAGGACACAATTGCCAGACTGGAGGCTGAGATCGGCAACATGAAGGACGAGATGGCCCGCCACCTGCGCGAGTACCAGGATCTGCTCAATGTCAAGATGGCCCTTGATGTGGAGATCGCCACCTACAGGAAACTGCTGGAGGGAGAGGAGAGCAGGTAAGACAGCAAACATAAAGATCCAGGACTAGAATTGCTTATGTTGAAAATATAAAAGAACAGTTACAGACTGTAGCCTGCAAGCTTTTCAGCCACCCTCAACCCCATTTTTCACTGGTCAGTTTCTGACCACAGGACCAGTGCTAACCAGATATGAATTGGGTGGTAATTAGTAAAAATAACAAAATGAAGTTTAATTCTTTTAGAAACATACTAAAAAGAGCATTGTAACAAGTGAAGTTGAAGATTTCTGACCATAACCAACTGTTTGAAAGGCTTTAGTAGTTCTCCAAAACATATAAACAATGAATATAAAAATATACAAATATCTTATGCAACTCAGCTGTTTACTGCATTTACATTTTCCAAAATTTTGGTGTGCTTAAGTATTAAGATCGCCCTCCACTGGAAGTGAATATCCAGTATGAATGTATAATATTATATATATTAATGTACAAGACTATTCAAGCCTCATGCATTAATCTTTGAAAGTCTTATTTACTCTTCTTTACAGTACTGCAGGAAACTGCAGTATATGGAGCACACAATAAAACCAATTAAGTAAATAAGCAAAAAATTTGTATCACTGTAGTATCTCATAAATGTGCAGTGGCAGGATTTTTAAGCTCAAAAACCATTAATCAAAAACAGTGTTACGAGAGCATTAGCAAATGAGCTGCAGCCATTAGGCTATGAGAGGGATCATCCATTTCAAATCAACAAAGCAGTGCTACGAAAGAGGACTAAGGCACCAGTGATTATAATACACATGTGATAGAAGTCAAATGTTTGGAAGCACCTTACTGAATCTATGATATTCATAGACTTACGTACATAGACTTACAGGAACCCAAGGGAAATGCTTCAGAGAATGTGTGTAAAAGCTGATTTGATGGCTACTTTAAATATATAAATACTTTATAAAAATAAAAGATGTTTTTCATTTGTTTAACTCTAGTCATTCCATAATTCATACACTGTATGGACAAAAGTATTGGGATGCCTGACCATCACACCAACAGGGACTTTAATTACATTGCATTCAAATACATGTACTTTAATATGGATTTGGTCCCCCCTTTTGCAGCTATAACAGCTTCCACTCTTCTTGGAAGGTTTTCCACAAGATTTTGGATATCCTGCGGGAATTTGAGCCCTTTCATTCTGTAGAGCATTTATGAGGTCAGACACTGATGTTGGGCGAGAAGGCCTGGCTCACAATCTATGTTCCAGTTCATCCCAAAGGTGTTGGATGTGGTTGAGGTCAGGGCTCTGTGCAGGCCAGTTAAGTTCTTCCACACCGAACTCACCCAACCATGTCTTTATGGAGCTTGCTTTGTGCACTGGGGCACAGTCATGCTTTAACAGAAAAGGGTTTTCCCCCGACTGTGTCCACAAAGTTGGAAGCATGGCGTTATTCAAAATGTCTTGGTATGCTGAAGTATTAAGATCACCCTTCACTGGAAGTGAATATCCAATATTAATGTATAATATTATACAAATTAAAGGGGACATATTATGCTCCTATAAACTAGAGGTCTGCGCGGGACTGATTTTTCATCTCGCTCCCGCAAGTTTCTTCCCCGCTCCCACCCGCTCCTGCAGAAATGTGTAATATTTCAACCCGCTCACGCCCGCATCGTTGTGGTTTGTCCCGCTCCCGCCCGCTGAATCCCACAAGCAAGACTGGTGGAGTATAGTGTGGGCCAAAAAATACCAGACACATTTTAAATGCTGTAATATCTTGGCATTTAAAAAGGTATCAAATGTATTTGTTGCCTAACTGAACAAATTTATGAAACATAGGCTATATTATGTGGGCACGACTCCGGCTGCGAATTAAATATGTCTTTTATATAAGGGTAGATTTGGCTAACCAGTCTTCCACAAAAAAAATACAACCAACAACATTTCTAACTAGGCTACAGACTTGAATTAAAAATATCTAAACAGTCTCAATAGAAACATGTCACAGTCAAAAAGAGAGAAATATAGGGAAACATTGAAATTTGTGGTGCGGCTCTGCGTTTATTCCAACGTCAGTCAGTGCGCTCATTGCAGTTCCATTCTGCCGGCGTCCCAGAGATTCCCGCGCAACGCCAAGATCCGCAGGTTAGGTCGCCTACCACATATGTTGTTCCCCACATAAAAACAAACTGTAAAATGTATTCAGTGCAAATGTATACTTTGCGGGAGTCCAGAGAACAATGTCTTTGTCCCGCTCCCGCGAACACATCTCTCTATTCCCGCCCACTCCCGCAAGAAACTCTCAAATGTAGACTGCACGGCATGCTTTTGCGCCGCGTCCCGCAGGTCCCGCAGGCATCCCGCCCTGTTGCAGACCTCTACTATAAACACTCAAAGTGTGGAAAAAAACATCCATCCGTTTTCTGTGAGTCAATTGAAAGATTTTTGAGTGTCAGGAATCATATGCTTCTATGAGCCGTTTGGACGGCTCCCTTATCCTGACTTCAGGATACAGAAACTTGCATAGAACCACCCCTCATCTGTTGAGCCTCTACCCACTAGATTAGTTGAAGATCTGCCATTTTTGTCTGCTGGTTTTACGAGCACATGCATACGACGCTACGAGCACATGCATAAGACGCCAGAAACCGCTTGCTGCGTTTGTGAAGGAGTTTGTGGCTCCTCTTAATCTTGCTCTGGGTCCGACTTGGGGTCGAACATACAGGGCTGGATAGCGCCTCTGTTTTCTGCCATTTTCACGTGTGTTAAACGCGCAGCGTTAGCATGGGATGGGTGGGGCGTGGCCAGCAACAGCTTATTTGCATGAAAGTGACGGAGCCCTTAAATGGCTCATTTCGAAAGGGACTGAAACTGTCAAGAATAGAGCTGGTGAGATCTCTTTATGTGAGAGTGATTTTGTGAACATGTTTTGAATAGCCCATAGACCTATTATAACTTGTTTAAAAAGAGGTATAATATTTCCCCTTTAATGTACAAGACTATACAAGCCTCATACTTTAATCTTTGAACGTCTCTAACATCTTATTTACTGTTCTTCATTCAACAGGATCACACTGCCCATGCAGAGCTACTCTACCATAAGCTTTAGAGGTACTTTTTTATGATTTGTATTTTTATTGTCAGATATCATCACACACCAAGTGGGGGCACTGTGGTCCATATGTTCAAGATCCACTACAGCTCCCATGTGACTGTGCTGTAGATCAAAGCTACAGATGAGGATGGCAAAGTAGGCCTTGGAGCAGCTGAGGTTTCAAAAAGACTAAAGAGAAAGGTTAAGCTTCCAAGACTCCATAAACAGAACTCTAAAACCAATAGTCAGTAAAGATAAAAACCAATCTTAAAATTGCTAAAATGGATTCTTGTGCAGTTTCCTCAGCAGTGGAGCCAAATCTGTACTGTGGGACATGTTTTGGGGACATGAAAAATGAAATCTTCCAGGGCTTGGATGTAAACATTTTTGAACATTTGGAGCCCCTAAGCAACATTCCACCCACCCCAATCATATTTTTATGCAAGAATAGACCAAGAATGCATGCATCATTCGTTTTGATAAATAATGTAAGATAATCGCTGTACTTGCAGATCCTTTGGACAAAAAATATTAAATAGATCATAAATATGTATTTGGTGTGGGGGTAATTTCACTCATAGCTAGAAAAGGCCCAGAAACCAAAAGCGTCTTTAGGTTAGGTCTGTCAGTGTCAATTATGAAAAACGGTGTCTTTTACATTAAACAATTGCACTTTGTAATATTCATACAGTACACACAGTTATCTGAACAGATAATAGAAACTGATCTTTGTTGCAACCTAAAAGCAAAAAAAAAAAGCCTTTGAAAAGACAGGCCTTTGAAAACAGCTGTGCTTTGACAGGGACAAAGTGAGAGGAAACCATGTTGGAAATAATGGTCCAATTGGTCAATGAATCAAGTGATAGATTAAATAATTTTAGATATAATTGTTAGCTGCAGCCCTGCTTTACAGGTTCCTGATTCTGGCTTTTAACCCCCTGTCTTACCAGAGACCAGCCCCGAGCACCAACAAAGAGCCTCTGAAATGCACTCCAAGAAAACAGTCCTTATCAAAACCATTGAGACCCGTGACGGAGAGGTAGCACAAACACACACACACACAAAACAAGTAAACAAACTGTCTGCGTATCCTTCATTCATCAACGTGTACAGACATGTCAGAAAAACTGTAGTTCTTCCTCCCACACACACACACACCACTGAGTACTTTAACTGGCCTACTGTAGCCACACTCATTCATGCAATATACGAAAGTGAATAAGGGGTGAAAATTGACCACGCAATGGTTTGAATGGCTTTAAATGCAGATCACCATGTCATCATCATCATCATCATTTTTGGAAAGAAAAGACCATTTAAGACAAAAGGCAATCAGAGCGGAACACATTTATATCAAGCAGTCTAAAAGAGAAAAACACTGCTCGTTTACTTGTAAAAGATTTTTAAAAATCTGGGAAATGGTCACTTCAAAATGAATTATGGCATAAACCATAATCAAACTTGACCTTTCTTGCTTTGTTATACCATTTTAAAAGCAACTTTTTGATTGAAGTTTGATTACTTTTGCCTGTTTTATGGGTTGCTCAGAGAACTTTTTGAGAACTTTTTCATGTTTTATGGGTTGCTCAGAGAACTTTTTGAGAACTTTTTCATGTTTTGTGGGTTGCTCAGAGACTGTCCCTGATACCATTTTCACTCATAATTACATGACAGCACATGTTTTTATTAATGTTGAGTAAAATCTTTAAGTAAGAGCTGCTCTCTTCTGCCCCCTACAGGTGGTGAGTGAATCTACACAGCACCAGCAGGATATCATGTAAACTGCAGCAAACAAACCAAGAGGAGTTTCAATAAAACCAATAAGCCTTCACCCCCCCCCCTTTATTCCAATCACAGCTTATCAGTGGTGTGAGCACAATGCTTTCAAAAGGAGGAGAGATTGTATGCTTTTTATTGAACCAGTTTCTTAAGGAATCCATGCAAAATATTATTCTGTATTCACTCTCTAGTCAGGGCGAAAGAAGAAAGCAAGGGATGGGAGTTGTCATGTAGGTACTTAATTGGGGAAATTAAGAAAGAGAGGAGGGAGTGGAACAATGGAGAGAATGAACTCAGACATTGTGTGTGAAGAGGAAACTGGCATGAAGAATTCAGAATAAACCAAAGATGCATCAACAGCTCTGATCAGCTGGTCCACTTGTGGGTTTATATATTTAGACCTGACTTTGTAGAAAATCCAAAGAAAAACAGGGTTTTTTATAATGTCAGGACTAAGAAAAATGGTAAGATGCTTTTTAAAAAGCACTATTTTGTTGTGGTTTTTGGTTGTTTGGGCTATTTTACACACACACACACACACACACACACACACACACATTCATATATTTATTAGATAGACCTACCTAGTGTCTGCACTCATCGTCCAGCTTTACTTGACATAGAGCTGCAATTTGTATTTTATAGACAGAAGCTCATCTATTTCTTTGACCTGTTCGTCAGGGGTCAGGCCCCAAGAACCGCCGCTAGCCAGGTGTTTGTTGGCTAGAAGATCATTTTCAGTTAGTGTGTTAACTGAAAGTGGACCAGAAAAACAGACTACAGCCTGAAACTATAGTCTGTCACTAAAGTGCATCTAAATGGTTAAGCTGAGCTGATAACATGAACAATAAGTGTAAAAAAAAAACCAAACCAAAAAAAAAAACCCCAAAAAAACCAAAACAAAACAAACAAACAAAAAAAAAGGTATGTGTCCAGTGCAAGAATGACCCTAATGTCCTGATGGTGTGAGAGTGAGTGAGTTTAGGTGTTTCAAGTGTATTTCAAGTTAAAGAAAGTTAAAGAAACATCATAAAACACATGTTGGAATCACATAGTTTATCAGAATATCCAGGCCCATACAAACACATGCTTTATAATAATAATAATAATAATAATAATAATAATAAATAATGGTAGATTGTCATAAGTTTTATGGCCAGATGAGAACTGTTCTTCCAGCTCTTTGTGACCAAACTCTGCAGTCAGACAGGACATGGTAAATAAAGCATTTCATAGCAAATAAATAGACAACCAAACAAATAAATAAAAAACAGCCATCCACACACCCAGCAGGGCCAAAGCACCTATTAAAAAACAAACAAAAAAACTGTATAATAATCAAATCAAGTCAAATAAATAGGAAAGGCAATGTGGAGATAGCTATACTAAATGTGCATATGCTATGTACAAAACAAGCATAATGGCTTGGCCAAGACGTACAGCAAAGACAAGAATTAAAGGAATACTTCAGTGATTTGCAACTTAATCTCTGACCAAGTTCAAAACATCTGTAGCATGGGTGATTACCGTGAGCAATAGTTTTGCAAGAACCCACCCTTGAAAAAGAAACAGAAAACACATACGAGAGACCAACGGACAGTTTCTTCAGTCAGAAGGTTTTCTATTTCTTTACCAAGAATGTTATCATATGTTATAGACATGGCAGACAGTTCCAGAATCACTGGAATAGTCCTTTAACAAAAGATGCCCCGGCAGTAACTGCTCTTTTCCTGTTTTTTTTCACAAGAAAAAGAAAGTGAGTTGTGGGAAGGGCAGCATTGCATCTATTTTTGGCCTTGCAGATTTCTTTCAGTGTGAAGTTCGATTTCAACCCTCTGGAGCCTCTGGGCCCAGAGCCTATTTTCCCAGCCAGCTCTTAAGGACACCATAGACATTAGCATAGACTTACAAGGCGTCACTATAGACATTAGATGGCACTGCAAAAACGATTTCAAAAATACACTGCAATAAGTGAACTATTATGGAGAATTTGTTAATAACAGGGAAAAAATCCTGCATTTTTAGAAAGGTCCAAAAATCTTCACATCAAACCCTTTCATTTTTTTTTTTCATATCCTCCAGCTGGTCCTTGGATAGCATTGACAGGTCCATTTTTTTTTTAAGTTCATGCTGTTCCGGCTGTCCCTGAGTAGCTCTTGTTCTTCTTCGTTTTTATTTTTTTTGCCTCTAATCCTCTTGTTCCCACTGCCACCAGCCATTACAAGTCCCAGAGAGGACCAGTTGGTCTGCAGTAATATGGCTCTTTCCCCTGCAGCCTCTTTGAAACAAGGCCAAGGAGCAGATTCTCCTGAGACAACCTCCTGCTAGAGCCTCCCCCAAGGCAACCCCCCCCAACACTATACTCAGCAGCTATTTGGTACAGTCCAGGGCAAGAAAGTGGAATATAACACAGTACAGACACCGACTGGTAGGATCCACAGATTACAATGAGAAGTGGTAGGGCATAGGTCAGTCAGCTTTACAGAGACAAAGTTTCAGCACCAAGAGATGAATTCTTCACAAGAAAAAATAAAGTAAAAATGCAATTATGTAGGACGGACATCGAACATTTATGGAGGCTCATCACACAGCTTTGCCACAATGACATTATGTATAAAACAATGTGATGTAACCGGGCCCAGATTTATTTCTTTTGTAGTCGTTCACTTCATTGCACTAAGTATTTTTGGGGAACAAGTTGCCACAGCTCAGGCTGAGTTCACTATTAGTGTGTGTGGGTGTGTGTGTCTGAGTGTGTGTGTGTGTGTGTGTGTGTATGTGTGTGCGTGCAAGCCTTGAATACACCCACTGTCCTTAAGTAACACGCTCAGGCCTGTAGTTTACCATTCATTCTCTATGCAGTTCTCCATATAACACACTGATTGACCAAAAAAAGAGGCAGTTGGTGTAAAGCTGTGTAGAATCTGAAAAGTCAGGGGACAGCACCACAACAGCGAGATGAGTGTGTGAGAATGTGCAAGTGTGTCTATGCTTGTCTATGTGTTTGTCACACCCGGAGGTTGGGTCCAGCCCCAGCTGTGAGGGGTACAGTAGAGCCGCAGTCATAGTCCATGTCCACAGCAGTGTGCGCCCCAGACAGCCTGGATCCAGGATACCTGCCGTCCACCTGCCGGTCACGAAAACTCTGGATGTAGCTCTGAAACAGAGAGAGCAGAGTGGAACAAACCAAAATGACAAATCATAAAGAACAGCGGAATAAGAGCTGTTCATTTGGTATGTGAGTGTGTGTGTCTTTGAAGGTGAGTTGTGAGTGATACAGTGAAAGGAGCAATTTAAACAGAGTAAGCTAAAGAGTGAGGCAGCAAAAGAGAGAGAGGGCAGAGACAAAGGGAGTAAGTGAAAGAAAGAAAGAGATGGAAGAAGAACTACGGTGAACTAGAAAATTAGACGGAGTGAGTGAGGCAGCATTTACACCATTGCAACAAAAAGGTTTTGCTGCTTCCTTGGTCATTCCCATTCAAAACAGTTATTTGTCACCCTGTGAAGCAGCAAATTTTTAAATTATTCTATTTCGTGTTGTGCTCACTGTCAAATGTGCAGCTAATGACGAAAGGCTATGTTCTTGTCTTCTGTCACAGCTAAATACTTCATAAAATATTTTGGCAAGTTTGTTTAAAGAGACTGTTAGAGTTCCTCGAAAATGCTGGTGTGTAATCCATATTTTCCACAATAATGTGAATGCTGCTTGAGTTAGCAAGAGAGAGAATGAGCAAGAGCGTTGGTGTGTGGAAATGCGTTCTTGTCCCTCACTGGAGAGAGGACGTCTCCATCGTATCGGCGGACTGGGTTGGGTTTCCTGCGGTAGGCCGGCTCTGGGTGCATGGCTTTGGATGAGTGTGTGTGGTGCGAGTGCTGGGACTGCTGCTTCCTTCGCTTCTTCCTGCTGCTCTCTCTTCTCTCCTCCTTCTGACGGATTCTCATCAGCTGCACTCGCCGCTGCTGCCGGCTTATCATCACTGAGGGGAGAGGGAGAGAGGGAGAGAGAGAGAGAGAGAGAGAGAGAGAGGGAGAGAGGGAGAGAGAGAGAGAGACAGAGAGAGAGAGAGAGAGAGAGAGAGAGAGAGAGAGACAATGAAAATGAGAAAGAATGAAAATATGAGACAGAGAGAATGACATAGAAAGGGGGAATGAGAAAGAATGAGAAATTGAATGAAAAGGAAGGAGAGAGAGAGAGAGAGAGAGAGAGAGAGAGAGAGAATGAGACAGAGAAAGAGATCATGAGAATGACCGAACGAGAAAGAATAAAAATATGAGACAGAGCGAGAGAATGACAGAGAAAGGGGGAATGAGAAAGAATGAGAAATTGAATGAAAAGAAATGAGAGAGAGTGTTTTAGTTTTGGAACATTACAATAATTTTAAATAACGAACCTCAATAATGAACCTCAACTGTCGAGAGGTCAAAGCCAGTTTAACTACACATTTTTACATGGAAACAGGAAAAGGTTTCAACTTTACGTAGCTGCTCTATGTTTTGGTTTTGTACATTAAATTATAACACATTTAAAACACACACATGGACACATGGAGTTCGTGCATGCTTAATAATCACACAGTCAGAGCTGGTCTGATGCTCCATGACCTGCTGTGTTTCGGTGCTTGTCCCTGATACACTCCTCATAGCACACCGACAGACAGGGCCATCTGCCACACTGAACACACACTCATACATGATCACAGACACACATGCACACAAGCAAGTGCATAGTCTCTCTCACAGTCTACATATATGCAATCACTCACTCGCACTCAAATATTACCAAGCAAATGACCTAGGGCTGCACAATATATTGTTATCTAACCATTAGTATCACAATCATAGACTCCATGATATGAAAAACATAGTTCACATAAAGGAGGATATTAACTAGGGTCATTCTTCCATCACGAAGCCAGCCCGGTGGTGCCATGGCTGGGATTCAAAACTTGTGCCCCGGTGGCAGGATGGAACCTGGTCTTCCATCACTCAGCCCCCTAGAGGCTGCAATGATTAGTTTTTTAAAGAATAGTCAGTCATCTTGTTGACATGATTAAGTTTTGTTTCACTACTTTAAAAACATAATATCAACAATATAAACAACAGTATAATAACATTACTGCAATGAATTATGTCACAATATGCTTTTCTGAGCACCCATGGACAAATGGCTTTTTTCATTGACTATGAACACGTTATCTACAGAGAACACTCTTAAATGACATCTTTTTTGCTTTTTAAACACTTGGCAGGGAAAATATATTTATAAAATGTGCCTTAACTAATGCACAAGTTCATCTTCCCTTAAAGGGGACCTATTATGCAAAACTCACTTAAAAAAAAACAAAGACAAATTATAATAATAGGTCTATGGGCTATACAAAACATGTTTATGAAGTTCTTTGCACAAAATCACTCTGACATAAAGAGATATCACCAGCTTAATTCTTCACAGTTTCAGTCCCTTTCAAAACGAGCCGTTTCAAGGCTATGTCCCTTTTATGCAAATAAGCTGTTGCTGTCCACGCCCCACCCATCCCATGCTTAAACTGCGCATTTAACTTCTGGATTTTACATTAGAATCCATGTCCTTATCACCAGTTAAAGTGTTTTTCTTTCTTTCTTTCTTTTTTTTTTCTTTCTTTCTTTCCTTCCATCCCTTCAATCTGTGACAGTGATGAAGGAAAGAAGGGAGGCAGAAAGAGTCAGAGATACACTAGGTGAACACTTAACACACGTGGAAATGGCAGAAAACAGGTGGCATCCAGCCTTACATGTTCGACCCCAAGTCGGACCCAGAGGAAGATGAACACAACACTTCATGTGTGCCGACAGACATTGCGCTCGACTTATCCGTGCTCGTAAAACTAGCAGACGTAATGGTGGATCTTTAATCTGGTGTTGGGGCGCAGCAGAGCGCGCCTAATCGTATACTTCCACAGGAACAAAACACGCATTTTACGCCGTGATTGGTGTATTTTCATTTCTTTGCCTTAACCAATAGCGGAGGTTGTTTTATTGTGTTTTGAGCAAGTATTGGCCAGTTGGGCGGAGGAAGTTTTTGCCACGGCAGTGGTCAGGCGTGGCTGAATTCAGCATACATAAAGCTGTAAAGACCCAAGATGGCCGCTGAAAGGGATGACAAGCAACAGGCTAGTGGGTGTGGTCTCGACAGATGAAGGGCGTTTCTATGCAAATTGGCCCCCTACTTACGTCATATGGGGGCCCTCCGTCCAAATGGCTCGTTTTGAAAGGGCCTGAAACTGTGAAGAATAGAGCTGGTGATATCTCTTTATGTGAGAGTGATTTTGTGCAAAGAACTTCTTGAACATATTTTGTATAGCCCATAGACCTATAATAACTAAAGTAAGTTTTGCATAACAGGTCCCCTTTAAATTCAGCAAATAAACAGTAATTGTGGATTGAAATGTGTACTGGAGGATATGTACTGTCCTTGAAACACCAACAATTTGAGTAGGGGTGCACAAATTTGCATACGACAGTTTTCTGTATGTTGTACACAGACACACAAACACAAGTTAAAATTTCTGTTACTGAACACCCTGGAGGGTCAGTACTTAATAACATTGTCTTTGGCAAGCATTATAGTTTGTAAACATTTTGAAGAGTCTTTCAGTTCTTGTTTGGGAGATTTTCAGTCATTCTTCCTCTAGTTCGGTGAGATTCTTGGGTCATCATGCATGCACTGCTCTTTTGAGATTTTTAGTGAGGTTTAGGTCAGGGGGCTTCAAGGCCATGGCAAATCCTTTTGCTTGCACCTCCTGAGGTGGTCCATTGTGGATTTTGAAGTGTGTTTTATCCTGTTGCAGAAGCAATCCTCTATTCATCCTCAGCTTTTTTTTTTTTATAGATGGTGTGATGTTTGTTTCAAGACTTCACTTAATCAAATTCACTGTTCCCTCTAATACAGAAATATTCCTTTGATCCATCGGCCCCTGTGTTTAACAGTTGGAAAGGAGTTCTTTTCATTAAATTCTGCAAACATATTTTTTCTCCAAACACACCTTTGCTCACTGCACCCCAAAATTGATTTTAACTTCAACAGTCCACACGACCAAAACACTGCAGGCTTGTTTAGATGTTTAGCTGCAAACTTCTGACTCTGAATTTTGTGGTAAGGACACAGAAAGGTTTTCTTCGGATGACTCTTCCATGAAAGTCATATTTGTATGTGTTGCAGTAAGACAATAAGCGAAAGGAAAGGTATCAAAAGGTAATAAATTAAAAGAATAATAAGCCAAAACTTTTAGCTAATGATCACCTTGCAAATCACACCAGAATGAATGAAGCATCAACATCTGGACAGTTCAGACATAAAAGTTCTTCAATCTGTGTCCGTTCCCAAACGTATTGTTTTCCTTAGAAACGGGCTTCTTTGCTGGTGCTCTTATCAAACTATTTTCTGAATAGTCTTCTTTATTTAATAGGCTTTTCTTTTCTTAGTTTTTTAAAGTTATTTTTTCCTTAGGCAGCATTACCATATCTAATTACATATCTATATCTATTATTTTTATTATTATTTATTGTTAGTGTTATCTAAGTCAAAGTGAACATTGTCATCTCAGCTATATGAACATATACAGTGAGAAGAGACAGTGGGGATCCAGATATTACAGAGTACTAAGGGTACTGAGTAAACATAAATAAACTACAAATATAAACCCTAAACTAGAAGGAGCAAGTTGGTACAAGCTCACTTTTAACATTCAAAGAACTGTGCAAATGTTGCATTAGCAGTCAGCTGTAAAGCAACTATACTGGAATGTAATTATGTTCTTGGTATGTGCAAAAGTTATAAATAAATACATTCATGAATAATCACTGCATCAAAATACATAAAATCTGGTTGTATCCATCACAATGAAATCCATAGGAAATGCTTCCTTCCAATCACAATTCACTCCGAAACATACTGTTCTCTCTCCCTCTCCCTCTCCCTCTCCCTCTCCCTCTCCCTCTCCCTCTCCCTCTCCCTCTCTCACACTCACCTTTAGTGTGGGAATAGCCTTCTGCAGTCACCCTCCACTGCACCAGTACACCCAGCAGGGCAAGAGCAGGCCAGGCCCCCAGCATCACCCAGGTGACCCAGCACTGTGGCTGTGCGGGCGCTGCCTTCACTCGCTCGTACACGTAGCGCACCAGGGAGAACAGCTCCACAAAGTAGTCGGTGGCCACGACGATGACGGCTGCCCCGAATACGGCCGTGGACAGGGTGGTGAAGCAGCGCTGCCACTGCAGGGTAAGCACGGCGAAGAGCATTCCCAGACCGAGAAGCACACCCAGCGGCACCCAAACGGACCGCGGCGGCTGAGATGACAGCTCCTCCATGCCCACCAGTGTGCCGATGCCCACCAACAAACCCAGCAGCAGACCCACCATGAAGAGGCCCACACTGCGCACCAGCATGGTGACCAGGCCGCACAGTGTGCCAATGCCCAGGCCGATGCCCACACTGGCCTCCACACTCAGCTGTGTGTCCAGCACCCGCTCCTTATAGCACAGCAGGAAGATGATGACTGAGCCAAACATCAGGCCTGTCAGGAATAGCACGGCCTTGAAGCAGCGGTAACCTGGAGTAGAAATAAAGATGGTGTTTTATTACTGTGACTTTAAGACTGACATGTAAGTAAGACGTTCTGACTCGCTACCTTGTATTGTGCCTCATTCAAAAAGCAGCCCAGGGTCAAACACTTAACATGAACGCAAAGGGCCGATTTGGGCCCTTCAGAAGCAAAAGCACTCAATAATGCTCTATGTTACATTGTATTTCTTACAGAAACACCTGGAGGCGGCATGGTTTCGTTTATCTTAGTACTTATTTAATTTTAAACCTTGTCATAGAGGCAAACCAATACCCTAGCTTGCTAATTTACTTTTTGCATTTAACTCCCATGAGATTTTCTTGCTGTAATGCTGCCTTACTCACTGTATAGTTAGGCATAATGCTATTATTTTAATTTGTTATTTAACAAATGTTTGATTTGATTAGGTTTGGTTTATTACATGTATGTGAAAGTTCAAACATGCCTGGTCAAATCAGATGATCTATTGTTTTAATATATTTTTAAAATATCTTTTATTTGCTGAATATACAGTAACCCCGACTTTCACGCAGATCAGCAGTCGCGGTTTCAGTCGGATTTTCGAACCTCCCCCCTCTGAGTACAGCTGACTGTGACGTCAGGGACTCGTGCGCCACGCGACAATTACCAAGGCAATCAGACACCTGAACGGAATGAAGCTCCACTGCTCAGGCCACCCCAAACATTAACAACCATCACGAGGGCGAGGGGGCGTGGCACATGAGGCCTGGACGTCACAGTCAGCTGTACTCAGAGGCGGGAGGTTTGAAAGTAACCAATACGAGAACGGTATATATTTCTCCTTGCTGCTGCCCTGCGATGCTGCAGTCCAGAATTCCCCCCGTGGAGCGCCTTGAGTGTATCTCGTGTTTTTCATTTTGTTCTTCTTAAAGGCCTGTATTTTTATTACTGTAAATTAAATTCTTTTGTTACAGTTTTTGCCCTACTTATACCAAAGAAAACGACAGAACATTAATTACAGTGCAGTCTATACAGGGGTAACATCGCTATTTTACATTCTAGCACCGCAGGAGTTCAGAATAAACTGTACAGTACGAATATGGGTTTACCTTTACATTTTCTTTAAAATTAAAGTGTTTTGGGGAGCATATTTGGTGGAATATTTAGGGTTTACACTATAAAAATAGGCATTTTTAGGCATTTTTACCACGTCACAACAACGCAGTTTTTCACTATACGCGAGTGCTTATGGAATGTAACTGTACTGGTTTTATGTGTTTGTTAATAATATAATGTATTTATGTTTTGAGTCTGGGTACCGTTTTCAGTCAATCCACTATTTTTTTTGGGGTGGTTGGGGCAGTGTTCAGCTTAATTGACTGACTAGGCCTCAGAGCAGGTCAGGTGTAGACATTTCCAGGGCATAATAAATTATGACCCTATTTAAGAATATTACATCAACATACATGAAAATCATCCTTGAACTGTTTCAAGAAATGAAAGCTGACTTCCCATTTCCCCAAAATATTATTAAACATCCATGCATGCAAGTGCCTATGAATAATTCCTAGGTTTCTGCCAAAAAGCAGAAAAAATATCACTGTTAGGAGGCTACAAATTTAAAGTCTGCGATTTCAGCCAAAAGGGGTAAAATCCATGAGACAAGTAGACAGCCATACTATTACATTTAATAGATCCTTTCTATACACAAGAACTCAGCACCTACATCTCCTCTTTAAAGTTTCCAGATCATTACACAGTTTTCTGTTAAATGTAAGAAGACAAAACCTAAAAGAATAGGAAAATGAGGTATAGACTATGTAATGCAGAATAAGATAGGATAAATGTGTGAAAGTCATGTAAAATGGGGAAAGCTCAGAAGATAAAGAGAGGGGAGGAGAGCTGCCGGTGGTGCCTGATTATCTGCCAGCAAAGCCGATTTCACAGCTCTAAAATGGCTCACTAGTGTGATGCTGTGATTCTTCAGATCTCATTAGCATGTTTGCACTTTCATCAATGACTAATTTACACGTAGAGAATACCTCACTGAGACAGGTCCCACCACCAAGCTCCACCTCTTCACTGACAAAACCTGGTTTGCAACTTCATCAATGTTGAAAAGCGAGAGGCCACATTCTGACTGACGAGAGAGAGGACTAGACAGAGATTTATGCTGCACAAAAGCAGTACAGTTTCCTAATAACGAGGGGTCTTTGCTTGAACTTCGTTTTAAGGCATGCGACAATCAGATATAACGTAACACAACATGTGAAAATGACTCTTACAACATTGATGTTTTCCATAAGCGGTAATATGCAAACACAAATAAATGGGCTGTGACATCTTGACCAATCGCAATTTCAAGTATGTGTGTATTTGGTCAAATAAAGGTATTAATATAATATAATCAAATAGTACAGACTATTCCCATTACTGAATCCCTAGTGCATTTAAATATACTATAATATACATTCTTGATATGTAAGTTTAGTATGTAAGTATTTCAGAATTGTGTCTCCTAAATGAGTATATGCAGATACAGTCAAGTATCAAGTCAAGTCCCGAATTCTAAACCTTGCATCCTAAACAGAAACCAAGAAAGTGATGGAAAAAAGTACATGTGCATTTAAATGAGAATGTAGTGTGTGGTAAATTTTTTCACCCTTTCAAAATGACTAAATCCACGGTAGATGTATGATCATGACAAAACCAACGGTATGAACAAAATAATGCTAGTGCATCTACAAATCAATGAAAATCAGTTTAAAAAGGTATATTTCAGTATTTGATGTTTCAGGGCATTCCTTTCCCAAATGACCCGTGTGAACCTTTTTCATGTAGTTACCTTATCAAATCGCTTGTGACGAAAGCAGCTCTGTGCTACTGCAGATATTACCAGGTATTGTTAGGCTATTTTTGTTTTGCACTTTGAAACAGTTCCATGCTCCAGACATTTAAACTGCTTGTTAACTTCTGAAAAAAAGTTCCTCACTGCCACAAATTACAAATAATACTTATGTCTCTTCTACGACCTTAGAGTAGAGTGTAAAGAGGTAAAATAGCCTAAACAAAGTGGCAGAACATGATCTTGCTTAATAAAGCCAAAACCCTCTTTGACTGACTCAGATACCATCCTGAGCCATCCGCAAATTTATTAAATACAGTATCCTAATGCCTTCTTTCCACTTACCGAAGAAGCAGTAGATGATGCCAAACAAACAGCACATAGAGCAGACCACTGAGGGCACCACCTCGTAGCGACGCCCCACACTGTCATCACAAGGATCCAAAGGCCTTGGACCCACTTCTCTTGGGGGAGGAGCCAGCTTGAAGGCCAGGGTCTGCAGTGTGGTTGTCATGGTCAAAGTAGTGTGCCAGCCGGAGAGATACCCAAATGGGAGGAGGCAGGGCGGGGTCTGGGTGGGGAAAGGGGAGGGGCTGAGATATCAAGGCACGCCTCCTGTTCACATGGATCTACCTGAAAAAGCAGCAGAGGAAAAAACCTGTAAGAAAGGTCTAAATGTTCGGTGGCAACACTGTCAAAGGTTGAACAAGCAGATTCAAAAATACAAATACATATTTCTGAGACTCTCTCTTCTCAGTCTCTCCTCTCTTTAGTTTCTAAAGCTTACCCTGAAGGTTTTGTGACTGCTTTCTGCGTGAAATAACATTCCTGGGGTTACATGACACCAAAAACCACACCTTCCTATGAGACAAGTGCAATTCCTCTTTTCTCTCATCATCTTCCCCCACAACTCTCTATCTGCTTGTTCAGGCAAGATGTAATCTTTTAGTACACCCTCATGTACTCACGAAGGCCACAAAATTCATTCCATGCTTCAGATCACTGATCAGGGATCCATTTTCTGCTTCCTACATAATGTTAAAAGGCCAATATCTTACATTTTTTGTGCATTTTAACCTTCCACTTATGTGGTTCTGGTTTTATTTAACCAAATACAGTCAGAATTAATTTTTACATTACCATTTTACAAGCTCTCCTACACTTAGAATTAAATGTAACAGTGTCTTTATGACTGACTGACTGGTTCCTCTATTCTGATGAGACATGGTTTGGTGTGCAAAGAGAATATAGAACATATCTGTAGCAATGACTACTTTAACGGAGGTTATATACATAAAGCAAAAGAACAAGGATAGTATGAGTGTAGCAGGACATTTGCCAAGTAAACTATAGAGTTACAATATACCATATCAATGTTTAATTAACAGTTTATAGCTGAAAATCAGCCCACTGTTATTACATGTGTACTGTCCTTATAAATCTGAAGCTGAACAAAGGAAAGTAATTATGATAGTGACCTTTGCCAAAGTGATATCGCCAAAGGATTCACCATGCAAATTGAGCCTCTCAGCAGTCACTAATCATTTTATTGTGTGCAGAGAGTGTCCTGAACAACCTCAAATGTTTCAGATGAGTTTCTGTGGATGTCTGGACAAAATGGGCATTCAATAATCCAAACAAACATAAATTATTTCTTTATTTTCAATACCTTGATGCTATCTTTTGTCATTTAAATATGGAAACCAAGCTGTTAAATACATTTCAACAAATTACAACTACTAGAAATTCATAAATATATTAATCAAATTAATTAAATAAATAGACAGAAAAATAAATAACCACTACCCAATTTGACTGTAAAAAAACAACAATCACACATATCTATGATTGGTACACCCTCTACTTGTAAACTTGTGATAATTATGATAACAATCTATTTTTTCACTTTATATCATGCAATCTTAATGGAAATGCCATCATGACACTGGGTTAAATAAGATCTACAGAACAAGAATCCAGCACATGTCTTTGAATCCATCATATGTCTTAGAAATGATTGAAGAGACATGATGAAATGAGCATATTAAGCCAAAAGCCATGTGATTCATCAACGATTCATTATGCAGCACATCACTTTTCATCTCTAAAATGAGTTTGTTCCTCAGAGCTCCCCCAGCGTCCTACTATTCTGATATTTTACGCATGTTCTGCATTGACTTGATGTGAAAGGCCTGTAACAAATTATAAGCCAGCATGAGTTGTACATGGAAATATCCCCCTCATTTCCCCTCCTCCTTCTGTCTGTCTCTTTCTCGTCTCTCTCTCACTCACTCACTCTTAGCTCTCTCAAAACATGTCTGGTCATAATCATCTTTTCCCTTGGGGATTATTAAATCCATGGCCAGTCAAAGGAGGAGTGCAATGGATAGAATTAACACTGCATGCCACTGTCCAAGCGCCACTGTTGCCCTCATAGTATAATCAGTCCCTCAACAATAACAACCTCCTACTTCCTGTCTGTCACCATAACGACCGTGGAATGCTACCCTCGGCTGCTATGGACCAAGCTCTGAACAGACCAATGGGAGGGCAGTCTAGCCCCCCATAGCAACAGCTTGGTGGCCAATCAGGAACCCTGCCAGCTCTCCGCGGTTTGGGTGTCTCCTCCTGAGGTACGCAGTGGCAGCACCGACTAACTTGCTGGCTGAGAGATAAAGCATAAACCGTGATTCACCCACATGCATACTCCTACACACACACACACACACACACACACACACACACACACACACACACATTCATATATCCTTACACAAAGAACAAACTGTTCATTCTAGTCTGGCATCTGGTGGTCATTCTGCGTGGCATTTTGTGAGTTATGACATGGGAATGATTGAAAGTGTGTTTACGAGAGTCAAACTGCCACTGGTATCATCAGGAATACATTTGTTTATTGATCAGAATGCAGACGGGCTCAGATGAATGGGGAGATAGAGTGGGGTCTATGAATAACAAGCTCTGTGGGCCATGTATTTGCCCAAGCAAGGGTGGGTGGGATTTGTATGCAACAGTTTCTGCCCAGCTGTGTTAATCTCCTGACCTGAGTAGGTGTCAAGGCCAGTGGGGCAGAGAGCCAGGAAAAACATGGCAACCTAATGAAACACAGCTTTTGGGCTGTTTGGTTGGGATCTAGCACATTGTGTCATCCTTTCTCCCCTTTTCAGTTCTTCTGCTCTTTTGTCCTCTCTCTGCTCTTCTAAGCTTGCACTTCTCTTTGTCCTGGTCTTTTTGGCTCTTTCAGTTTTTTCTCATTTTATCCGCTGTCATTTTTTACCACTACAGCCCATATAATCCTTTGTGTGTTTTTCACCAGCCATTTCCACTCCCGTTAGATTTTTATTTCTTTTATTTTTCAATGTCTTGCTTTTCCTCTTGGTTCAGGACTTGGGTCAGACGAACACATGATGCAAACAAATTCTTGTGTTTAGCAGTTCTCCCAGGTAACACAGTAACCAGATTACAGCTAAACAATGATGAACCCATCAGCTGCTGCTCCAATATTACTTGCTGGGCAAAACAAATGACTTGGGCATAAAAAAACAACCACAGTGTCAGTTCTTACACACAAAATAATTTACACCCTTTAAACCTTGTATTTACAAATGGGAGAAAAAGTATGTATTCATGAGTACAAACAAAATTTGGGTTCATGGGTTGCCCACTTGGCCATGCCACAGTCATCTGTGGTCGGGAGTCCAAGAGAACACATTTGGTCTTACTCCCTCTGGGTGGGTAGGATGGCCTGTTCGATCTATGACTGGCCTGACGCTAGCTGATGCAGGTATTTGTTAGCTGACATAACAGAATAGGCAGTTATAAAGCTCTTTTAAGAGTGTTAAGCTGTTGAATGATGTCTGAAAAGATGTGGTGTTCCTTCACAAAACACTGAGGAAGCCTGCACCCTCCCAGCATTGATGGTATTTTGTGATGGGCGAAGCCTAGCTAGAGAAATTGGGGACAAATATGGAGAAAATTCCAAAACAAACCAGATACTTTAAATTAACGCTAGAAGTCTTTTACATATATGTTGTAAATTACAGTTTCAAAACATCTATGCTGAAAGGGAGTCTTTCATTGTCAGTATTGCAATTCCATTCACCTGTAATACCTGTACACATATGTACAGGCCTAAACACACACACACATACCCCTCCCATCCTCCTGACATACATACATACACAGGCAAACAAACTCACATCAACTGGGCTGAAAGCTGAAGCGCTCAACAAGATTAAATGGGTTCAGCTACTGCTATGTTTACACACCCAGCCCCCAAAATCAATCAGCTAGTCTACCATTACCCTGCTTACTAACACCTCTCTCTCTCTCACCCTCACTTACACACACAAAAAATTCTGTCTGCCACCATATTCCTCCACCCAAGTCTCCCATAGTCATTCCATTCTCTCTGTCTCTCATCATTTTGCCCTTGCCTCAATCCCTGTTTTTCTGTTCTTTGTTCATGAAAGTGCCTAAAGCCAGTAAACACTGAGTGAGATTTCACTGCGGCTGTAAGCTTACCAATCCATTCAACAAACCATATGCCTATTGCGGTTTCTGGTCATGCTCCTAGAAATACCATGACTAGTGGCATGTGATGTGTTTTGAAGTGAGAAATCCTTTTGTCTCACAGCAGGTAGTTATATTCATTTAACTAATAGGAAAAGAGCTCGGAGTCCAGCTTAAATAGCCTAAGTCAAATTTTCTTCAATACTGCATTACAAGTGTTTTTAATAGCTGTTTCCTAAAGAAAGAGAAAATGAAATGACAACCCATGGCTAAATAAATATTTAAAAGATTTTGAACTTGCTGCTTTCAGGCAGAAATGCTGTCAGATTCCTCTGTCTTCATCTCTGATAAACAGCACATATGAACATATGAACTGTATGTCACAAGCCTCTTTTTGTGGAGAACATGCATAGGTTAACAATGAAAAAGACCATGCTTGCCATTTAGACTGTGAACTAATTAAATTATTTACAAAATTTAATTACATTTTTTTAAAATCTAGTAATCACTTTGAGACACTCCTACTGAGCAGAACACAAAGAACACATCCTCAAGGATCAAAATCATTTAGTTAATTTCTAACCAGAATCTGTGGCTGTGACATTTGAAACAAAAACATATAAAATAACTAGAAATGTCACACTAAGATTAAGTTATCCAGTGGTTAATCATTGTATACTACGCCGTGCTACATACACATTTGAGAATTAATCGGTGACCAGTTAATTAAGTGACCAGTCATCTGACTGAATGGCCCGTGCAAACACTTAAGCTGGTATATTATGTTCTTGATGTTACTAAACGTTGGTGGATGACTAGTGCCAGACAGACACGGAGATCAGCAGAGATCCAGAGCCACCTGTTCCTCCCCACGGCAACCTGTCCCCTCCTACCCAGCAGTGGGGCCTCTGTCTGTGGGCTCCTCACACTCACGACTTCATTACTCATCTAGACCCAACACGAACAAACTATGAGCAAAACCACCTACAGTACAGACTGTGTGTGTACTTCTGCGTTATGCCCTGAAGTGACAAGAACGGTGTGCATGCGCGTATGTCGAGCACAGCATCATGTCTGGAACGCATTCAGCTCCTGACTAACTTGGCTGACAGTAAATGCATGGAGTGTGGCGTGTATGAGCGTACATTTGTCACAGTACATGGGCTTCAGTCTAATGTGTCACCACACACTGCGTCCTACGTTCAGAACCTCTCCTTTTCTTTCTATTATTTATTTATTTATCAATCAATCTGGGCATAACGTATTTAGAAAATGTATGAATTCAGGCTCTATCACTGGATTTTTGGCCATGCAGCAAAAATAACCCTTTATCTTGTGTGTTGTCAGAGATTCACTGCACTGCAGAGGCCTGGTGAACTTTTGGGCATTTTTATACATATTAAGTTAGCACTTCTATGCAAGTGATGGAAAATCAGTGAATCTACTTATTGTCTGTGTACTTAGTATTCTTTATGTTTAATTAGCTTTATTTCTTTTAACAACACATTACATACAATCAGTTTTCTGCTCGTAAACATTTCTTTGTGTCGGCCCGCCATGCATAATCTTTGGCCGCAATGGAAACAAAACAATGAATGAACTCTAAAAATCACTCATCACCCTCCCGGATCAACAAAACAAACTCATTACATTATTACATTCGTTCATTTGGCAGAAACTTTTATCCAAAGCAACTTACAATAGGAGGAAACACTCAAGTTTCAAAACAGCATGAGAACCAAAGGAGAGTTCTAAGTGCTACAATCTTTATGTAGGAATAAAGCAAGAAGATAGGCAGTGCATTGGGAGAGAAGATTCTCTCTGACCAGATGAGTCTTCAGGAGGTTTCTGAAGATAGAGAGAGATTCTGCTGCTCTTGTTGCTTAGGTAGCTCACTTCACCATCGGGAGTTTGCCTTGTGTGTAGGGATGGCAGAGTCAGATGATGTTCCCTGGAGGGGCGGAGGGAGTAAGTAGGAACATAACCCTGAATGATAGGATTAAGGTAGCTGGGTGCAGATCAAGATGTCGCTCTGTAGGCAAGAGTTAGTGACTTGAACTTGTAGGTCAATCAGCACCAATCAGCATCCCCATACTTAACATAATGTTGCATAAAAAACACTGCAAATAGTTTTATTTTGTTGTTTTAAGAAATAAATTTTCTTGATTGTTTTCACAGTCTGATTTTAAAAATAAATTTTCATATGAAAAAGAGGCAGCCCAGGATAGCTCATAGTTGTGTGATGAATGTAAACTGAGTCATGTTTTATCATCCTGCCTTAGCAGAGAGTTCATTAGAGGCTCACCAATCATACATTTTTAAGGCAGATTCAGATTTTTTACAACCAAACTGGACAGGTGCTGATTTTTTGGGCAGATTTTTATTACGTTATTGGCCCTATTCTTATTTTTTCATAACAAACAACAAAGACGATTACATGACTTATGTACTTTATCCACAACATGATTGTCCTTTTCAGGCCAACTGAACACACTGATGAGAAACACAGTCTAAACACACGCACTTCAGACACAGTGTTCAGAGGAGCGTTAACTTTAATAGATTAAGTTATTAAAGTTATTAAGTTATTAAGATGAAAGTCCTAGCAGCCTTAAAATAGGAGTTGATTTTTGACTCAGCATAGGGAGATAAATAGCAGAGAATGCACATCTACATGAAGGCCTGGAGTTAGAAACTGCAGGTCAAGGATGCAAAAAGCCTGAAACCAGAGTAAACACACTTTACAAATGAATGTGGATTTAACAACAGACCCAGAAGACTGCTAGTAGGAAGCATGTTCCCCCACTAGCACTCAAATCTAGGAAACATTCAGTGAATGATTTAGTGAAAAACTACAGCATAGGGAGATTATGTAATTTACATTTTATCTTTTTAAAACTGATTGACATTAACAGATATTAGCATTATTGTAGAGTACAAAAACAGGTTTTGAACTACAGGGAAATAAGAAGTCCAGCGGCTGCTATGGAAGAGTCACATGTCACATGAAAATAGATTGGATTGTTGAATATTGTTCATTTAAAAATTCAGATACTACAAATAGTTATCTGAATTTTTTGACTGAAACGATATAATTGAAGCCAGCCTTTATTGGGAGCAACAATCAGTTGACATCCAGTTCTGGCTAACTTTGAACGCGCACCCCTAGACTTCAATGTGAGCAACTTCTAAGCCCATTGTAAAGGGTACCTACATTTCGACATCACGGCCAAAACAACCTTGATCTTTATCCTATTTGTGCTTTATGCTTTATGAAGTGGTCATCACACTGCATTAACACCAAACGTGCCTCATGCTCAATGGACAATAACAAAATGCGAGTAGTTGTGAAAAAACAAACAAACAAACAAAAAATTTCAGCCCTGCTTTGAGTATTCAGCTTTGAGTATTCTCTCCAACAGTCTTAATATGCAATAGCACATGCACATACCCTCTGTATTCTTATTTCACTTTTATTACTTTCTCATTGTTTACTGATAATTTGCTTTCTTCTCTTCTCTTGATCTCATTTCATCTTGTACTCCTCTGTCCCTGATTCAGCTCAAACAGACTCCGTCCAAATTAGGCATAGTTTCTATCAGTTCTTAACAACAGGACAGTTAAGCACTTTTGGAAAAACATGGGCCGAGTGTTTAATGTCAAGCTGCTTGTTGCCATGTTTGAGTTATATGGATCTCTTTCACATCGTAAGCTCACGAAGAACATGCTGGCAAATATAACAGCTCAGGAAATGTCCATTAACCAGCCGCAAGCACTGTCTATTTATGCCTTTGATAAAAGAAAAGTACTTCATTAGTGAGCTGGAATCTGCTGCCTTCTGACATGTCGGAATTACAGCTGAGCAAAAAATGAAAAATATGTGACCATACATTCGTCCATATATAGTATTTATTAAGCAAATGTGCTTCCATCATAATTTAGTCCTTTTTAGTATCAGTAAAAATATCTCTTGATGTCAACTCAAGTGAGCTTGCCAAAGATTATGAATGTTATGGATGTGTGGTATAGATAATCACATCATCATTGTGTTTCATTATAAGTAACCAACCATCATTAAAGCAGGATCACTGACATGATGCAGATTTTAAGGAGCTGTGATACGCATAATATAATACTAGCTGATATTATGTGATGTGACCATTGACTGATTGTGGTTTACTGACTGCTGATAAGATATGGCATTGATCAATATCTTTCTCATAAATATATATA
>JBBIGA010000106.1:3747463-3763293 GCA_037576975.1 Alestes dentex | reverse complement strand
AACTAACTTCATGTCCTCTTTCACCGCATCCATAAATCTCCTTTTTGGTCTTCCTCTCAGCCTCCTGCCTGGTGGCTAGTGCCCCTAAAATCCTAATTGAGCTCCTCACATTGTCATTGTCAAAATAAAGCAAAGTGGTAACTTTGCAAGACAATGAAAAAAATATTGAGAACTTTGAAAGGAAGTTAACTTTATCCAAAGTAAATGCGAACCATCTATGTCAATCTTTATTTTATGAATCTGTAAAGGATTGTTGGTGTTTCCAGATAAAATACAAAAGTAAAACAACTATGCATGCATGACTGTGCACAATTTCGTAACAACGCTCCTCACCAGTAAGCTTCTAACACCACACACACACACACAGCCCTGATGTCTGTTCATCTCCCTCTTATTGCACCTCATCAGTGGTAACTGGTTTCAATCAGTGCAGCATGATATGAGTCTATTTAAGCAATTGAACATGAGAGGGGCTGCATTATCACAAATCATGGCTGTGATTCAGTCGCTGTAGGTTATTCATGATAACACACATCGTGGAGTCTTCTATTGCTTTTATACAACAGTTCTTCAAAATAAAGAAAGTAAAGCAAGCAAGACCTGGACTTTTGCACCAAGTGTGCTTTAAAATGGGCATTAATAATCATTTACATTCAGTTACACTACAAAGCCATGAGCCATGAAAAAGTTTAGCTCAGCCCTTTCCGTTTTTACCAAATTTACATTAATGTTGTTTTGTTCCAGTCAATTAATAAACATTTTACTGCCCATCCTGTTTGTTTTTGTATTCTGTTAATTTCTGGCAATTTGTTCAACTTGAAATTGAACAAATCACAGCTGCTCACCATTCTTTACTTGGAGGTAAGAACGGGTTCGGAATTTGGTGCAGAGTTGCTGTCACATTCTACAGAACCTGACCAAACAGGACACACCATGAAACACAATCTTAAAAAAGTTATAAAGGTATTCTGCCTGGGCTAAAGTAGAAAACAGTAGCAGTGGAAAGTGAGACACTGAATGATTATTAAAAATGTGAAACTAATGGAGGTCCAGGATGCCGTTTTGACAGTGAAACAACAGATAACTCCCATTCCAAGCTATTTTTGGATGTTTTGTGATCATTTTGATCCAATATGCAAAATATGTCTAACAATATTTGGTACTATGAGCTTTTTTGACTGAATAATATGCAGTCAATGTCTCCTCATTTGCAAACAAAACAAGCCAACGGTAGTTAGCTGGCATACTAAAACTTTGCCAAAGTGTCAAAATCAAAATGTTGAGTCACATTTTCTCTGCTATTTGTTAGGTAGACCAAATGAGTAAGTAAAGCCACCTCAAAGCTAACAAACATCGTTAGAATGTCACATTTTTTCCCATATGCTGTACTCCATTTGTCAATGTGAAGCCCACCAACATCAGGGCCTGAGTTCCTACATGGCTGGATAGACCCATGAGTAAGCCTGTTCATGATGTGAACAGATGGTAAATAAGGGCTGTGGTAGCATGTCATAAGTAATTTATGTATCCATATAAGACTTACTGAACATCAATAATTTTTTAAACCCTTAGATGATCTGTTAAAACATGTTTTGTGTGGAGGGGGGCTCTGGGGATACACACCACTAGGTAAGACCCACCAGAACCTAAGTTTGACAGCTCTGGCCCAAACCACGACTAATATCCCATAATGCCTGAATTGTGTACAATAGTACACACAAGGTGTTTCTAACAAAGTGTCCACGGTATTTAAAACTGCAGCAGCCCTGCTGTGTTTGATACACTTAAATAAATCCTATAAACTGCTCCCAAATAATATCTGATCAACAGTGTTCCTGTCATGGTCCCTTTAAAATGATGGATGAGGTAGAGGGGGCTGATAAATTGTGCAGCAGCTGATGGTCTACAGATTCTGTTTAATGGATAGACTGTGGATTTCTTGCTTGTATTATTAGATCATTGGCATAATGTGAGACGGGCCCTGTCCTGCTCTGTGATTGAATGTCTGCAAAAGCTGTGGGGATCACAGGACGGGATATGATTTTTTTTTTTTTTTTACTCAGGCCATTCTCCTTGGCTGCATCACCATTCTCCCTTTATGGGAGAGCTAGTTTTTATTTTCTCCCCTGTCTTTTGCTGATTTGTAATTTGTACAGTGTGATATCACGGTACGACAAACCCCTTTTGTGTGAATAAAAGAATATACCCATTCTTTCTCTTGCCCCTCCCTGTGTGGTATAGACATGCAGACAGCTGGTAACAGACATATGACAGACAGTCAAAGATCAACCTATATAGAAACTTAACACACAAACTATGACATTAATGGTGGGACTACTGAGAGAAGGGCAGAAGGAAATGCATATTGGAGCATTAATTTATTGGTGGCACTAAATAATTCAGTATCCCAGTTTTTGCTAAACTGCTGTGTGTTGTGCTTGCTATGTTCTTCTGGCTAGATGCAATCATTAGGAGAGTAGCCACTGAGACATTATGACATTATGCTTTGTTTTCCAGTTTAATGAGATGGTTTTCTTAGCAAGAGCTCATGTAACCAGTATTACATTTTTTTTTTCTTATGTATGACTGATGTGATTTAGAGTCACCACCAAAGAAACACAGAGCAGGAGACAATGGAATGTTACAATCCATCAGAACCGAGATATGTTTAGCTACATCACTCCAGAACCTTTAGACTTTTGTGCAGAGCCAAACTGCATGAGAATAGGGTACCTGTAATGATAATATCTCTCAGTCTCAGGACTATACTGGGCCAGGTGGGAGAATAAACGAATCCCTGCCACGTAGAAGTGTGTGAAAACACCAGGTACACCACGTTCTGTAGGTGTGAGGAAAATGCATGAATATTCATTTGCATCAGGGTGATGGCAGGATAGTGTTCAAGGTTCAGTGAAAGGGAGAACAGGAACTTTCCATCACAAAAGGCAAGGTTTTTTTTAACAAACCATAAGGGCCCAAACAAATGTTTTAAATCAGAGCTTTACAAGAAGGCCAAACCTTAAAAAAGAACAATGACAAACCATGCAGATCCACTTTTTCTTTATTGGAAAATGTAGATTTTGAGGTACTTCTTTAAGAAAAATAATGTTTAATCAGTTCATTTTGTGCCAAAGCTTATTGCTAAATTGTTTCATTTTATTCATTTTCATTTGTACTGTGTGTATATGGTAGTAAAGACAATAAAACCTACTTGACTACTTGACTTGATCTCTACTACTTGCAGTAACCAACTCCTAACCACTCTTTGAGTTTCTAGTAATTTACTTAACTGTAAGTTATTTTTCTATAGTATTTATACCCCAGCATTTGTGTATCTAGCATAGTGTATTTCATATCGAGTATTTGCTTCAAAGTTTTGAAAAATTTTATTTAGACTTTATATTTTATATTATTCTTGTCTCTGGGCCTCTGTGTGTCTGTATTGTTGAAACATAAGCAATTTCCTCTTGGATCAATAAAGGCTTCTGATTCTGATTAAAAATACAATGTTGCAAGAAAAAGTGAAGAAGAGTGGGTCCATCATGCTGTTTCTTATGCTAGGGAAGAGCAAAAAGATCATTTTAAATATACCAATATCTTACGATAAATAATTTATTTAAATGTATGATTTTCAAATCAAGAAATAGTGACAGCCCAAGATAGTACTAACAGAATTTGAAATATGCTGAGTCATTCTCACAGGAAACGGATCTCCAGAGACACTGCCTTAATCATCTCATGTCTTCTGTCTCATTTTTGTTCTGCGAGGCTCCTGCGCTGTATGAGAATGTTCAAAAGCTTCATGGATGACTCCCCCACTCTTCTATTACCTAACCAGTGTGGGTGGAGGACATGAATGTAGACTCAGTTTTATGAATGCAAAGAATCACATATCGATCCTACATCAGACTACTCACAGACTCCATGAGTAAATTACAGAAATAACCATCAAAATGTCTTTGAACATTTTTGCCCCTTGAAATATCAGAAGGGAATCCTTAGCTCCTCCTAATACATGTCTGTTATTTATATGCAATATAATCATGCTTATCTTTAAACTCCAATACTACAGCACTATTCTTATATGTTTTTGTTTCAAAACAATGACATTATGCTCCTCACACACCAAATTGAAATTGTCCAATCAGATTTTTTTCTCTGTAGTATTATGATACATATACACTATACACTGGAGTTGGTCCCCAATAGATGGAATGTATATCTATCGTGGTCCACTAGCAGCCCGTAATTTTAAGTCTAGGCTTACTAGTATAAGGGACGTGTTTTGTTGTGGACTACAAAGCACCCATGTACATCACTCTAAAAGTGTGTCTGCCAAATTCTGTAAATGTAAATGTAAATCTAATGGAGTTTCTTTCTGGGTGTTTAGAGGGTGTTCCGTCAAAATACCTCCTTTCAGGTGTGTAAAGGGGGCATTTATGTGTTCTGTATGTTTATGCATGTTGATGCATAATGGCAGAAGGTGACTACACTATGTTTATAGCTCCGTTGAATTCAGGGAAGTCAAAACATGACCCAGGACACAGGGATTCAACTTTTTTACCTGCTAGTAATTGCTGGGCAAGCTTACAATAGTGAAATTTAAAAGATCATTTGTTCATAGTACATTTATATGCAATGTCTGAAAAGGAAGTTCATTCAGGCTGTTTGTTCAGATGAGCTGAAAATTCAGATTTTCTTTAACAAAACTGGAATTGACAGCAAAACTGGTTAACAATCCTGCTACTTCTTTTATAAAGAGAAAGAGTAATGCTGCCCCTGGAGATTTACCTCCTAGAAAGTTCACCTTCAGCCCTGATTGAAAATTTATCCAGATCATCTATCCACTTAATTAGCTGGATCAAGTGGGTTAGATTTGAGAGAAGGGTTGGTGACCGGTGCCACTGAAGGACAACTTTTAGTTCCCTAAAAAAGAGGGTTTAAAAAAGAAAGTATGAAGAACCTTGAAAGGACTTTCAATGGACAGTTCTTTGGAGAACCACTTTTGTATATCTTTGCAAAGCACCTGTTTAGAGTTTAAAGAACCAAGGTTCTCAGAACATTTATTCCAGATCTTCTATCCACGTCACTTGTTAGATCAAGCTTTTTGAGTTCTCTAAAGAACATTTTTTCAAGAATTTGGAGTTCCCTAAAGAGCATTTTTTGAAAAAGAAAGTGTGAAGAACCTTGTAAAGATTTAAAAAACCATGAATGTACAGGTTCACTACCAAAGGTTCTTAAAGGTTCTTCTAAGAGACTTTACATTGCATAGAGGTTCTTTAAACTCGAATGTGCTTTACACACACATCTCATTCATAAAAATGGATCCCCAAAAACTAGTGAATGTTTTTTGAAGACCCAAAAGTGGCTCTTAAGTGTTTATAAGAGCGCATTCTATGAAAAATACTTGAGTAATTGGACTTGATTAGTTGGATTATTGAAACGGAATACTTTTTCAATTTCCATGAGAATAACTATGTTTAAATTTTTAAGGTACTTGTCACAAATCTCAACGTCCAGGAGACTTTTTTCTCTCAGCAATCAGAGTTTCAGTTTCAGTAAGAATTAAACATATACTTTCACTACATTACAATTGTTTTAGATCTCTGACACAAATACAGACTGCTATTCTCAGTCACATGATATCTAATGCAACTTGTAATGTACCATTCAGGTGTTTAGACAACAACAGCTTCTTATTTTGTGAATTATTTTCATACTTGTAGATCTAAAACGAAAGTTTCCTAGATGGTTACAGATTTGCTTTTAATAGCCACAAACCTGGGCTTAGCGGCCCTGGACGTAGCTGTACTTAATAACCTGGCAACTCTGTGTATGTATTCAGCTGCTGGAGGACAATACTTATTTGGAACATTCTGTCTCAACAAAAAAAGAGTAGGTGTACATGAGTTATTCATGTGCAAGCTGGTTAGAACCACTACATGTGTGACAAATGCCTTAGGTCTCAATGATGCTTCAAATATACATCCAGGAATGTGAAAAAAGACTGTTCAATAGCACACCAGTTCAATGGAACACCATCTAGAACATCTAAAGGCCTCCAAGAAAAGTCCTTTTTCTTTTTCCCTGGGTCCATTTCCATTATTCCCTAGTGAAACTTGTCCCAGTTGAGCTGTAGATTATTACCTCATTCCATACACAGTGGACAGATTAATCTCATATAGAAGATAAGCTCAAAGCACAGGAAATAGAAATAAGCCCCTGTGGCTCAGAGTGTAATTCTACAGTGTAAGAGAACAGAACAGGAGTTTAAAAAAGCTTCAGAGGCAAACTCTGATCGTCATTGTTAGTTATGCATCACAGTGAGTCACAGACGCTGAGTTTGGCAACATCTTTCAAAATAACTATTCAGTTAAGAAAATAACATTATATAGTACATTTTTTTCACCTGCTCTTTTTTTGTCAGGACAAAATGCCTCAAATCTACTCTGACACCCATATTCAGAATGTGTACCTAGAGTTGCCAGTTTAATAAGTACACCAACCTTGTAGCTGTACCCACTGCTCAAAATATAAACATCAGCCTTAAAGGCACACACTACTGACTGTAACCCATCAATTATGGCACATTTTATCAGGCCCTTTCATTCTGATTCATCTAGGGAGAGGAACCATCATAAAACCACCGCTGACCACCTATTATTTGGCTGCTGGACCATTCTTAGCACAGTGGTGCCACTTTTGTTGGTGGTGTGTTGTGGGCACATTAGTGTTGCTTAGAACTGGAAGATGACAGTTCAATGGTTGAGATGTAGAGTTATTTTACAATAGTGCATTGTAAGAAACATGACTCTGAGATGTTTCTGTTTTTTTTTAATTTTTTGTCTTTATTTTGTCTTTTTACACCCTCCATGATTAATTTATTTAAAAAGGTGTTCCAAGACAAAAGTATTGCCACAGATATCCTAAAGGTTTTTCATGACTATTTTTTCAGTGATGACCCCTCTGGACCATCAGAGACGACCTAATGATGTATTTGTAACTTTTAGTAGTAATTTTAATTTAGCAGAAATACCACACTTGTATTTAAACTCCTTAAATTGAAAGTTCTGTGGTAATACTTCATGATCAATTATCTGTACTGAGGGCTGAGCTCTAGTGGGCACATTTTATATCATTACTTTCTGCAAATAAGCTTTTAGAAACATTAAACTTTGTGGATGTCTGGTTCCGATCATGACTGCTTTGAACAACCCAGCTTCTCTCGTAAGCCACATTTAACATCAAACTGTGTGTGTGTATATGTGTGTGTGTGTGTGTGTGTGTACATATGTGCACATATGACCCTATATGAAGTGTATTAATAAATATTTAATTTTGTCAATATCATGGAGACATCTGGCTGGTCCACTTGAGGTAAGATGCTTTTTTTCTCACAAACAAAATCTTTTAAAAAACAACCTCTAATAGGCTTTTTACTAATCTTTAAATAGTTTTCCCCTATAGATTATCCATAGACACTTAAACTGTTAAGAAATTATCTAGTAGATTACTAACAGAATTAGGTCTAAGATTCGTATTATATTAATACTTGAGAATTAATACGTGAGAATTAGATTTAGGGAATGGTTTAAGAGAATCTTTCATATTCAACTTAAAGTTTAAATGCATTTAAAATTTTTATTGAATGTAGTTTAATGATAAAGTCTCTGCAAAGCATCCTGGGGGATCATTGCAATAAAGCACTACTGATTTGTCTTCTGCTTGGGTTAGATTTAGCATGACACTGTGTATGTGTGTTTATACATGCTTGTCTGTGCGTGTGTGTGTAAACGTGTATGTGAGTGTTTGTGTGTACATATGTTTGCACCTGTGTTTGTGTGTACGTGTGTTTTTGTATGCATGTGTGTGTGTGTGTGTGTGTGTTTCTGCATGTAGAGATTTTACCTATGATAGGATCTGTTTCTGTATAACATGAACACTGTCCTGTAGACCCTGTCCCACAGTTGCCATGGCGATGGCGATGGTTACTGAAAGGCCTGTTTATGAGCCGGTCACAAAAATAGAATATTCACTCACTGTAATTCAGTGTCTGGTGACTTCAACGGCAAGGACACGACCTGAGAGGGTTCAGAGAGGCTTTTAGCAAAGACACGCGGCAGCTGAGTAAGAGAAGACGAGGCACGAGAGGACTCGAGACGATGACCTCTGAAAAACTGGTCTCTCGCGTCTTGATAAGCGGCCCTGATTCTGACATGACGGTGCACACCGCGCCTCGAACAGCAGGGCTTAGAGCGGAGCCCACTCTACAATTTTCCTAAATTATTGATGTTCCAGCCGTTTTTGTTTTTTTTTTTTGTTTTTTTTTACCGCTGTCTCACTCTCTCTCTCTGTCTCTGTTTCTCTTTCTCTCTTTCTGTCTATATCTCTATTTCTCTCTCTCGCCTTCTCTCTCGTCTCCTAGGCAACCGCATTCCTCCCTGCTCCCCTTCGTGCTGACTCCAGAATAAACTTATATAACTGACACACTTAACCAGGCCTGGGCGAGCTGAGGGCAGGACGCGCTCAAGGACGCCGCGCTCTGGGGCCGAGGCATGTTCTTCATACCAAAACGGACCAGAATAGCTCGTTTTGTAGAACCACTTAAAATGCACCCGCACAGCTCTTTTACCCGCCTTTGACACGCTCCCCTTCACGGACCACCGATCAACAGGAAATAGCCATGGGGGTCGTGCATTTTCGGCTTTAGGGTGATGCGTTTGGAGACACGCGGTTTGGCTGCTGTGTGTGTGTAACGACAAGTCATTGCAGCAGGCCAGCTAAACACTCACACGCACAGAAGCCAAACAGCGCGTCTCCAAACGCATCACCCTTTAGCCCAAACTGCACGACCAGCGACCCCCATGGCTATTTCCTGTCGAAACTGGGTGTGAGTGTTTTGGAGACAGTACATAATTCAATGGGCTGCTGCAACGGATCGCCGTTCTACACAAACACACACAGACTCAGCTTCGTGGCATCGTCCTGCAGCGCTTCTCACGGCCCACGCGCTTGGCTGGCTGGCGCTCATCTGGCCGTTGCCATGACGGCGAGGCTGCATGCGCTGCCGCGCGCCGACGCGCAGGATTCCTGGGTACAGGCGCGCAGGCACGCGGCCGGTTCCGCAGCCCTCCGTCACAGTGACACCTCCATCAGACTGCACCAAATTCCAGCCAATCGGGCGCGCAGGCCCGAGACCCACGTGCTTTATTCACAAATTCAGGGGTTCTCTCGATTCAGAGCAGAAGCTCCATATACTCGCGCGTGCGGTGACTCATGCACCCCCCCCCCTTGCATCTCCCCCTTGCACTCTGGGCACAGATGCATCTCTGTTAAACTTACCTGCACTGATGTTTAATGTAGGAGATTTCATTCATAAGACCTTTTTCTCTTCAGAGCACAAAATGTAAAAAAATGTCAGCATGATAATCCAAGCTAAAGTGAAGAGACCCTCTAAACTGAAATACATGTCACATATTACAGTATTTTATGTTTGTTTGTATAGTCCGTTTATGATGCACTTCAATGAAATTAAATATATTACCAACATTTCATATAATGTTATATAGATCACTTTTTGATTTTTTACCACCCTCAACCTTATTAAGTGACGTTTGGTCGTGTCTGGGGAACCTCAAGAGCCAAACGGACCCCTGGGGCGCCACGTTAGTGGCACTGTAAAACGATTAACCCTTTATAATCCCAGGTATAGTTTCCAGTTCAGTCTGTTACAGAAACCAAGTTTCAGCACCATGGACAGCGACGAGGCCAAAGTGAGGCCTTTCAGAACACGTTTGCTCACCGAAGCCCCCACAGCCCACCCGTAGAGACGCTCATTACTAAACACACAGCCCAGTTTATTCAGAAGCATCACCAGGACCTCACTGAGCTTTCGCATACTCTTACAGAATGGAAATATTCGCTGAAACAGCCTTCATCTGCATCTCCACCGTGCAAGCGTGGTCCTTTGCCTGCCAAGCAATGACGCAAAGATCTGAGCCCAGCGCCGCCCCCCACGCTGTTGCTTTTCATATTAAAGGCATCAAAACGACTCAAAGTAAAGCCTTGTTTCAGTCAGACCTAAGCATAATGAAAAATGAACGTAAACCCATTGCAAATCTGTGATTTAAGAAGGAAAACAACCATCCTTAACACAATTAAAGTGATAGAAACGAGCCCGGGGTGTATTTATATTCATAGATATATATTTTTTTTCTCAAATATACAATATAAAACATTACGTTTTATACTATAACAATTGGCACATTTTTTCTTCGACGGTAGAGAATCGTTTTCTTTGTAAAATAGTACATTCAGCGTTCAAATATATAGCATCAGGCGCCACAGGAGACGTGTGTGTGCAGAGTGTGTGTTGTAGGCCAGCACCTTGGACAGCTCAGCGTCGGTGACAACATCGGCTTCTAGTCTCTCAGGCCAGAAAAACTTAATTAATTAATTAATTAATTAATAAACAAAAAAACCCTCAAACGATCAGAGGAATAAAAGATCTGGAACACTGACGCACAAGCTAAACACTTTATACATCTCTCACTGTAGCCCGGCACCAGGTAGCAATGTTTTCCTTTTTCGTTTTCTTTTTTTCTTTTAAAAGCCACAATGAAGATACAGTGAGAATATCTTAAAGCATGCATTTAAGTAAACTATGAATAGACCCCTAGAACGCCCCCTCCCCCTCCCCCCTCTTGACGTGACATTCACGGGGTCGTGTTATACACATATAATAACAGGAACCCCCTCTCCTGTGGAGGGAGAAAACATCTGTCCATGGTACTTGTTTCTGTCTGGAACCGCACGAGAAACCGCACGAGCCCGTCCTCCTTTGGGCCTTTACATTCAAATCCGCCTCTGTTTTTGGTGGACGGGTGTGAAGGGGAGGGGAGCTTCTAAGCTTCTCCCTCCCGTTTGCCAAAAAATAAACAAAATCGATCAATCACACACACGCGCGAGTTGAGGCCTTAGCGGTCCAGGTTACTGGTCCATTTCCCGTCCGTGTCCTTGGAGCCGCCCTCGTTCTTGAGGTCCTGGAAGACCTCTGTGAAGAAGTGCGGGTCTGAGTTGATGCGCAGCATCTTGGCGCTCATGCGGTCGATGATGCGCAGCGCGCGCTCCCAGAACACCTCCTTGTTGGTCTCCACCAGGAAGGGCTTGAGTGGGTAGGAGATCTCGTTGCCCATGTAGGAATAGGCCAGGTACAGGCAGGTGAGGAACGTGGCCTGCAGCTCGTACTCGCTGGACACGTCCTCCGTTACGGCCTCCCTGCAAAGCAGATAGACGAACACCAGGTTGGCCGGGGTGATGAAGCCCTGGTCCTGCCAGCCCTGGATCAGCAGCGAACGGTCCACGTTGCGGAACCACAAGATGATCTCGTTGGGGCTCAGCTCCTTCAGCTTGTAGCACCTTCGGCACATGAAGTCGCTCAGGCAGCGCAGGAGCTCTCCGGTGGAGGCCTGGACGATCACGCGGCGCGGGGAGATGATGGAACGGCTGCTGGGCTGCCTCTGAACCGAAAGAAGCTGCTTGCCTCCTTGGGAGCCGTTGGCAGCCGGTCCGGACCGGAGGTTCTTGTCGGGTACGGTGGGAACCGGTACGGCTAGAGGCCCGGGCTTCTTGCGCTCGGACCCGGACTGGGACTTCTTGAGGTTCTCAGTGTTCAGCTGCTCCACGGGGTTCCCCAGCGGCGGGGGGTTGGGGTTCACCTTCTTGGCGCTCTTCTTCTTGGCTGACGCGGCCACCAGGCGCTTCCAGGTCAGGGCTGAGATCAGCACCGAGTGGCGCTTCAGGCTCTTCTCCGCCTTGCCGCTCGCGCCACGCGCGGCCTCCGCAGCCTTCTCGTCCACCATCCCCCCTTTCCTGGAGGTGGGAGAGATGGAGAGCACCGTGCCCATGTTTCGCGGCTCGCGACCAACACCCACCGGGCCCCCTCTTCTTCACCGCCCAACGCTACGTCTCGCCTTGCGTCGCGCGCGCGCTGCCCCGGCGGGGTCGGGGGGGTCCGGGCTGCCACTTCACAGCCAGAGGTTTGGGTCCATTTACGACTCACTGAAGCATCGCGCGGAGAACCTGAACGAGCACAAATCCAGATGTTCGGAGAGGCTAAACGGAGCCCAAGCGAATGTGTGTGCGTGTGTGTGTGAGTGTGTGTGTGAGAGCAGCGTTCACGCGCACGCGCTCCGCCACTCCTTCTGCATCCCCGGTGCGCGCGCAGCCTCCGCCAGAGCGCGGGGAAGGGGCAGGACCTGAGAATTTGTAGCCGGGCAAAAACACGCGGTGCAGATCTGTGGACCGGGCGGGTCCTCCGTCAGTAGTCCAATCAGAGCACGACTCGGGGTGACTGACAGGTCTCCCCGCCAGTCGAGTGACTCCGAAAGAAGCGACAATATACGTCTCGCCTGCTGGTGTTTATAGGTTAGACCGTCTGTTTCAGATTTCTATTTTTTGCTCCGGATTGTGGCTGGGTGTTTTTGTGCATGCAATCAAGCTCTGGAGGAGCGTTTATATAAAATATAATGTCTGATTTGATTGGTGAAGGATGGCAGTGCCACAGATGTGCGTCTAAGCAGTGATTTATAAACGAGAGGATTAAAAAAGCACGAGACAGACCTGATAGAGGGAAGATGGAGGTGGGGAAGGGGATTTGAAAAGGGGAAATCAAATTCACACATCACATTGTACATCTGTTTCTCAGCCTCACAAACATTTCTCACCCCCTGTTTGCAGGGGTGGGGGATGAGGCTTGGTAGCAGAGTCGTTTCTTGTCATAAGCAGATGGCTAGAACCCCCAGCTTCAAGGGACCCCACGAATATGTGGTTTTCTTATTCTTCTTTGTTATTATTATTATTATCATTATTGTTGTTGTTGTTGTTACTACTACTACTACTACTACTACTATTTCTACTGCTATTATTCATGTCAATCATGATCATGGCAAAACTTCAAGGAGCCCCAAATGTGTGGTATTCTTCTTCTTCTTCTTCTTCTTCTTCTTCTTATTATTATTGTTGTTGTTGTTGTTGTTGTTGTTGTTATTGTTATTGTTATTATTATTATGGTGATTATCATTGTGGGGATTATTATTATTATTATTGTGATATTGGCAAAAAGATATGAACACTTCAATATATTTCATTTTATCTAAATTATTTACATACTATCAGAACACTGTTTATGATTCTATTTTCCTTTTTATTCAATATTATTTTATTGATTCATTAGCAATTATTAGACAATTTCTGCATTCAAAATAATACGATTCAGGTGCACAGGAGCCTCCAGTCACTTAAGGTCTCCATATTTTAAGCTTTGGCACTCTTTGTGCTAAAAGTGTTCAAATATCCTCATGAAATGTTCAGAATTGGTTGGCCAACTTGGTTAGGCCATATGGTTCTAGGAAAGCCCTTCATATGATATAGGACCTCTATATGTGGATTATCCTCTTTAACAAATGTTAATCCTTTTCATATCTTTAACATTTAGATAGGTTCTACAAAGAACCATTTATTGACAAGTTCTTATATGGCATCCAAAACGATTTGCCGATATGACACCATTTTAAGATCATACAAAGATGTACAAAATGAATGTTTTAATATGCATATCGCAATTCCCATTGAAAGGGAATCAATTTTTTTATTAAAATGAAAATCAGAGTTCAAAATGTAAACAAAGCCACTGGTTACACGGTCAGATGTTTTTACAGTGGTAATGATAGGAACCAGGGATCATGATGTCTACAACTCAAATTAAGCAATCAAGATGTGACAGGTGTTAAAGGAGTTAAGCAAAGGTATTGCATTAAGCTTTCAGATATAAAACCAATTTTTCACAAAATCCCTCCATTTTCAGAGGCTCAGCATGCAACTGATAATCAGCTTCATGGCCAAGTGTGGCCCATTCACCCCCTATTCCATGACAAATTAAATAGATGAAAGGTCTGGAGTTGATTCAAAGCACTGAATTTGCATTTGGTAGCTGCTCACTGAAACTCAACAAAAGGTCAAAAGAGGTGTCAATTCAGGCGAAGGAGGCCATCATTAGGCTCAAAAACAAAAATAAACCTATCAGAAGGAGCTCAAACGTAAGAAGTGATTAAATCAACAGTCTGGCACATTCTTAAAAAAGGAATGCACTGATGAGCTCAGCAACATCAAAAAGCCTGGGGGATCATGAAAGACAACTAAACTGAATGACTGCAGAAATCTTGCCTTGGTGAAGAAAAACTCCTTCAAAACATCTCACCATCTAATCCGGTTCTTTGGACAAGTGAAACCAAGATCAACTTGTACCAGAATGAAAAGTTGAAGAAAAAAATATGGAGAAAGAAAGAGAAAGCTCATGGTCTGAAGTACCACATCATCTTTCAAACATGGTGGAGGCAGTGTAGGCCTTCCAGTGGAACCAGGTCACCGGTGTTTATTGAGAATGTGACTGCTGACAGAAGTAGCAGAATGAGTTCTAGAATATAGGGCTATGCTCACCGCTCAGATACAGCCAAATGCTGCAAAACTAATTGGAAGGCACTTAATTAATTAATAATGACCAAAAGCATACTGCAAAAGCAACCCAAGAGTTTCTCAAGGTGAAGAAATGGGATATTATTAAGTGGCAAAATCAATCACTTGATCTCAATCCAATAGAGCAGCTTTTAAGTTACAAAACTTAAAAGAAGACAAAACTGAAAGTAGAAAGACCAACATTTAAGCAGCCTTTGAAGGCGGCAGCATTAAAGGCATGGCAAAATATCTCAAGGGAGGAACTCAGCAAGTGGTGATGTCCATGGGTTCCACACCTCAGACAGTCATTGACTGCAAAGGATTTTCATCCAAGTATTAATGCAATACATATTGCTTAATATAATGCATAAAATATTTTTTATATTACATTGTCCAATTCAGAGCCTCTATAAAATGGATGGACACAGTGAAAAATGACTGTAATTTCTTAATGTTTTATGCAAAATATTTGTTAATCCCCTTAAACTCCATCACACTGTGATGAATTTTAAATCTGTTGTGTACAGTGAAAAAATGAGAAAAATTGCATCAATGGCCCAACACTTATGGATCTAACTGTATGACCAGTGAACCTACATGTATAAGTTTTACACATAATACTGATCATGGAAAAATAATGGTAAAACTGAAAAAGGTTCTTTGGATGCTATTTTATCTCTCTATTCGGATTATTAAATAATATATTTTAGGCCAGAATCCTATTGCAAAATATTTATGTCTCAGGCATCAGGCAGCACATTTATATCAGCTCATGTCATAACTTTCTGTAAGGTAGCTTTAGGAGATGTTATGTGCTTCAGATGTCTGGTTCCTTTCACCACCATTGTAAAACGTTATTGCTCTAGAACAGAACATTTCTCACCACTCTGTGTAACTTTCATATTCATTTAACTACACATTAATTATGAAAAAAAGGACTGTGGAATTTCTTGCTAAAACGATCGTTTATATTCTTTTTTAGATTCCGTACCACCCTAATTAAAATCCACCTGCTGGTCTAAAGCAATATGGTTCCATGCAAGTGACCCAGGAAGGCATGTAATTACTCCACCTAGTGGTCAATTTCTGCCAGTAAGTCTAGAAGGCTGGTAGAGCATGATGGTACCAATCTAATGTTTAATATAGACGTGCACTATTGTTTTCCAGTGTTGGGCAAGTTACTTCAAAACTGTAATACGTTATTTATTACTTGTTACTGTCATTTCAAAGTAATTTGTTACGTTACAATATTACTGTATTTAAAATGTAAGGCATTACACTACTATTGCATTACTTTTAAGTTACTCTCACCAAAATAA
>JBBIGA010000106.1:3708276-3722647 GCA_037576975.1 Alestes dentex | reverse complement strand
TGACTTACTGTGAGCTGTAAAAATGAACTGAACTTCTTCATTAAGGTGATCAGACTAGTGGACATGGTTTAGGACACTGTTGTGCCCCTTCGTCCTGATCCCATGGCCCTGTTTCAGAAAGCGGGTTTAAAAAACTCAGAGTTAAAACCGATACTCGGGGTTGAGTAACCCCGAGCTGTCCAACTCTGAGTATTCAGTTTCAGAGCGGCTGATAACAATTAGTTCAATCAACGCAGAGTTGCTTTAATCCCAAGTTAAGCGCGCACCAGGATACATAAAGCCCCGATTAGTGGAGAACAGATTAAGCACTTCACCATGGAGACGGAGGAAAGGAGGCGCGTTCAGTGTATTTCATATCGCTTAAAGTAGAAATTATAATGGCAGCATATGCCGATTACAAACACATTTTGCACGAAACTGTAATGCAGCCTCAGCTGCAAAAGAAAGGGAACTTGCATGGCAAAAAATAGCTGACATAGTCGATGCATGAGTGTTAATTTAAACATTGATCTAGGGTTTTCCACCCATTCAACACGTTAATATAATATAGTATTATGTAATACGTGTGTTGTGCGCAGGTGCAACCCAACAGGCCCCAAACGTAGGTGGCAGCAAGTCAAAATGAAATATAAAAATATACTCCAAACAAGTAAGGTGTAATTGTATTATAAGCCATAGTGCTTGGTCTGTTTATCCTATGTAAATCAGTTACATTTAGAGGCTACATTATTTACTTTATTTCTGTAAGCACTTAAATTAAAAATGATACATGATGTGCATACATCATTTCTTCAATCACCTTAGCAGTACCACTCATTCATTTGATAAACTCTTTACCATAATGAATTATTTTGTAGTGAAGTTATTTCCCTAATGATTTTGCCTTCTCTTAGTCTTTGTTGTCTTTGTGTGCTCAGGGAGAAGAGTTTATGTTCTGATTGGTTTATAAGACATTGTTTTATGTAAGTTTGTTTGTGGTAGACCTTAGTTGTCGGTCCACCGTCCGTCATGCTTGGTTGGTGTATGTGTTCGCCAGTTTCCTTTTGTTGAAGTTTGGTTTCTGGCCCTTGTGCCTATTTGTTTTGGTTTTCAATAAAAGATATTGAACAATGGAAGTCTGCCTTTGAGCCTGCCCACATTCGGGTGACAGCACGTGACAGCATATGTATTTTCTTTGGTGTGCGCTGCCATTTTCTTTGGTACAAGCAGGGTAAATGCAGTCGTAAATTAATTTAATTTACAGTAATAACAGAACAGAACAAAAAGAAAAACATGAGAACACTCGAGATGCTCCGCGGGGGAAATTCTGGCCTGCAGCTGCTACACATGCGTCACAGGGCAGCAGCCAATCAGCAGCAAGGATAATTAAATAACGTTTTCAGATTGGCTACTTTCAAACTTCCCGCCTCTGAGTACAGCGAGGGATGCGTCAAATGGCACCAGCCAATCAGCAGCAAGGAGAAATAAATAACATTCTCGTCTCCCGTCTCTGAGTACAGCGGTGTTTCACTATCCCAAGACACGCTTTCTTTGTGTTCTCTCATCAGTAACAAAACATTTATAGTTATTTTTATATAGAAGTGTAGCTGAATTTACGTTGATATTTATGTCACAAAATCAGTAAATTTTATTTTTCTTAATAATTTTGCACTAAAATGCATGAAAAATTATATATTGCCACAAAAAAAGGTGTGACTTCGGGCCTCATCCGCCATGCCCCCTAGTCCTTGTGAGAAATTAAAACTGTGAATATAGTAACGTAATGAACTAGATACTGAAGTGTGCACTGATGGCTTATTTACTTAGAAATTATACATTTATTTGCTTAGAAATCAGAATTCAAATGTATTTACTTAGAAATCAGAAATGTATTTAGAAATCAGTAGTAAATATCCTTAGGCTTGACCCATAATAAACCTAAGCTTCAGACTAAAATGAATTTTCAAAGGTTAGTGTTAATCAGTGTCTGGGAAACTGACATCTTAAATAATAACCTGGAAATATATATATATAACTGTAATCTAAATATACATAACTGTTTTCTTTGCATTGATTTCCTGACAGAAAAATACCTATTGAATAGCTAATTAGTCAACAAGTTTTAGTCACTGCTTTTCAAATATGACATATTCTAGATATTTATTATCATTGTAATATGAATCGCTTATATTTCTGTTTGACATCACAAATCTCCTAATATTTACAGCTTCCTACAGAACAATACATATACTCATTTAGATTCAGAACAATTACTCCAGACCTTTAAACACTTGATTTACTGTCCATTTAATTAGACATTTTATATTGTAACATCAATATAAAATGTCTATTGTAACATTTTATATTGTAACATATTCAAACATCTTGGCAGCATGCACAATTAGTATACATACACTGTTTCAAAAAATGAATTAGTAGAAAAAGTCTTGAAAAACCTGAAATACTAAAAAAAGTTACGTGAATTCTGTTACGTGAATTCTGTGTATGTGTATGTGTGTGTGGGTGTATAGGGAAATTGTTTTACAGATGAAACCACTTATTGGACCAGCTAGTCATTCCACTCCTCAACTTGTTTCTGGAGTGATGGTTCAAAATTGGGTAATAAGAAGCAGACTACCTTTGTAAGGTTGCGTGTGTGTCTGTGTGAGTGATGGAGAGAGTGTGTGGGTATAAAAAAGTAAAGGTTCATACTGACAGAAAACACATTCTTTACAGAGACCTTCAAATAGATTTGTTCACGCACTAGATGATAAACGTCTTTCCAAGAAGATGCGTTCTTTAATGACCAGTGGTCATGGCCTGTATCCTATGATCAATACTAAGACTGGGATAGTGAGGTTCAAATATTCAATAAAGCATGCCTGGATACTGTGGGAAGGTAGAAAGGGCTCTGGACTGTTAAAACGTTTTTACATTATATAGTTTAAAGTGCAGCAACTTAAAAAGAAAAACTTCTCTTTCTAAATCCTTACCATGTTGTTCAGTGACACTTTCTGGAAGGTTTTTTAAACGTGTTCTCACTTCACGGTGTATTCCTCGAAACCAGACAGGGACGCATCCACTTCCCATCATGACAGATGGCCCCTGGCTGCCTCGAGGCAAACCATAAGCTTTCCAGCTGTTTTTCTGGATAGTTCCTTGGGCAACATATTCGTTTTCTCTAAAATTAAAGCGTTAAACACAGTACAGAACTCATGCTCACATTATAATGCTGAAGAGGCATGTACATAATTATTTTCTTTTCCAGAATGTGATACAAATTTAATTTCTTTGCAATTGTGGGAACACAAAACATTTTCAAATCAGACATTTCAGGTACATTTCTGATCTGTGGATGTGCAGCTTTTATAAGAATTCAATAATATTCCAGGAAGATCAATAGGTTCAAAAGCATACCACTAATCAGAAGGTAACTGAATGTCATGTAGAGGCCATGCCACATCCAGTCCATATATAAAGTGTAAGAACACCTGATACTATTCAGTCCCCTAATTTGACTGTTACAGGAGCTCATGGCTTCTGAGGCAGAAGATACATATTCCTAACAACAGAACATGCATAGATGTTATCATGGGCGTCGTTGCCATTATATCACATTTCATAATTATTCATTTGGACCCCCACCCCCCACATTTAACATAAATTATTAGTTCACCCAGCGCTGAATCTTGAATCTTGAATCTTTCGCGAAAGAATCCACTCCACTTAATCGACCCACACCCACCCCCTAAAAGGACGAGACTTTGCACACACGCAGCAACCCCGCCCCCACTCCAAACTCCGCCCCACGCCCAAACCCCGCCCCCACGCGTAGACAGATGCGTTCCCCTCACAATAAAATTTTTCTGACGCCCCTGGATGTTATGTTTCATTGATGCCCTAAATGTATAGTACATTTGCAGTATATTTTCATATTTTCGATTAAAAGAGTCTTTTAAAGCAGCTGCACACAATGGACTAAGCACTGGAATTTTGGGGAAATCACAAGCTTTCACAGCCATTTGTAGTTTAATGGTTATAGCAGTTAGTGTTCTCCTCCAAGCGTGTTGATCTGTCTAATGATATAGCGTTAGCAATTCATGGCTGCCTTCAGTTTTCTCAGAGAAAACATGTGCTAGCCTTTACCTACCTTGCTTTTTGCCATAAATGTGATAGGTAGAGTCCTAGTAAGCAATGCAATGAAATTGGGGAGGAATGTTGGTACAAACTTTTAAATTATTAAAAAGTAAAAATATAAAAAAAATATTTAAAAAATAAAAGTGTACCAATCATTGAGGTATTCTGTGATGCAGTCCAGGGCCTGCATACACGAACCACTTCAAGAAGAAGAGCGCTGATCTACTATCAGTTTTCATGAGAAAATCGTAGGCCACAAACATAGAGAGTGCGTTGTGAGTTTGGCACTTGTGAAGCATAAGTAACACTTACATTATGTGGACAAAAGTATTGGTACGCCTGATCAGTGCATTCAAATACATAAACTTTAATATGGAGTTGGTTCTCCCTGTGGAGCTCTAACAGCTTCCACTCTTCTTAGAAGGCTTTCCACAAGATTCTGTGGGAATTCATGCCCATTCTGTGGGAATTCATGCCCTCTGTTCCAGTTCATCCCAATGGTATTGGATGGGGTTGAGGTCAGTGCTCTGTGCGGGCCAGTCAAGTTCTTCTAAACCATGTCTTTCCAACCATGTCTTTATGGACCTTGCTTTGAAAAGGTCCTTCCCTAAACTGTGTCCACAAAGACGGAAGCGTTGTCCAGAATGTCTTGGCATTCTGAAGTATCATTGGAAGAGAGGAGCCACCTGAATTCAAGATTTAAAAGGTCCCTGTGTGTCCCAATACTTTTGTCCATAAAGTGAACTACAGTTAGTAAGGGTACAGTGCACAGTGTGAAGCGCTGGATTGGGGACACTACGTGCTGTACGTGCGTGACTTCGTCAGACGCCAGTGCACATGGCGTGACGTCAGGGCAAAGGAGGAGCCCCGCGCGGTGACACGTCAGAGAGCCGCGGGGCAGAGCCAGTCCGTCGGAGCGAGCTCCGAGTCTCGTGCGTCTTGACCAGGCATGAGGCTCTCCATCCTGATCGCGCTCGCGCGGCCCGTGGGCCCGGTGATCGTGGGCATCTCGTTGGGCTTCACCCTCAGCCTGCTGAGCGTCACATGGGTGGACGAGCCGTGCGACAGCAGCGTGTCACTCGGTGCCACGGAGGGGTTGCTGATAATGGCCCGGGCGGGCAGCCTAAAGGGGGCCCGCAAGCCCAGCTCCATATACACCGGGACGGGGGAGCACGGGGACGCTGGAGCAGAGGACTTCGAGCCCAGGATAGTTCCGTACAACAAACCTGCTCAGCAGGGGCCGCCCAAAAAAGTTTTCAGGTAGGAGAGGCTCCTCCTACTCTTCATGCACACCTTGAAGATTTTGTGGTTCCTTTTGGTTCTTTTTTAGTTTCGTCCACACCCCATCTGCCAGCCAGAGCCAGAGCCAGAGCCAGTGCCTACGCCTGTGCCCCCCCATTCTCTTTTACTGGATCTATTTTGTGCCTCAAGCCGTTTTCATGGTGCCTGTTGTTCCTGCAAACCCTCATTGTTGTGATTTTTAAACCTTTTTTATGCCCAGCCATGCCCATGGTTTCCTCCTCCACTGCTTGCATTTCTTCTCACCTTCTTTTGCAGAGAGCTTGAGGAGGTTGTTTAGAAGAAGCAAACTGCGTGACCAGTCCACCTCCCCCCATTCCCAGTAGCACACAAACCTTGATCCTTATCCTCGTTTCTCTCACGCACTGGCGTCCAAATGGTGTCATCGGGTCACATTAAGTGAGCTGTCAGTCATGGCTCAGCGGTTTAGCAGTGGAAGCCTCCAACATGTGGTCTAAATATTGGGCTCCAAAGCTAGCCAGTAGGCTTTAGCACAAATTTTTTATTTTATTTTACAAACTACATTGATTCTGTACATTCTATTACTATAGTTACATAGTAATTGAGGAAATTACTTTTTCTCTGTATTTAAACCATTCATCCGATTAAAGCGCTGGCCTGCAAACAATGGTGCCCCAGGGAGCCGTCTGTCGGGACAGTACCTTGCTCAAGTGTACCTTCATTAGTGCCACTGGCAGTCCTGGGATTCGAACCCACAATCTTCCGATTGCAGGGCCAACTCCCTCACCACCAGACCACCAGCAAGATAAAGAAATACACCCTTATCAGGAGGTGTGAGAACTGAGACCCATGCTGTTTTACCAGGAATGTGACTCATGGTGTTTGCTAAGAGGAAAGGCACATGCACAGAAAGATTAAAGCATGTCCAAACAAAGATTAAGTTCCTTGTTGTATGCAGTATTGATTTCTTCCTGTGGGCTTGCATATAGTTAGCTTTGGGATGGCAGTGCCCACTGCACTCTGGATATTTCATCGCAAGTGGAGCAAAAGAAATGAACTAGAAATACTAGTAAAAGCGTGGTCCAATAATATTCAGTAATGTTAAGCATTACCTTTTGAGTTTTATAATGCTGCCCTTTCTAAAATTCAAGACGTTCTTGTGACAGTATGATCTCTGACTTTAACCAAGCTGTTTGCTTATTATAACTTATTATATACGTGGTTGATGTAAATACATTTTCTGGTCCTGCAGTAGTCTAAAGTGAGCTTTTCTGCTAGGAAAACTCCCTTCTGATGACATATCTTGATGGTGGTAGTCAGTTTTGAAAGACTAAATTTATGCTTTGGTGTGGGCTGTTAGAAACCATTTTTTCCACCATTGTTCACCATTGTTCTTATGGATGAAAAAAGGTTTGAGAACCACTTAACGTTTGCCTAAGTATCTAGATAATTTTTTTTTTTTTTTTTTTTTTAGCAGATTAGTGGCTAGAACTGTCACAGGGATTTTCAATGATTGTGATGTATTTGAGTAGTGCATGCTGGTTATTCTAGTGAGAGGACAACAGTGGATGAAGACATGAGAATACAAAATTGTAAATTTGTCAGATGGATAAGGCCCGGGTTTGCAATTCTGTTCTGCAGAATGCTTCATAACGTAACACGCAGCATGTTAAATGCTAGGTTCACGGCAAAATCCCCCTTGAATGACTGTAGCTTTTCTTTTCACGCCTTCAGGGCCAAGTATGCCAGCACGGAGCTGGGAATCCGTGAACGTCTCTTTGTAGCAGTGATGACCACCAAAAACACCATGAACACACTCGCAGTTGCCACAAACCGCACCCTGAACCACCACCTGGACGGGCGCCTCATCTTCTTCACTGGCTCTCGCAACCGCAAGGTCCCTCATGGAATGTTTGTGGTCGCCCACAGTGACGAGCGCCCTGTGCCAAGCATGTTTCAAACTGTGCGGTATCTCATGGAACACCACATTACAGAGTACGATTGGTTCTACCTCCTCCAAGATGACACCTACACTCAGCCCGATAGGTTGAAGATGCTTGTGGGTCACTTGAGCATAGACCACCAACTCTACATGGGCCACCCGGGGGACTTCATAGGAAATGATGGCCAAGGCAGGTACTGCCATGGTGGGTCAGGGTTTCTTCTGTCCAGGGCTTTGCTGCTGAAGCTGCAGCCATTCCTGGAGCAGTGCAGGACGGACATTGTTAGCATCAGGCCTGACGAGTGGCTGGGACGGTGCATCATTGACCACACTGGCATCAGCTGTGTAGAGGAACATGAGGTAAGATAAATCGATAAGTGGGATCTCATTTGATTTTTTTGACATTTCAATACACCTCCCATTCTTTTTTTTTTTCAGTCTTGCATTTTTGTCTTATGTTCTTACAGGTGTAATTCTCTGACCTCAAAATGAACTGATTTGCTGTTTGATACATTGGGCAAAATTTCATCAGTTAGTATGACTATTTTGGTACAATTCAGTGTAATAAATACTCAAATACTAATTTGGTTTGGACAAACAAAGCAAATACTTCCATTATTATGATTAAATATAAACAGTTAATTGATCTGTAATCTGTAATCTAATTCAAAATGTTCAAAATCTATGCAGTTTTTACACCCTATACTTGAATAGTCTCTGTTCTACTCTTAAAATAACCAAATATAATTTTAAGTGCTCAGTTTTAAATTTAAACTTTAAGTGCTTTGTTTGAAGTTTTATGTCATTTTAATGTCTTTTACTAACTTATTTTGTTTCAGTCTTTTAAAGAAAGGGGGTCATCCCTGAAATTGTTGGGGGAGTGTGGCTGTGTTCATCCCTTAGCTGCCATTATCTGGATATAAAATTATGTTTTGTTTTGTTTTTACAGCCTAATATCATGTCCATTAGAAGTAACTGTAATTCTAAAATTCTTGTAGAGTCTAAATGGTTAACAAAAAGAAGCCTCCTAATGCAAAAAGAGGAGCCTAACACTGGCCACACTGGTCAAATTATTCTGGCCACATCAATTACTGGCACGCTTTGTCACGAGACTCAAATAAGCCATGGCTAAAGCACCATCTCCAGCTGTGTGCAGAGTGTGAGCTTGAAAGCTAGCAGACGGAGAGTGTGCCTGCTTGTAACTTGGCATAGATCATCCTGCCCAGCTCCAAAAGCAGACCAGTGTTGATAAAGTAAACTTTTTGTGTTGCTGGTTTCCCCGAGAGGGCCGTGTTTATGTTGGTCACAAGTGACTTCATTTTTCAGCCTCAGCTCTCAGGTGTCAGCAGGAAACCACATTATCCAGGAGTCTTTGCCTCCTATGAGAGGGTGCCCTGTTCCACATTGAGTTGCAGAGGGGCAACGATTAATTCATGATTCAGATGATCAACGTGCGCTGTACTTCGGGCTTGCAAAACGCTGTAAATTATCTCTGTGCAATGAGCCATAATCTTGCATTTACAAAATGTATCACAAGACGCATTGTGCTATGAGTTTGTGTGTGTGCGTTGCGTGTTGTTTACAGGGAGGTGTATTAAATGGGATTCGACAGAGTCGTCTTGGCTAGTTCCTCAAAGGATTATAGCGACTCCAGTGCTTTGGCACAGAGGCTAGAACCTTTGTGCCCTAAATAGCATGATATGCTTTGAGGATTCTGCTTCACTGAGTGCCTTCAGGCCACTTAGGAGGTGAAAAATGTGCACTATAACACAGACAGCAGACTTGTAATATAGTTCAGTCTCTGTTGCCTTAACTTCACTGTGACCCAAACATAGCCTATTATGATGTTTATAACGATGCTGATGATTTGCATGCATGGCTTTACAATAGGCCTTTTTCCTATAGTTTTTCTTACACACACACACACACACACAACCCAGTGTGGCAAAAGGAAGATTCAACACCCTTAGCTTGGCCCTAATATAACTTTCAACCCCGTAGACAAGCTAGCAGAAATGACCATTACTGCAGCAATGGCAATTCTAAACAGGCGACAACACAGGATTGATTAGGAGTGTGACAACTATCTGGTGCACTTAGGACATGTCTACCTCTCTTATTTCACACTCGTATTGGGTCAGCACACTGCAAGCACACTGGGCATCATCATCTGGGGGGGGGAATATTGGTTCTTGGATGCATCACTCATGCCTTTGGCACAGTTGAATCAGAAGGGGGCGCATTCAGGGTGAAAATGTACATTCAAGCAAAGAAACTGAAATGTTATTAATAGTATAAACACCATGACCTGCACTCTTTATATAGTGGCTAACACATCACCTACTTCTGAATCCATTATGGCGAAGGCATACAGTTTGCGGAGAATGATCCCACCCAATGCAGAATCACTGCCTCTGTCAGCTGTCAGTCTCCCAGAGGCAAAGTATATCAGTGGACGAGGTATAGAGGACAGTCACGCCACAGACAGTCCAAGCTTTGTCTATCCGAAAGACCGTGACGTAAATGCAGTGAACCGAACGCAACCATCGGCTTTTATTTCTGACCCCTTGCAGAGGTTTGGTTCTGAAACCGAGCTTGTGAGCTGGATTACCATACTTGACTGACCGGCCCCTGATGAGCGGACAGACTTCCTGGCCCGCAGAGAGTCGTTAAGTTAATTAGGTTGATTAGGACGAGACATTTAAAATGGCATTACTGCTATCTCCAGGGGTTTACTGATCACGGGTGGTTGTCAGGGCAGAGCTGTAAACTAATAACGGGATGTGTTCTGCTTAGTCATAAAGGCCTGTCATTTAAATTACATTTTTACGTCACATTATGCCAGCTGCATTGGATGGATATTTCTGAAATGTTTGAAATGAAAACCTTTCTTTTTTTTTTTTTCATTTACATTAATTGACTTAAGTTATTTTACTAGTGATAATATAAAAGAAATCTATGTAGTTCTATGAGTCAAAGCTCATCACTGTGGTTCCTATCCTAAACCTAAATTTATGTGTATGAGTATGAGGTTTTATTTGTGTTGTTTTATATCACAGGGGCTTCATTATAATTACTTTGAGATGGAGAAGAACATGGACCTGACTGGAGAGGAGAGCCTGCACTTCCAGAATGCTCTCTCAGTCTATCCAGTGAGCAGCCCGGAGCAGATGTATCGTCTGCACAGATACTTCACTGAAAGAGAGCTGCAGAAGACGTATAAGGAGATCGAGAAATTACAAGTGAGGAAGTCCAGCTCTCTCATATCTCCCTCTATCCCTCTTTGCTCATCTTTTTTTCATTCCTTCTGCTCCCTTACTACCCTGTTGCTCTCTTCTGTCTCAAACTGAGAAATTCTGATTCTCTGTCTTTTCAGTACGTACATACAATACAAACACACACACAGACGAACACTCGCTCTCTCCCATTCTCATATATGTACATTGTCATATATGTATTTACTTTCAAGAAATACAGTGCTAGACTGTTCAGTTGTGGTCTGGGAGGGCTGGTGTCCAGCATGGTCCACATTAACTCAAATGGCTCCATTCTCCCTCTGTGCGCTGTGAAGCAATGAAAATACTGGCTCCTGCACCCAAACAGCATATAATTTGTCTAACAAATGTTGCCAGGATTTCATAACATGTATAGGGTGTAGGGCTGAAAGATGAATATCAAAATCACAGTTTGTAAGAGTGCAATTTTAAGGAGTTTGGGTTTTGGTTATTTTCTCTGCTCAAATGCACTTGGGTTTTGTGGGCAGATGCCAAACTGTGCTGGACACTGGCCTCCCAGGACCTCCCAGGAGTTTTGTACCCCTGTCTAACATCATCAGCAGTAAATTTTACATGGGGAAATTTTGCCTAAGACAGGGCTTGTGATTTGCCTGCAGATGAGCTAGATCAATAAGCAACCACTCTCACAATGCGTACATGACAACAGAACAACAAGCAGCGAGGCATCTGGCACACCACATGCAGGCAAAAAATGTATATGCTCATCATCAAATTAGAGAAAAAAAGAAAGAAACTGGGTGTCAACTAAATGACAGTATATTGACTTACAGTATATAAATTACAGAATATTGAACAGAAAAATCTGATATTTTTCTAAAATAATGTTGCCCTAATAGGCAGTAGGGGGTAATTGTTTTTTAACTTTGAGTGAACAGTTGTTGACTGTATAAAAAGCTAAAGCTAAAGCCTCTTCAGCTGATCAGGTCCAGTTTTTCGGTTCTAAATTATTTTTTTATTAAGTTCTGACAGTAGAAATATATCCATTAGTAATGCTTCACATACTCCAATTATTTAAATGCTTTGGTTTGTATTTGCCCCAGGCAGAGATAAAGAACATTAGTCACCTGGCTGTGGATGGGAACAGGAGTGCTGTTTGGCCCATTGGCATACCACCTCCCTTCCAGCCCAAGAGTCGCTTCGAGGTGCTACAGTGGGACTACTTTACTGAGGAGCAGCTGTTCTCCTGCGCAGATAGTGCTCCCAAGTGCCAGCTAAATGGAGCCGACCGAGAGGATGTGGCTGAGGTCATTCAGGTGGCGGTAGGAGAGCTCAATAAGAAATACTCCCCTGTGCTACAACTGAGTGCTCCGCGACTAGTCAATGGGTACCGCCGCTTTGATCCAACGAGAGGTATGGAATACACTCTTGACTTGCAGCTTCAAGCCATGACTGAGTCAGGCTATGGGCAAGCCATCGAGCATCGTGTCCACTTAGTACGCCCCCTTAGCCAGGTGGAGATCATCCCCATGCCCTATGTGACGGAGGCCACCCGTGTACATGTGGTCCTTCCTTTGACTAGCGCTAATCGTCCCATAGCGCTACGCTTCCTGGAACGCTGCAGCTCGAACCTGTTCGAGCTGGGTGAGAATACCGTACTTACCTTCCTGTTCCTATATGAGCCTCCCGAGGCCCAAAAGGTGGGCACCACTGATGTGTTTGCAGACATAAAGGCCAAGGTAGCAGCTGTAGAGCACCAGTATCCTAATGTGAAAATACCATGGATTAGCATGAAGACAGAGAATCCAGGCTTCCTGCGTGTACTGGACATCGTCTCCAGGAAACACCCAGTGGACACGCTCTTCCTCCTGGCCACCGCTGATACAGTCCTCAACTCTGAGTTCCTGAACCGTTGCCGGATGAATGCAATCAGTGGCTGGCAGGTCTTCTTCCCTGTCCACTTCCAGGACTTTGACCCTCATGTGGCGTACCCGGACGGGCCTCCAGTGGCACCGGACTTGGTGCGTGAGGCGGGGCACTTCGACCGGTACGCATATGAGGAAGCATGCTTCTACAATGCTGACTACATGGCTGCTCGAGCTAGGATGACTGGCGATGTGCAGGAGAACGAGGAGCTGCTGGAGAACCTGGACGTGTATGATGTTTTTGTGCAGTATTCGGGCCTGCATGTCTTCCGTGCCGTGGAGCCTGCCCTCCGCCAGACCTACCGCAACCGGACCTGCGACCCACAGCTTAGTGAGGAGATGTTCCACCGCTGCCTCCAGAGCACTCACGAGGGCATAGGCTCCCGATCCCAGCTAGCCATGCTCATGTTTGAGCAAGAGCAAGGCAACAGCACCTGAGCTCTTCTCAGGGGCTCACAGCGGGGTAATCAGAGACTGGCTCTGGGCTAAGCAAGGATCTCTGCTGCAGGGTTCCTATAAATCATCAGACATGCTAACAATAAGATGCTTCATTAAGCAAGTGAATTCTCACGAACAAATGAGCAGATCAGAAACTTGCATTAGAAGGGCTGATGGGGTTTGAGAGTGTGTGAAAAGGTGTTTGAGATCCAGTGGAGAAACTTCTCCATGGTAACCTGGTGGCCATGACAGCAGCAAGAGGAGTTGTGGACGAAGCAAAATATGTTTACAGCAAACCCAGAGACCTCATAAAGGGTGGAAGTATTCAGTTCCAAGAATTTCTATAATGCCAGTGTTTTCGAATCCACCCACAATAGAAATGTATTCCTGCCTCACACCCACACTTCCTTTTCCAGCTGGCTGTGCTCGATTCGGGGGGGTGGGGGGGGGGGGGTAACCAACTGAGTATAGCCTGTGTGCCTTTAAACATTGTTCTTCACTCCTTCATAATACCAAATATTTCATGATTTATAAAGACTGTTTTTGAGTACAGTACTTCAGATTTGTCCATTTGTCTGTGTGTATGTGCATATGCAAATCTCATCAGTTTAACAAACTCACGACTTTAAAGGAGCAGTTTTGCAAAACAAAATTTCATTTGCACAATTTAGCCCCGAAACAATGAGACTAAAAAAACACTAGAAATCAGTCACCCAAATATTTCCTGTAATTACCTCACCAAAAACATCTCTCAGACAGCATGACGCTCTTCATTACGATGAGGCAGACTTGTCATCTTATTTTGAGGCACAGTGTACCTTACTGTGAGCTGTGAAATATACAAAACTTCATTGCTACAGACAGCTGTTTCAGACTACATCAGGCCTGGACTGGAGGAATAACCCTCGATCAAATTCCTCTGTATTTATGACTATTGCCACAAAAACTAATTCTAGGTTACTCCTCCTACTCTTCTAGTTGTGAAACTAGACCCAGTTGTCATGAATGGCTTCCCACAGTGTTCACCCACACAGTGAGGTTTTATACATTTTATAGCTTTCAGTGAGTCAGACAGTGTCCTAATCCACATCCACTGGCCTGCCCCACCTTAATGAAGTTAAAGGTAGTTGAAGGAGTTTTCGGGGATGTATTTACAGAAATTATTTGGGTGACTATTGACTTCTACTGTGATGTTAGCTTCATAGCTCCAGTTCTAAATTTAGGAAGCAAATGTTTTGCGGCTCATCAGCTGCACCTGTGTACATAGGAAAATTTGTATTAATATGAAGTATTTCGAAACTGTCCCTTTAATGAAAAGGCATCATATATGCTTTAAATGACACCATAAAGGCACACATTATAAAGGACTTGAATGTATACAGTCGTAAATGAAATTATTCATACCCCTGGCAAATTTTGACTTAGTTACTTTTATTCAACAAGCAAGTTTCTTCTTG
>JBBIGA010000106.1:3665517-3697430 GCA_037576975.1 Alestes dentex | reverse complement strand
GTTCTACACTGAAAGCATTGTAGTTCTATGTTGAAAACAAAGTTTTATTCTTTGTTAAAACTTACAATCGATATTATGGTTTTAAAAATCCTCCTGATACGGCGCCGTAGGCAGGAGAGGATTTCGGCAGAAATTTGAGCCTCACGAACGTGCCGGGGCTGAACGCCCGTGTGGACGCTGTGATTTGCTCTAGTGAGCAGAAAAACGGTCGGCGCTCAGTCCGCGCTCACCTGACGCCACGAACGCCCGAAAACGCCGGATTCAGACGCCCGTGTGGACGAGGTTTTACTGTCGCCCGGCATACTTTGCAGATTATGTTTTTCTGCTCAACATCCGACCAGGTCCATATGACCGACGTCGCACCTCCTCTTCTTTACCTCCTACCCCAGTGTAAGCTCCATGCTTTCGACCAAAACAGGCGCAGCTTGATGCGCTATCGCGGTAGGCCGGTATAGTCAAAATCTCTACCGTTGGCCAAATTCATATCGTTTCTACCGTATGCCGTTTATACCGCCCACCCCTAAATTACTCCAATCTCTGGTCTTTGCTCTCTCGTTCCTCTTGGCCCTCTGGTGCTCCCTTACCCTTTTCTCCTCTGTCTTCTTTTGCCTCTTAAGTTCTGTCTTGTTCATGTTCTCATTCGGGCTCTGACACATTCATTTCTGCCTTAGCTCCCACAGCATCCTTCACAGTTTCCGCACGCCCACGACAGAACCCACTGATAGGATATCTCTCTTTTTTCATTCTTTCTCTCTCCTTTCTTTCAAAATCTCATCTGCTCTCCCATGATCCTCTTTTCATGCTACAACTTCTTTGCTTCACTTTAGCACAGTTCATCTGACCACTCGACTGTCTTCGCTTTTCTGCTTCTCTGCTTTCCACCTCTTTCTTACACTGTCAGAGAAGAAGGTACTGTTCCTGTTCATTTAAATCCCACTGTGGTACAAGGGGTACAAATCTCAAAGGTATACCATAAGGTATAACAAATGTGATCTAAAGTCCAAAGGTGCACCTTAAATGAGTTTTATATGTTTAAATTGAGTTACAATTTACAATATATAACTGCAATGGAATACGGTTAATTAAGAATTCTAAATATATCCCCTTGGGCTATATTGGGCTATAAGCTTCTTCCAGTTTCTGAATACATTTCAATAACAAGTTCATCACTGCAGCATTGTCCTCTGCGTATTCCTTTCCTAGTGTTTCAGCTTTTCTCATCTCGTCAAACAAATGCATGCTGTTCACTTCTTGGCATTTCCTCTCATTCTCTCTCTCTCTCTCTGTAATCTCTCTCTCTCCTTTAACCACTGATTTCTTTTTGGACAGTTCTTCTGAAGCCAGCTTCCTGGCTTGGTGCATCTGCAGGTAATTTACACTCAGCTCTGCTGTCAATTTCAAAGTCTACGGCAGCAGACATTTCCTTGTTAGAGCAGAGAAAAAACAATACAACATGCAGGGAAGCGGAACTCCAGTACTGAGAAGCAGTGGTATAACGGTATTTAGATTTACACCCAGACAAAATAGAATGGGTGGCAGGATGAAGACCCCCCCCCCCACCCGAAAACCCATCACACCCCCAACCACCCCAGCCTGCTCGCTTATGCCACCCTTACTTGTAAGACATGCATAAAACATATTCTGAAAATTATTGGAAGAGTCTGTTACCAATATTGCCAAAAAGTGTGTTATACTCTTGGGAGGGTTTGGTTTTGTTTTGGCAAAACTGGCAAAAGGAAAGCAATTTTAGAGGAACTTGTTTGCCAGAATGAGACCCAGACGCACTTCTTCTGGAACTAAATAAAATACTTCTGCCAAATTATATATAGGTACAAGTGAGCACTGTGTGTAGTTCCTAAAGAGTGTGTGATCTGTTTTGCCCCAAGGCAACCAGCTTGGCAACCAGCCTGGCAAGAGAACTTTGCAGTAGTTCATTGTAATGCCCAGGAGTCCCACGTGTGTGAAACACTATTTTTTTTTTCTTCAGCTAGCATGATGAGCAGTAAGACAGTGTTTCAACTCCATTGCTGTTTGGAATTAGGTTAGCTGAGTTTATTCCTTGCTTTTCTTTCTTGAGTAAAAAATTCTGAATGATAGGACCAGCCAAGATGTGTGAATGGAGGTGAATAAGCACATGTCCTAATGATTTAAAAGTGGGTATATAGCATTTACCTGCAAATATCATCTATTCTATAGCCTGTGATGTAGGTGGTGGCTGCCCTCACCTATCAAAAATGTGGTTCATATTAAAATAGTACAAATGTGGGAAATGCAGTCCATCATGAAAGCCGTGACCCGAATAATAAGGGTAGTTGAATGACCCCTATTCCAGAAACCAAAAAAGTCAGAAAAGACGGACAGAGACAAAAGCGGGTAGGGAAGAGGTTGGCACTCTAAAAGCTTGAACGGCAGTGGTGTCGTGCTTATGTAAGTTTTAGATGTGACTGGCAAGGAGCTTCAGGCTCAATGCTGTGGAAAGCTCATTTCACAAATGGCCCTGAAAATCCATTTCCAATGAACGACTTGACTGACAAGTGTGAGGATGATTGATGGAACTGCTGATAGTGGGTGCCAGTCAATAAAGGGGAATTTACAGATGAGACAGGCACTTTAAGAGCAGTTAAACAAGTGTGTCTACACACATACACACACACACACACATGCACAGAGTTGATGTCTTTGTCATGATGTGAGTTCATATATACCAGCAAGCCATTTTATTAGGCCTACCCAACTTGTATCTACACTCATTTTATTAGCTCCTCGGACCGTAGAGGTGCACTTTGTTGTTTATAATTACAGATTGTAGACCATCTGTTTCTCTGCATCATTTGTTCTCCATCTTTACCCTGTTCATCAACAGACATTTTTTTTTCAAGGGGAAGGGTAAACGCCTTTTTTTTTTTGCCGCCCAGGGGTTCCTGTAACTTTGGAGATATCGTGGCACGGCTGAGAAAACAGTCTTAAGGGGCTAAAGAGAATTTAGGGGGCTAAAGAACAGGCCTAGTGATGGCCCTCCTTTGAAGGGGAACATTTTTCAGTGACAGCTTTGGGCGCAGCTTTAGTTGGGATGACACAGCTGTAATTGATTCATGAATAGAAGAATGGAATAGTTCAAGAGTTAAAAGGTGAACACATTATATATTGGTAGATTTGACATGGAGCTGGAGGCCTTTGTGTAATTTTCCAAGACGTGTATGGTTTTTTTTTCAGAAAATAAAATAAAATAACAAATGCACACATACATAAAATGACACACACCTGGCATATGGATCATCCTACAGTTGCACTCTCTCTGGACCTGTATGCTCTCGCAGTGCAGCCTGCAGGCGCTCACGCTGTAGGTGTTGTATCCTGGGATAACAGGCTCAGATGACGCTCTGCAGTTTCCCCATGGCTGTGGCAGGTATGACAGCTAGGATGTTCACATACAAAGCTTTCAGTAAATGTCCTCACTAATAGGAGGTCCAAACAAAGCATCACTTGAACTAGTGGAAATCCTCAGATGTATAGCAACACAATATTATGTGTTCCTGCATAAATGTGTGTATGCCATGCAAACTCAAAATTGCATCAGTATTAAAGTGATAGTTCAGTGACAAATGAAATTTACACAGTTTATCCCTTACACCAAAAGTAGTTGAATGGCCAAGACATGTCTGGTGTCAGAAGTTTGCTTCTTAAGTTTTACACTGTAGCTATGAGGCTAAACTAACAAGTAATGTAAGCTTATGTTCCTAATTAGCATTGTACAGGCCTCCTGAGGTGTTAAGTAATCTCTATTAGACATACTAATGTGGTTTCTGACACTGTGGCAGTGTTATCTATAAAAAATATGGAAGAGTTTGGACAAAATTCAAAAGTTTGCTATTACTGTTTTCAGTTATTTGTGCCTTTATAGATGAGTCATACTGTATTAGAAACCAAATAAGCAAGTCTGTTTGAGAATATATTAGCCTTGTAGCTCCAGTGCAAAACTTTAAAAAAAATCTTTTTGGAGGGGCAAGGAAAAAAATGTGTATATGTTTTGCTGAACAATCAGCTTAATGTCATTTCAATTATATAATAGTAAGAAACTCAGAGCCCCGCTCTTCTTTATTGTTTTTTATCAGATACATATTCTCATTTTTAGACCATACCCTCTGTTCCTGGCAGGATACAAAGGTCTGGAACCCTGGAGAAACTCCAAAACCCAGCTGGTGAATGTAAGGAGGCTCATCCTGGCTATGGATCTGAACACGAATCCCTGCCTCCAGGGTTGTTTCATCTGAGCAGGGACAAAGGACAGTGAGTAATATTACCTGGGAACATCTATCTGTGCGCTGAATCATCTCTAGAGAGGATTCAGCACATTCAGACTTCAGTGCTAATGGTGCAGTGTTCTGTATACACCCCATTCACAATATTAAAACCGACCACTTTATGAGCTACTTTAAGCTAGGACCACTATATAGGTGCACAATTGCTATAGACTGTAGGTCATCTTTTGTCATGCACAACCTGTATTCACCATTCATCACTGGTCAGTTTTTGCACACAGGACTATTACTGACCAGATATTATTTGTATGGTGGACCATTCTCAGCACAGCAATGACAATGGCATGTTGCTGGCTTGAGCGCAATGTGCAGTGCTGGCTTGGGCGTAAACAGGTACAATAGTATTTCTGGGTACAGTGGCTCTGCGGTGAAAAACTGATCACTGATGAATTGAGAGAGAATGGCTAAAACAAACATTTTCAATACACAATTACTAAAAATATCACAGTTACTAAAAATGTTCTTGGTTTATCCAATGTTAGGATGTCAAGAAAGCATTACATTGTAAAGGGAAGACTTAGCTTATGTTGCATTTACAGCATTTGCCAGACAGTCTTATCCAGAACAACTTCCAGTCTAATTATGTTTGAGAAGTAATCTAATGTATCAACTCAAACCCCAGTCTTCTGGGTGGAGGCAGAGCTGTTATGCACTAGGCTACACGACCTACTGTCCACAAACCATAATTTCATATTTCCATTTTGATAAAACACACCATGTCTCAACAAATATGCAATAAACACTTGCACTGGACATTTACAGCATTTAGCAGGCACTTTTATCCAAAGCGACTTCCATTCCCTAACTACAAAGGAGAGTCTCCCTGGAGCAACTTTGGGTTAATGAACACAGTGGTGGTATGCTGAAGGTAGGATTCAAACCTTTGACCTCTTGGTCCAGAGGCAAGTATCCTACCCACTAGGCCACCATGTGCGATGTGTGGCGGTATGACATGTTGCCAGCAGCAGACTGAACAAACTAAGGCCACTTCTGCTGTTTTCTCAGAATAAACAGCTGGTCTCCTTATCCGTTGCTATTCTAATTGTTTGTGCTAAATCAGTAGTAGTAATCAAATAAGGCATTAAAATGCCAGCAGGGGAGATTTTGGCCCTGACTTGCCCCCTGGTGAGCATAGCTTTTAATCCTGTAGACAAAAGGTACATAGATAAATATGTGAACAATGCTGCAATGCTGAGAGTGCCCAATTGTGCAAGTACATCACCATCCTAAGAATGTCTACGAAACGAAGTAGCCTAATATTCCACCTAAAAAATTATATTTTATTGGCAGCCTAATGCTGGCTGAACAAACAAATCTAAGTGGATTAAACAAACTAACCTCAGTACAGAGAAAAAAAACCCTGATAAAAAATCTGACTCTCCATTATATTTTCTTTTTCTTAATATTTCATAGTAGTTACTGAATATTTCACAGTATAATCATTTGCTGTATAATAAGGGTTCCAGTACTAAGCCTAGAGGTCATTTTTAGTTTGGGCAGCAGTACTTGTGGCTCCACTCACTGGTCTCTCTCCAAATAGGGAGGTACTCGTCTTGTTCTATGTCCAGCATCAGTTCCAGACCGTTCCCCATGCCCCCCTGCCGCGTCCTCTTTGCAGACGTCTTGTTCCCGTTGAATGTGTAGCATTTTCCATACCGCGTGTACACCTACAGTTTGGAAACACACATGTAACACGTCATCACATCACAGGTACAGCTATCCACTCTGCTTGCTTTTCATCTTTCTGGGCACTAATTTGAGGACTGTTTGAAGTTTAAGAGGGTTTTGTTTGGCATAAAAGGCTCTGTGGACAGCAGACACACATTTACTAATGAAGCATGATCCCCGTCAGAAGAAACGACAGCATTGCCTTGAGTCCTGTTTGTGTAATTCGGCTGATAAACGCACATGTAGGTTTGGTCACTGCAGTTGCACTTCTGTTCATTTCCGACCTAATTCAAGTGCACTCTCTGTTTTCTGGCACTGGATACTGTGTGCTTACATTATCAGAGGAGGAAAGACAATGCTCTACTATTCTGTTAATGTAGCCCTGGCCCAGAAGGGCCATAAACACTTATGTAACGTTCCTCTCTGTCAGTTTTATTGTATTGTACTGACCACAGGCACACACACAGCCTTGCTCTGGTCTTTTGTGATGGAGACTTTGTAAGTACAGATATAATCATACTAGAAAAATGTTCTGTGAAGCAGAATTTAAAAAGCAGCCCCAAATTTATGATGATGTATGTTGTGGCCATTTTCCTGCTGCAAAGTGGAGCCTATTTTCAGCATGTACACTGCATACCTCCCTTGGTTGTAAACATTGTGAATGGTCTGTGTTTTAAAAGCTGTTACAATTTTACAATTGCCATACATCTACTGCTCCATTCCCCTTCCTCCTGCTGGTTCAGAGACCATTACAGCGCTTAAAGAAAAAATTTGGTAGGCTTGTCAGCTTGCTTTAATGGTCTGTCTCTTTAAAGGCTTTCTCAGAAATACAGTATTATATCAGAAGTAAAAGTGTGTTTGGGTTAAATATACATTTTTCTAACAATTCTGCATGATTCAGTAGTTGAGATACAAAAGGGGTCATTCAGAGTTTGATGAGCAATGTGCTATTCTAAAGAAACCTACAGAGTCAGAATTGTACACAATGGCAGACATGGAAAAACAACAAAGGTGTCGAGGTCAAGGCTCCATGCGGACCGATCAAGTTCCTCCCAGACTATCCGAAGATGGGGTTGAGTGGTACTCCTGAGGGTACCACGCTAGTGAAAGAGTTTGTACCCAGAGAAGAACAGTTCTTGTTAATTAACTCAACAATAGATCTGACCAAATGAACCAAAAATTCAGGATGGAATCAACATGCATCAGGTCTATCTCCCACAAGTGCAGGGTAACCCTAAAATGTAGCAGGTGCAATGTGATGGATTTCAACCCACCTATGTTAACTGATCTAGTCTTTTTGAGTGCAAAGTAAGTTTAGTTTCACTGTAGTTCCACTACAGAAGCTTATAAAATTAGTGGGTTTAGCGGGGACTGATTGGGTGTTGGGGCGCTACCCCACTAAATTAACCACAGATGCCGGAAATGAGTCTTCCACACAAAACACCACATCAAATGACACTTTTTCCTTTTAGATATTTGTATTGATTGTGTTAATTATGTGATATCTGAATCAAACTATTTGATGCTCTCTTTTCACTCATGTAGTTGAATTACTTTCAAAGTACACTTTCCACTGGCAGTGTCATTTTGGCTTAGCTTAATCTATGTCCAAAAACCTGGAACCCAATCTTTTGACACCAAAAATGCTGCAGTTGCCACTTCACCTTGGGTTTATGCTGACTGCACAGCCCTGGCAAAAGATAGTCAAAAGTCACTTGCTCGATCTGATGTGCTTTCCTCCACGTGAGGCGGGGTTTGTACCTCAGCAGATGTTAAATCCCATCAGTGCTAAGCCAGAGTGAAGCAGATGGGATTAGACCCCAGGCCCTGCAGGGGCGAGAGAATATCTCCACAGCATGCTTTAAGCAAACTGAACACATGCACACACACCCTCCTTCTCTCCTCCTCCGTCTCTCTGCCTGTCATTCCATCTCACTTTCTACAGATTTCATGGGGTGTGTGTGCTGGAGGGAGGGCATCCTCTGCTAAAACTAAAAGCCGAAAAAGAGGCAGATCACAGGTCTCCCAGCGGACCGTTGGTCAGCGTGTTAAGTTGTTTGCAAGCTTTATAATGTCGAGAGAATTCCCCTAAGGGATACCGAGAAACCACTGTAATGTGCAAAGGACGACTTGAAACTGAGATGTGAATTTAATTTCTAGTTCTATTTGGGACTACTAGCACCTGATAACCACATGCATTTTGTGATTTTGACCATTATATGTACGTACATGTGCATTTAGCAAAAGTAGATAAGAACTTGTTAAGACCACAGATGTGAGGACAGTAAACTCCCGCTTACGTATTTGCAGATCAGCAGTTACAGCTTCAGTCTCTCATTTATTTTTTCTGAAAACCGAACTAATACTTGTTAGCGGAAACCCCCGCACATTCGCGGAAACTGCAGCTATCCTTCACATTGTTTTGCTTTTGTGACGTCTGGGGCTCGTTTTCCCCCGTGGATCTCTCGTGTTTTTCATTTTGTTCTTCTTAAAGCCCTCTATTTTTATTACTGTAAATTACATGAATTTATAACTGAACTTAACTGCTTATACCAAAGAAAACGACAGCGCATACCAAAGAAAACACGTGTACATGAGTTACAGTGCAGTCTATATAGGGGTAACATCGGTATTTTACATTCTAGCACTGTTCAGTGTACACTGTACAGTACGAATACGGGTTTACCTTTACATTTTCTTTAAGGGTAATGTATTAAGCTTAAAATGAAGTTTAAAATGAAATAAAATTAAAGTGTTTTGGGAGCATATTTAGGGGCATATTTAGGGTTTACACTATAAAAATAGGCATTTTTAAGGTTTTTTTCCCCAAATTCACAATTTTACTCTATACGCAGGTGCTCTTGGAATGTAACGCCCGATTGTCGGGGGTTTACTGTACATTGTTTTTGTAGGACAGATTGTCTCTGAAGTAATTTTTTACCCACTTTCCATTTCTCTAACAATGTCATGGTTAATTCCCACTTGCTAACACAAAGCTGGGAGGGTAAGGGCTGGTTTGTACTTCCTGTGACACACACCAATTTAGTGCATTGTCATTGGACAGCTCAACACATTTGGAGGACAACACTGCCAGTAGCATTGAGCTGAGTATGGGCAGGGGAACCATTATAGCAGGGGGGACGTGTCCCCGCACTTTTCAAAATCATTTGTTTTGTCCCCCCACCTTTTCCCAGGCAACAGCCATAATACCAGAGAGACCAAGGACAGTTGTGCTTACTTGACTTCTGGCCACAGGTGGCTGTAGCATCGCATTGCTTGTCAACACTTAATGGGCATGTCAAATTGAGCTGCTTCTGGGTTACAGCTGGGTGGAGATGAGAGATTTTTAATATCTGAATTCATCAAATGCTAATTCACTATTCTGTTCAATGAGGGAAAATTCTGTTGTCTGCTGTGAGTCTGACAAGTAAAGACATTGCAGATTTGTACTGGTTTAAAATCACTAATCACAACAGTTATTACCCTTCTTACTGCATCTACTTGAATCCACCATGAACATGGCTTTAGATGATTTTGCCGCTCAGGGACCAAGCTCTTTCCCCTACAATTCTAACAGCATGCCAGAACCATTCAGCAGTGAAATAAATGTCCAGACAGCTCCAAAATTATTAGCACTCTTTTGTTGCTTAGAAGACTTAAAGTAAAATTCTTAATAGCATTAGACAAAAATGGGACATGTAATATAGGAGAGCTAAAGGGCAGGTGACAGCTCAGTTGCATACAGTATACATATGAGAGGTATTATCTCTGCAAATCTTAGCACAATGTGTGGTTTAACTAAGATCACTACTTACACGATCACACGCAAGAGGAGACACATATGAGATAACTAGAGTCTTTTAGTCAGGAAGAATATCTTAGCAGCAGGAGACTTAGACAAAAGTCCCCTTTGACTTTCCTTCGATGTTATTGTCTTGGAGAAAAGGAGATCCGTTCTCTCTCTCTCACTCACACACACACATACACACACACACACACACACACACACGCACACACAACCCGATCTCACAACTTTTCGAGCAGCCATCACAATATAAAATCAATTCAAAAACACGCTGCGATCACGCTTTAGGCCTTTTTTTTCGTGCTAGGACAATGCATCTTTTTTCGTGCTAGGACAATGCTTCACTACCCTATGTATTTTAATGCACATTGCGTAACACCGCCAGTATCTGCGCTAACTGGTGACTGTTAGGGTTAGGGTTAAGGTCAGGGTTAGGGTGAGGGTTAGGCTTAAGGACTTTCCCCGTCTCACGGCATTTCAACCTGTTTCAACCGGTTTGCAAACAAAAACGATAAGGAATCAACTAATTATTTCTCTCCTACTGTCCCTCAGTCACCAGTTACCGCTGATACTGCAGATGTTACGCAGTGCGCATTAAAATACATAGGGTAGTGAAGCGTTGTCCTAGCACGAAAAAAGGCCTAAAGCATGATCGCAGAACGTTTTTGAATAGATTGTATATCATGATGGCTTCACGAAAACTAGTGAGACCGGGCTCCACACAATATAATATAACAGTGTCACAGATGAGAATAATCCACCACCAAAATATTACATGCTCAGTGGTGGTTCTGTGGGAGTCTTGACCTTTGATGAACAGAGTAAAGAGGGATAACAAATGAAGCGGAAAAACTAATGGAGTACAGTCTGCATCTATAAACTACAAAGTGCACCTTTTTGATCAGTGGAGTTGATAAAATGGACAATGAGTTTAGATAAAAGGCCAGTGTGTGTATATTGCCACATTTAGAAATGACTGAGATGACTTATCACAGACACAATTTTACAGAGTTTTGCTTTCTTGCTTTATTTGGTCGCTAAGTGCTTGAGTTGACTGAAAATGTCATGCTGGGATCACCTGGTACATAGCTGTGATACACTCACAGTGTTCATTATCAGTGTATTTGCAACCACCCTTCTCTGAAAAGCCGTTAGCCTACCTGTGCTAGGTTTCTCGTCTTGTCTCATGTATGAGCAGCCTCTGTATTCCAGTGTTTCTTTGTCTGGTCTTGCATCATCTACTCCATGTTATCACTGTAATAGTGTGTCTTGGGGGTTTCCTTGTTCATTTTAGTGTGATTGTGGAAGCTCACTATTGTTCTTCTAAATTTTTATTTTTATTACTATTATTCTTTAGCTGCAGTCTGGCACTTCTTCTACTCCTATGGTTTTGGAAATATTAGCATTGATCAATTGATTAAGGGCCAAGCATGGATAATTTAAAAAAATTCATTTTGCGCTATCAAGTCGTCAGACAGCAAAGGGGCGAGTTGCCTTAAGTGTGTAGCAGAGAGAGACTCTGTGACATCACAACTATGGCTGCCAGAAAGTGACAAAACACGGAGTAACAAATCAGTCTTATGGACACAGCAGACTCATAAACAGCTCAGGTCAGTAAATAAAACTTGTGTCACTGTTTGTTGTGGTTTAATTAGAAATTATCAGCTCGTGAACACAGCTATGGGCACTCCTCCTACTTGTTTTCGGGCAAGAGAGGTTATCTTCACCCTTTTTTAGTTGTCCTTAACCATTAATGAGTGAGCTAATCCTCCCCTTTGTGGTTAAGTGGAAAGACGCATCGTGGAATGAAGAGAACCAGAAGAGGTGCTGGGTCGATACCCCTCTGTGAGGAGCATTTATTTTTAACACAAACCTTTTTGGCCTTAAAGCCAATGTTTGGGTGTCTCCAAACCCTGGTTTTATAGCAACCACGCAATAACACTTCACATTTTCTCGCAGAAATGCAATTCAGTTTCAGTTTGTTATTTCATTGTTTTACTCACTGTTTTCTTTTATTTAGTATAGCCCATCGGCTCACACCTCCATCCTGCTTCAGTGTCTTATCAGTCATGGCACTGGGTCATGATGTAGACCTCTACACAACCTCTTTTCCATTCAGCTGTGGAGTATGACGAGCATCATCTTGTCGTGTCATGCGCACATAAATAAAATAATAATTTCTCGTGCAAACTTAAGAACATGAAACAAAATCTCAGCATGCATATGAATCTGCAATGCATTTTTCATGAGTTTGGCTAACCTGCTCTCTAACTGGAAGTAAGTAAGCAAAAGTGTAAAAAAAAGTGAAAAAAAATGTAAAAAAGAGATAAGTCAGTGTGTATGTGTACAAAATGTTAATTCCTTCTGACAGTAGACTTATGTAGGGTTCATATTTATGCCCATGGCTTGTTCTCACTTCCCTAGTGTGCCACGTATAGTAAATGCTCTGACTGTGTGGAGGTCTAAATACAGAAGCATGCACACCTGTGGAGAAGCACGCAAACCTCTAGAGTCACCACATTAGGCCTTCAGTGGCCACATGCCCTAGAGCCTTACAGCTCTACAGCCCCAAGAGGACAGTCATCACATGCTTCATCATCATCATCATCATCATCATCAGCCCTTGGCAGGGGCATCAAAAATGCTGATTGAGTATAGCAGCAAAGTCTGACTTATTTTTAGAGGCATTTTCATGATTCAATGTTTAAAGATTAATTACATAAATGTTTCACATTACTTCATAACTGAATCATAATGATCAATAAACCAAGTAATCCAGAATGGTTTAGTGAAAAATTTGCTATTCTAAAGAAACTTATTGAGTTCACAGTAGTGAGAGGAACCAGACATCAGCCAAGGTGTTTATGCCTATTAAGGTAAAGGGCTACAAATATCCAGCTGGATGTCTGAGACATTTTTTATTATGGTTATAAAATAATATTTTTGGTATCTTTTTACTTCCATTCAAGAGATACACGCAAGGTGCAAGGCGAACAGTTCTCAGATTTACTACTATCTGAGTGATTGACTGATGATTCACTGGTGGTTTTTGGATAGTAAACAAAGAAAAAATGCTAAAAGTCAGTGCTGCAGGATATTTAAAAGATAATCTCTCAACACTTAACCATTTAAAATCACAACAAAATACCACCATGTGACATAATCTGCACCTTTCATGAACTGAATTTTTTCCATGTCTCCATGTCCTGTCATGTGTTTGTGAATGAGTCATTACACGACAATTAATCTAAACAGACAGTTAACAAGAATCAATCTGCCAAATTTTTTTAATAACTTGGAGGTAAGAAGGTCCTGAGAGGCGGGCAGAGCTTTGGGCAAGAAGCACAAGCTGTGGTGGTTAATGTGGAGTGGCAGTAGCATACCGGAGAGATTATGTGTGTTTCTGTGTGTGTTCTCCATGCACAGGAGACTGCCAAGAGGCCTGCCGCAGGCGGCTTGTTGTTTTTGAATGAGCTCCCTTGTTTTTAATTAATGTTTCACTTTAGTTAACACAATAGCCCATTCCTCCAGCCTTCAATCTCTCCCTCCCCTCCCCCTCTGGGTTTTTCACTTCAGTTTATTTCATTTCATACAAGTTAACGCGACGTCTTTCAAACGTCCTTCTAAAAGTTGACTCCTTTCTGGTATGCATGGTTTATGACACACAGTGTCACAGTGTAAATGCCACAATGTACTGTAAATGCACATCATAATCATACGCCTTTCGTGCCAAGATGTCAGAGGTCAAATCACCTTAAAGTACCTTTATTGTATGTGAAATTATGCAAAAAAAATAGCATTTGATGGGACCTCTGACAAGGCCAGCACCACCTAGTTGAATGTATGTGTCTCTGTCTTTCTTCTGAAAGAGCGAGCCTTGGTCTACTTATTTCAGGGCTTTCAGACATAGTTGTTTTTTTTTTTTTTTTGCTACGTGCTCACCCTGAAGGAGAACTGCCCACTTCAGGCTAAGTCATTAACCTGCTCTTGGTTGGACGGTGCTTTGAAAATGTAATGAAATGTTTTATATATTCTGACAAAAAATGACTTGAACAAGGATTTTTGAACGTTGTATAACCTTTTGAAAAACTACATCTATCTCTTGAAACTGTTACACTCTAGAAGATTCCACATTTCCATACAGAACCCCTGTATGTAATACAAGCTCAATTTTCCGAGTCATGAGGAGCGCTTGCTTTCCCCTGTGATAAAATGCTCATTCTCCAACTCCAGAGAGGGAGCATTTGAGGACTGCACTGCACTCAGCCTGCGTTAGCGTCTCTGACGTGCCTTCACACTGTGTAAATTGAATATTACCTCCTGAATATGTTTCCTTTGTGGTTTAAAGAAATGAGCTCATAGTTACATGCAAAGCTACTCAGTCTCACACAAAAGGCAATTTCCAAAAGTGGCTGGCACACACACACAAACACACATACACACGCACGCACACTCACGCACATACACACACACCCACACACACCCACACACACACACACACGCATGACCTTATCCTCTGCTCCTTTGCTCCTTCTGCTCAAATGCCCGAAGGAAATGTAATATATAATGCAGTGGTAAAACCATACTACGTTCACTGGACCTCCAGGGTAGTTGTGTTCTGTTCGCCTATTGCATGACTGCCTCCAAGTCAATAAAAAGAGATGTACTTCTCTCTCTCACCCTCTCTGTTTCTCTCATTCCATGAATGTGTACCTATACCTGTAGACTGTAAACTGTGAACTTAATTGCAGACTCTTCTGGCTCATACCTGTATCTGGTGAAAAAGTCTTTACTGGGAAAGCAAAACCTATGAAAACCTATGTTATTTTATAGGTTCACTATATACTGATGCAGCCCATCTGTTCTTAAGCACAATCTGTTGACCCCTCTGATAAATCTGAGTGGTGAATAATTCTCAGCACTGCAGTGAACCTAGCATAGTAATGCCATTGCAGTGCATGTGGTGCTGTTGTGAGTGTATCAGGCCTTGCTGTTTCTGTTTTGGTTTTTTGTTTTTATTTTAGCCATGGTCACTGCTAGGTTGAGTTTGGTCCACCACCCAAAAATACCAACCCAAAAGCCACTCCTGAAACTGACCATAAATAAAAGATTAGAGGATGGCTAACATAATTAAAGTATCTTATTAACATAAACAGATGGGCTACACTCTCTTAATGTACCCTAACATGGTGGATAATGTTGTTATATATTGGTATAAACCACACCATACTCTCCTCTTTGTTGGGTGGATAGAGAAAATAGGGCAGCGGACCACTTGTTCCAGGTAGTCTCCATTCAGCTTGAGACTCAAAGCACCTTTCCTAAATGCCGATGATGTCCATGTACTGTAAATGTATGCATCACATACTTAAATGACCAGACTTCACTCATTTCCTAAACTGAAGATTAGAAAAGGTGTGTAGTCTATATTAAACACTGTGGCAGACCATATCACATTGTAAAAGTTGTCAAAAATCTAAGGTATGTTTCTAAATCTGGTAAGAAAACTCATTAGGCTGAATGTCATTGATTATACTCACTATTAAAAAATAGTTGCCTCTTGAAAGCTTGCCAGACAGTTGAAAGCTTGCCAGACAGAGCAACAGGGGCATGGTTATGTGTATGCTTATGTGGTAATGCTTTGACTTACCACTGCTGGACTCCTCAGACTGAAGGATTTAACTCAGGCCACACGGAAAGTTGCAAATTGTCATCACCCTTTTGGATGTCTTACAGCCCCAATTTATTCTGTCATAGCCCCACCCCAAAACTTGGTAGTGGGATTCACAACCATGGTCAGGCAATTTTTGCATGATCTGTTGAATTTTGGAATTTTTAATCCATGCTTAGAGCTTCTGTGGCCATTGCGTGTCTGAGCTATTGTTGTTTATAGATGTTTCCACTTCACAACAGCAGCAGATATAGTTGCCTGGGGCAGCTCTAGCAATGCAAAAATTTGATGAACAGAGTTGCTGGACATTTCCACATTAAAAATCACTTTACTTTATAGTTATGCTGTCAGTACTTGTCTAAGGAGATGCATGGTTGTATGAATTGTTGAAACTAATAGGGGTGTCCTTTAAATTGTGGCCATGTAGTTTTTGTGTTTATACAGTCAAAATAGCTACTTAGTGTTAATATTAATTCCATAAGGTTTACAGAGTGAAGGGTTTTCCTCACAGAGCCACACACATACATTTAAAACACTGCAACCATGAGGACTACTCAGATCAATCCCAACTCAATCACATTCTGCTCCCGTTAATCAGCTGCCAATCAGGCCTGTCAGTCTTATGGAGGTGTGTGTGTGTGTGTGTGTGTGTGTGTATGTGGTTGTGTGTGTTTGTTTAGTTTCCCATGAGCTCACATTCACCTGTTTCATTTTCTGCTCAAGTGCGTTTAAAGCTAATGACGGTGTGGTATTTGCTCAGCCCTGCTGTCTCCCCCCTCTCCCTAACACACGCTGGGGACAATCAATGCACCACATCATACTTTAATAATCAGCCTGATTGATCTCCCGCCGAGTTCCTGACCTCCGCGTCTTGCCGGCATCCTGCCTCACATGGACTACTCTACTTTCATCAGACTCCCCCCGCTGTCCTGGCTCCCTCTGCTCTACAGCACATTCATAAAGTTTTTTTTTTTTTCATAATTATTCATTTCTAGACATTTTTGAAAGGCACCATGAGGTAAATTAAATCTTGATAGCAAAATATGTCACAATGTCAAACCATGCTGACTAAAATGCATCAACATCACACTTTTCCTCATGACTGTAATAATTATTAGGCTGTATTTGATATAGAACACACTGCATGAAAAGCATTGATATCAGTGATCTTCCCTGTTCACAAACTATTGATGTTCTAAGAATACAGACCATATCCTTGGCTTTTCTGTGCTTTCCATTCCATGGCAAATATCCTGACATATGACAATATATGCCGTACATACTAAAGGGCCAATGTCCTGCACTATAATGAGTCCGTATACGCAGAATATTGTACATAGCCAGTGTACTGGGAAATAAATAAGTCCATAAATATGCTTTCACATGCATCTTACTACATTCCTCCCGATATGTTTTATGGAAATGTGGCATCTTACAGAACAACTATGCATTTAAATATTTCAGAAAGACATAAAGTCCATATATTCAGAAATATTTGCAAATAAAATTGTTGTAATATTCAAGACAACAGAAATTTAGACAGGTAAAGTGACATACATAGAAAATAAGAGCCAGAGCCACAGGAGGATGCTGCAGCAGATTCATCATTTTTTCACAGGTGTTAAGCACAACGTGGATCCCTCAGAGCAGTACTGCTGGAGTTTTTAAACACTGTGTTCACTTACTGACCACGTGCTGACCATTAGATACATCTGACCTTGCACACAAAAAGTTAATGATGATAGTTCATCTGGTGCTGGAAGGATGCTGTTGGCTGGATATTTTAATTGGTGGTCAATTCCCAGTACCTAGCAGTGACACAGAGATGTTTAAAAACTCCAGTGCGAACACACAAACACACTCACACACACACACACACACACACACACACACACACACATACATGCTGCTACCATGTCAGTGCTGTGCTGTACTGAGCATGATCCACCACTCAGGTAAAATCTGATCACTAGTGGTCCTGTTGGGGTTCTTACCTTTTATCAAGAAGGTAATAGGGGCTAACAATAGTGCAGACAAACATATATATTCAGTGGAACTGAAAAATGGACAATGAGTGTGGATACCATAATGAGGTGACTAGTTAGTTAGATATGTGCACACACCTTGCCAATACCTAATTATTCTTGATCCTAGAATTTGTCTCCAATTTATTATGCAAATTGAAACACTTACTCAGCCAAACAGGCTGACAAACTGTCTCTAATTACAAGACACCCTTTTAGTTAAATGGTTGTATTTGTTTGTCATTTTCCGCCTCATAAAAGCACCCCATGGAAGAGTGTTTTGTTTGGTTTAGTCAGTAAAATTGTTTATATAAAAGGTTTATATATTTCAAGTTCAAATGCAACACAGAGATGATCAAAGGAGTCATTGAGGCCTTTAAAAATTTTGGAAACAAATACTTAAAAGCATAGATGAAGACTGAAATAGAGGTACAGTAAATGACAGCAAAAGGAAGAAAACTCTCACTAATCATGTACACTAGTACAAAAGCTGGACACCCATTGGTGCCACATCATCCCTGAATGTAGTTCTTGCCCCAACACCCTTATTTACTCCGCCTGTATCTGCACATTTATAAATGAAAGTAACCTAACCACCCTAAAATGTTTGTTTAAGCAATTTCCTCTGGGATCAATAAAGTTTTCTGGTTCTGATTCTGATTTTGATGTTCAATTCCAAAGTTATAGAACAGTGTATTGCATTCTGCTAACATATTGTCTAAAGTTCAGTAAAGTAAAATTTCAAGGCAGCTAAGTTAACTTACTTTGAGTTATAGTATTGCAATAATGTTTTATAGAGTGAAAAGGCTGCCATATTAAAGAATACATAATAAGTGGGGAGTGCAAGTAGACTATAATACACCACATTACTTGTGGAAATTAAACTCAAACATATCACATTTTACTTTCCTCACTGTGAATCGCTTTATGCATATTAAATTAGTTTTACGTACAGTCTAAAATGCCTTAATGCAGTGCTTACTCAAGTATCTCAGTGGTGCAGATCTCAGCTCAGCTCCCGACAAAGAAAGCGAAAAGGAAGACAAGTGTTGTTTGTGGTTAAACCAGTAAGAGGGGGCTGACTGGTCATTTCCGTCAGTGCCACTAGTACCTGAATCAGAACTGTGATTCTGTTTTTTATTTTTATTTTTTTGACGGTTGCTTTCATATCTTTCACTTGGATATTAGAAGTGAATACAGCTTCACAATGTGAATACAGTTTTACAATGCCTTGCGAATATCAGGTTTATTAATTAAACTGCAAAGCAATCACCAAGATAATTAATCGTTTTTAATCAAGTAATTGTGGTATCTTACTTTAAATAGGGTTTATTTACATACACGGCACATTGTCTTACCTTTAAAATAAAGAGGGCATTTGGGCTGATGCTCTTATCCAGAGCAGCTTACAATGACAGTCTCTCTAGAGCAACTGAGGGTTAGGTGTGTTGCTCAAGGACACAACAGTAGAAAGCGGGGTTTTACCCACTAGGCTGCTACCTAAAAGCCCAGCTGGCAGGGGTGGGGTATGAACCCACACCTCCACAGAGACTGGAGCCTAAATCCAGTGCCTTAGACCACTCGGTCACTCTACCGAACATTTACAAAAATGTTGTATTCCTTCCCTGACTTCCTCAGTTATCATCTGCTTGTTTTTCCCCAACCGTATGCTCATATATGTTTATTTTCCTCCTTCTCCCCTGGTTCCTCCTTTATATCTGCTCTCGTCTTTCTCCAGTCTAGTTTCCCTGCTATGTGCCTCTTGGTTGGATTCCCATGCTATTCCCAACACAGTTGGTCGTGCATCTAAGGATACCTCTGGTTACAACTGCATAACCCACATGTGGATAGGGCCACAGGACAGATACAAAAGTGGGGAAAATAATGTTTTGATCACGGTATAAATATTCCTGTCCATGCCCTGTCCCTTAAACGTTCTGACCTAAATCGCACTATTCCTCTTGAGTATGCTGACCTCCAAGAAGTGTTTTCCTCTATCCAAGTTGAGAAACTGCTGCTTCATAGAGCCAGTGATTGCACCCTTGGTCTCCTCCGAGGCGCTCCTTTACCTAAAGGGGCGTGTTTATCCTCTTTCCATGCCTGAACAGAAAGCATTAGATGACTGCATCACCAAGGCCCTTCAGCTTGCCTATATTCATCCCTCGTCATCACTGGCCACTTCTAGCTTTTTTGTTGTCAAAAGGAAAGATGGCGGGTTCCATCCATGCGTAGATTGTCATGTGCTCACCAATATTATCATTAAAAATTCCTTCCCTTGCCACTTATCCCTTCTAACATCAATAATGTCTGAGGAAATAACATTTTCACTAAGTTAGACCTTAAAAGTATTTACAACCAGATTAGAATTTACCCGGGAGATTAATGGAAGTGATTACTTGAAAATAAATCATTTGTCAAAGCCAAAACGTGTGTTTTTGACCAAGATTCAATCAACTTCCTGGGACACATAATGAAAAAGAGGATAGAGCCACACAAGGTCCTCGAATGGCCAGTCCATTTCTTGAAGTCCAAAGATTTCTGGCCGTCACTTTTTTATTTGAAACTTCAGCTAAGCTCCAATCATGGATCACACACGAAGGGCCCATCCTACAGATACCCCACTAGATAAGATCTAGGTTACCACGAAATACTGCAAAGACTCGATTATATGGGATCATAAGAGGATGACAGAAAGGAAACAAATTTTTCTGATAGCCCAGGACTTGGAGGCACTGATTCCAAACAGCCCAGTTTGTGCACGCTCCAAACCATTGCCAAGCCTGAGTATCTATGTCCACTAGCCAATTCTACTTGTCCCTGGTCACACACTGTGATGGATTTTATTACAGATCTCTCAGCTTCCGCTGGTTATTTCTGTAGTTGATCATTTTGTTGTCCCATCCCTTGTTGCCAATCTGCTGTTTCGCAACATAGTCAGACTTTAAAGAATCCCTCAGGAAACTATTCTGGATTACATGTCACATGTCTGGAAAGCTATTTACAAAAAAATAGGTTGCTCCTTGTCATCTGGATACCATCCTCAAACCAATGAAAAAGCAGGGAGACTGAATAGAGAAATGTGGAATAGAGAGAAGTTGGATGATGTTTTTCTGTAGCCAAGAACAGAACAAATGGGCAGAATTCCTATTCCTTTCAGTGTGTATTAGGTTACCATCCCTCATTCATTCCAAACGACAAGTCACTTACAGACATTCCTAGAGCTGACCAATGGGCCAAACAATGCAAAACAGTATGGCAATGCACCAGAGCTAGGATTTTGAAGGCAGTGGCAGTGCGCCCACCAACATCAGACCATTTAAGATTCTGCAGTGGATCAACGCAGTAACCTACCAATGCCCAGCATACTATAGAATTCACCCTGTGTTTCATGTATCAATCTAAGACCTTTTCTATATTCCCTTATGCAGGAGAGTGACAGTCTAGAGGAGCCCCGTCCTCCAATGGTGGTGAATGAGATGCTGGTGTACCGAGTGAAGCTGGTCCTAAAATCCCAGAGGTGTAGAGATGACCTACAGTACCCCATCAAATGGGAAAGATACCCGAGTCTGGTCTTGGTGTGGGACATTCTTGAACCTGAGCACTACATTCTATCATGGTCACTGGGATAAACCTGCACCTTGGCTATGAAGATGAATGCCACGCCTTAGTAGTGCTCTGGGAGTTGCGCCTAAGAGGGTGTGCTTCATGACACCTCGTTTGGCAGATGACTAAGAGAGCTCTAAGTCATCGTGTTAGGATGATTGAGTACTTCCTGTTCTTAACACTATATGAGGACCGGCTGTTGTAATAATTCTTTGTGAAGTATTGCGAATTTCCTGATGTACCCATTGTTTCTTGGGATCTTTCTTGCCTTTGGTGATTTGACCGTTCTTTGAACTTTGCCTTATACCTCCAGCCTTGCATCTGATGATTTTTTACTTTTGCCTTGTTTTTGCCTAATTTGTGTGTTTATGTTTGAACCTCTCTGACTTTCTGAGACTGATTCCCCGTACACGCACATGTATTCTGTCTCCTCACTCCCACTGATACTAAAATTTTATGTGTTACTGTCAGTTACATGTTATATCTATGCTGCAGTGTAGATTTTGTCCATGTCCCTTAATTGGCTAAGGAGAACATTAATTGTGTGATATCAGTTGTTCTAGCACTGCTAAATAATATTGTGCATTACTATAGTATGGTAGAAGTTTAACTAGATACAGTGATCAGTCATAACATTAAAACCACCTGCCTGATATTGTGTAGGTCAGCCTCATGTCACTAAAACAGCTCTGACCCGTTGAGGTTTGAACTCCACACAACCTCTGAAGGCGTGTTGGGGTGTCAGCCACTAAGACATTAGCAGCAGATCCTTTATGTCTTGTAAGCAAGGTGGGGCCTTCGTAAATCAGACTAGTTCTCCAGCACATCCCATGGATGCTTAATCTCCACTGCGTATGCACACTAAACTGTTCCACCATAAACAAAACAAAAAAAACCCCACTGTAATTGCCACTGTAAAATAACATTATTTATTACATGCTTCCTGTCTTACCCCAGCTATCTTAAAACTGTAAATAAACTGTCTGTTAAGTACACAACTTTGTACAGTTATAATCATTTATGAAAATAAGGAATCAGTGGTCGGTCTTTTGAGCTTTTTCTCAAATGTTGTCCCCAATTTATTTGCGTCCAATTCTTGTCACTAGCTAGCAACAATCACATGTTACCACCAACACTGAGAAGGTGAAGTTTAACATATGTGAGTGCATGTAACAAAATAAACTTCAGTTGCAAAGTGCCAAGATGTTTCAGCTACAAGCACACCATCATTCTGAAAAGTTGTATGTGTAACCTCATAGTCGGGCATGCTGCTTTTTTAACTAATCAGTGAAGCTGGAGAGGTGGTGATAATTCAGCTGTCAATCTCTCCACATCTGTCACCTGATAAAGTGGACTATTAATGAGTTTATCATTTGAGCTTTTTTACACACACACACACACACACACACATGCACACACACAGTCATGGGCTCTTAGTGCCTTTTATGTCTGAAAGGACAATCATTGATTCCCAGGAACATACAAACACACACACACACACACACACACACACACACAGACCTACACACTATCACAGAAAAGATCTATGCGATTTCTCATTTGCTCAAAGCCCTCTACTAGTTTTTATGTTAGTGTTTTCTTGTCCTTGAGCTGGATGCTTCGAGTATGTACTCCCAAGTAGCCTTGGGCTGAATCAGAGAAAATGTAGGGACGCTGAGGCAGATGCTGTGAAAGAGCTCCAGGGCCCCTCATCTGCTCACTCTTCCTTTTTAAAGAGTGGGGGGCTTTATTACCAAATCCAATTAGAATTGGACAGAACACGAGCCAGGATCCGAAGACTCAATTTGACCTGGTTTGCTGGTTGCAAGATGTCTCAGATGCAATTGCACAGGCGTATTTGAGGTTGGAGAAAAATTGACCAGTTCATGCTCTGTGTTCTTCTGAGGATGGACAAGCGTTATAGAACAATGGGCAAAAATTCCATTCAACATAATCAGATCCTGTAGCACATGACAAGCACGTAACATTTTTGTCACAATATGTGTGTGTGATTTATTGCCCATATTGGTATATAACAGTTCTTCTTCTTGTTCTTATTTTTCTGATGCATTTTATCTCATCAAACAGTTTTCAACATATCAACATGGAATCAGTTCCGGAATGTTGAGTGTTTGGTCTGTTTGGAAATGGTAAGTTTGTATGGTAAGTTTCCTCATTTTCCCATGGTAGCAAGCTTATGTTTATCAGACAACAAAATACTAGGCCCAGTCTACTCTGACAGCGTGATCTTAGACATGCACACAAAATAAAGATCCTTTTTAAAGTAATGCCTGATCAAATGTAGGTATTTTGACATAAACTGTGTTGAATTTTTTCCAGTGATGCAGCTATTGCTAAAGAACAATGTATCTGTGGCATCAAATGGGACATAGAATCTAAAATTTTAAATAGGACAGATGCATTTGCACATTCTCTTATTTAAGGTTGGTAAGAAATTAGGTCCTCTGTTGAAAGCCAGTTGTGTCTAAATTTATTGTCAGGATATGCTGGGAGTGCTCTGGAAAGCAGAATAGTCAAATACTGTACATCACACCATGGCAAGTTGCACCATCAGAGAGAAAAGAGCAACTCTCTCTCTCCCTCTTTTTTTTTGCCCTTACAGTGACTTCACACTCAGAATGTCATTGTACGTTCACGGTGTGTGTGTGTCACATCAGCATATCAGAATTTAACCATTTCCCTTGACTCCAGCACGTCAACATCACAAAACATCTTGACTCCAGCACATTTGGACTCAGCCCCACTACGATAGAACACACCAGAGAGTTTGATTTGCCTCTGTTCCAAGAAATAAATTGCATAAATGGGGCGGTTTGGCATGGACCACGTATGTAAACACTCGCTCTCTATGATATTACGACGTAGTGTTACAGCCTTTGGGGAACAGCCAATCAAAAGGCTGTCCTGACACTTGTGACATCACAGAGGTCAAAGGTCATGAGAGATGTCAGCAGTTCTGTCCAAGCTGCATACAAATATGAGGGGATTTACTGAGAGAGAGAGAGAGAGAGAGAGAGAGAGAGACAGAGTTTCACAACTCTACATCCCTGTATTCTCACTCCAACATTGTAACTTCACAGCAGAAGGATAGAAAGAAATAAGTGAGTGAATTTACATATACATCAATATTATCATTATTAGATTTTCAGTGGTCAAGTAAACAAGGTCAAGTAAGCATACATTGATTCACAAGATTAAACTGACTAAATTGCACATCTTGATTTCATTCATTTTTCCACATCTACACATGTTCAGAAACACATTAGATGAGCTTCCCAGGAACCATTCTAGGCTTATAACAATGCTACAGCCATCAAATGGTGACAGATGACTACAATACAGCAATAACCCCCCAAATAAATATTTACCTGTAAATATGTAGTCTGTGTTAAAAAGAAAACTGAAAAAAAGAGTTATTAGAAAATAAATCTAAAGGGCTTTTCAAGTGGTGGCCAGCTAAGCATTGATCCTGTTGTCAAGTTCAATCTCCAGTGATGTCACACCTCTCCCTGGGCAAGATGGCTTTTCCTCTCCACCCAGTTCTCAACATGATGCTAGCCAGTGTGGGCAACTGTTAGATGACATAACAGAACTAGCAGTGAGTGCTCCCCTTTAGGTGTGTATGCAGCAGTTCAAGAAGACAGGCCACCATTTCACGTAACTTGAAGGAAGCACGTACTACCCTTCACCCTCCCACCATTGGTGTTATCATGTTATTGGGGAAGTCCAAGCTAACAGGTGGAATTGGACGTTAATAAACTGGAAAAAATGCAAAAAAGAAAACAAAATCAACTATGAGTATGTTGAAAGGTTTTTGCAGAAGTCTGTAGTTAATGGATTACAATGTGCATGTAAACACTCAATATAAATGAAAGGGGATATCAGGGAGGGTCTCCAAGGTTGCTGTTTTCTTAGTGATAGGTGGGGGTAGGAAGGTCAAACATGAAATTTTTCGTTATATTATTTGGTGATGTATTCAAAACTCATAATGTTTTAGAGCCAGGCAAAAGTGACATTTCAGTCACTGATTGAATTAATAAATGAAAAGATCATAGAGACCAGCTGGCATTTCATAAAACAGTGTAGAACAAACTCTGCCAACTTTTAAATATAAGAGCAAAAAGATATGAATAATTAACCTTTAAACCCTTCAGAAGCTTGGAGACTATTTTAGAAATTGGGTCTTAAATCACTTATGTGTGGCGTAATGTGATGTGTCTGACTGGTAAAGAATCATTATGACAACGACGCTTCTGAGCGCTTGAAGTCAGGAGTAATTTCTACTCCAGAAGACACCAACACATGTCATGCAGAAGCTCAAGCTGTCGGACTGCTTAATGGGTTATTTGCTTAGTTGTCAGAGGAGAAAATAGTTGAAAGCAAGACTCGCAGGACAGAGTATCTACAATAAGATGAAGGCAACACTTTGCGTTGCTCAATTATTGATGGGAGTGCAGTCAGTCAGTCTTAAGTGATTAAAGGAATAATTAGACTGAGAGAGTGAATTCAAGTTAACAGTGTCATGATAAGACATTTATGTCTTTTGAGCTTATTCAAGGCCTAGATACAGTATAGCCACTACGTAAAGTTGCATATGCTGTAAAGTAAATAATGAGAAACACTGTCCGTGTACTTACAATCACTGACCACTTAATGAGCTACTCTCTTATAGGTCCACTATACAGGTGCACAATTATACTGTGGCCTGTCTGCTGTCATGCATAGTTTGTCAGCCACCCTCTACCCCATTCATAACTGGTCATTTTCTAACTACAGGACCGATGCTGACCAGACATTAATTTCTGAGGTGGACCGTTCTCAAAACAGGAGTGACACTGGCATGATCACTGGCCAAAAAATCCCATTTTTAACAACAACATTACATACATCCAGACAGTTTGTTTTTGCAAAGGATGGGGACGACAAAGCCTTTAGACCTTTTCACACCACTGAATTTTAAAAAAAGAAGAAAACAAAACAAAACATCACTAAATGTCCAATAATGTAAATCAATCTTTCACACCAAAGCTCATGAGTTGTTTGCTTTATCAATACTTGGAGCTCTGAGTTAAAGCAAACTCATCAACGCCTAAAGCTCTGCTGCAAAGCTTCAGCTGGAGTCAAGAAGTAAGCCTTTTTGGCAGGGTCCACATCTTTGAGAACAAATAGAGTTTTGTCACTATTGCTCCACAACTGCTTTTCTTTTTGTCCTCTTACCATGAATGTTTAATTTTTTAAAAAGTGCAAAAAAGTTTGGCATGACTTCAGACACATGTTGACATTTTGTTGGTTTTAGAAGGTTGAGAGATGTTTTAGGTATGTGTTTCTAGAAATTATTTGGGTGACTTTTGACTTCTACTTGTTATTCTCACAGCTCTAGTGCGAAAAAAGCCAGCACATTTTGGGTAACTGGTCATCTGGGGTAAACCCAGTGGTAACTGGGCCTACCTGTATGTCAGCAAGGACAACCTACATGGCTTCTAAAGTGGATGATGTAACAAACACAAACACACTTTCACTTGTGCATGTGCACACACACAAATTCAATACTGTCAACAAACACAAACACAGAACCAATATTTAGTCATCCCAACCAATTTTTCCTGTTGGCAAACCCTGCTAGAATGTAGATCATAATATTTGTCTCTTATATCTAACATGCTCGAACTGGCACTATTGATTAATGAGCTCGTTCCATTTAGGCATGTGAATATTTGGATGAGCTTCAGCAAACAAGTCATTGAGAGTCAAACTGGAAAACGTGCTCTTACACTGAAGCAGTGTCTACTCATATCCAGGGTATTTATACAGACAAAACTAGCATCACTTCAGATAATACACAACTCCATCAAGGGAAATTCCAAAATGTATCAAGTATTTATCAAGTATTTTGCTATCCCTCAACATCATGAAGAGTCATCAACTACACACACACACACACACACACACACACACACACTCATGCGGATGCACACTGCTTTACAAATGCACTAATTAAAGGACTTCTTTAAAATGCTGAGTGGAAGCAGCTTGCCGATGTACTTTGATGTGGGCCAGTTATTCGGCCCATGCTGAGGCAAGACGAAGAGTTTGGCTCCTGATCTCTCCGTCCTCTAGCCTCCGCATGCCCCTGCTATTTACATGTTGCTGAGTAAGGGGGGGATTGCTGCATTCATGCCAAGGCAACTTCAAAAAAAAGCCCCATCGATTACACTGGGTGTTTTCGGTCCGGAAACATAATCTCTAAATCCTGTTACTATACCCGGCTACGGCTTTGAAGTTGTGGCAAACGCTATCCAGCAGCCGTCATCATTATGCCTCCTTGAACCATGGCAGAAATGAAGGAAGGAAAGGGGTGTGGGTGGGGAGTGGATTGAAGAATCACCTCAGATTTGACACTGTCACAAATCCTCTGAGATTTGCGTAAATGTGGCGGAAGGGACTCTCAAAGGAGATTTCTTTGTCTATTTGTACCAATAATTCCAAGTAATCCCAAATTCTACAAGCTGCTCAAAGGCTCTTGGGATGACAGGCAGCCTTATAGGAATGTAAAGGTGCAAATCAGTTCAAAATGCAAAATCCAAATCCCATGCATTTCAGTGAGCAGGGTATAATGCTGTCAGAAATAGTTTGTCAGTTCGACCTAAACAAATTACTTCATGTGGAAAGAAGCAATTGAACCGCTTTTAATGACCTCATATAAACACCTTAAAACCTGTAAAAAATGTTTTACAGTAAATATAATATGCAGTTTTGCTCTGTTCAGGACGTCCCTCAGTTCAACCTTGATTTTTTTTTATTTTAACTATTCAGTATTTGAAATTCAGTATTGGGATTATATATAATTAAAATAGTTGAGTGCCATTCAATTTGTGGAAATTTCCACTAAGAGGAGTGCAGAAAGGGGTTAACATCAATTAAAACCTCAAAAATACCAATTCCAACCTTTTAAACTAAAGGAATTTACTGACCCAGCCATGGCAGAAGCATCGTTTGAAAGTAATTGTTCCTAGGTTAAACTAACTTTGTAAAACAAAAATTGCAAAAATTGTTTTCTACCTAATGGGAAAGCCCCCAGCAGTGTCAGCTTTGTCATGCATACTTAGTCAGAAATGGGAAAGGCCAAGGTTGAATGGAATTTTTGCCAATGTTCTGCGAATCTTGTCCGGCCTTGCAACAGTACCTACGAAAAGCACATCTGTGGGCAGAGCACAGTCAACAAATGGTGAAACTGAGCTGACTTCCAGCTTCTCTAGAGGCTTCGCTAGAAGCTACTTTCATGATGGATAGATGATGGATGGACCTCGTCTTCCTTTAGAGCGTTCTTCCACATCACCCCCACCCCCCACCCCTCTCCGAGTCAGATTTCATTTGAATCACACTTTCGCAGATGTCCCAAGGATATTACAGTAGCCTCCCGCATGAATAGCTGGTGGGAGAAAGCCAGTGGGTGTTTGGCCATGTGTGCAAATCTATATCTCATCTCCCTGAGAGACTCTTTTCTTTCCATAATCTGCGCCTTTCCCCACTTCTGTGCCTCAATTAGAGATATTCTTTTCAAATGAGGGAAAATTATGCTCAAGATTTTCCGCCAACTATCTCTGGCTGGAAGTTTGAGCTTTACTTTGTTGAACATCCGCTGAGTTCCGTTGTGTGCTTTTGATCCTGATCCCTCTAAGAAGAGGCCTTTCATTTCACATCCTTGGCAAATGTGTTCCATCGTCGCCATGAACCGCCATTTCTCTGTTTCTCGATTTTTGGAAACCCATTCCTAATTAAACAGTTAGAACTTACAATTTACACAGACATGAAGAGAATACTTCTTGTAATTGTGCAGTATGGATGTGCAGTGCACAGATATGTTCAGCCACCCACTGAAACAGGCACACAAACACACACAAAGAACTCTGCTGGCATCCATTCCATGTTGTATGAGACACTCTATACAGGTCCATTGGAAGCTTTCAGTGTAGACGCACAACTGGAGGAGGCAGCTGCTCTGAAATCACTAAGCCTCCAGGCAGCCCAAAAATGGGTCAGAACCCTGGGTCAGATCAGAGTACACAAGGACAAAACCTCAAACGTTAGCCCACACACTTTGAAATAACCCAGTTGTTCTCAGTCCTGGTATATTCACCAGAAATGTACTAGCAGACATATTTTTTTACCTGTTCTTTCACACTGAATCTAAATACTTAACTAATTAATAAGCCCTTCCTGAGTTGAAGTGGGCATGCCAGAGCAGGGGAAAAACTAATTCTGCTTTCAAGTGCAAGTTGGGTAGAAGTTTTCCAAAATGGCTGTTTCCAAAAAAAAAATATCCAAATTGCAACAACATTGATCAGGAAAAAGTGGAGTAAAATGTAACACTGTGTGGCTTTGGTCATATTCTCATATTCCCATTACAACTTTTTCTGCAAATTTTCACAACAGTTAAAAACTAATCTTTGAGATTCCCCATGTAGACTCCATGATAGTCTTTTTAAGTGAACTTGGTAAGTGAACTTCCTAGGAAAACATCTTATTTGAACGTTTGTTACAAGGGGTTCACCTTTTAAAAGTAGGTGGGTGGGAATTGGGATGTTTAGCAGAGGGATGTGAGTAAATTTCCCCAAGTCATAATTTAGGAAAATTACAAGTATATCAAAAGTATGTAAGTAACATCAGGACTTAATGTATGATGTGATGTCACATCGTAACATACAAAATTTAGCTGCATGTCCTACTATTACATGTTGACTTGAGGTACTTACTCACACTAGATGTAACAATTGCTATTTAACAAAATACATCCAAATGCCAGTAGCTTGTATTACCTGGCTAGCTAATACAAGGATATTCATATGGATATTCATATGCATGGAGCATGTCAGCAAGACAACACTGGAGCAGTAAATTCCACATTACTTGCTCTCTACACAGCCTCATGCAACATCATTTTATACTTCCAATTTACTGGCGACTGTCAGAAATCCTTTTCTCACACCTGCAACATTACTTACTTCATCAAACCTTGAATTCTCTGACTCTGATGGATTTGCTGTGATTAGCTGGACTGCCATTTAGTGAGTCTAACTTGACCTATAGTACTTACTGCAGGCTGCTGGAAGTTGGGCTAAAAATAATTACTACATGTAATCCATCACAGCACATTTCACTGCCTTTGTGAATATACAGGTGGGACTAGAGGTGAATCAGCCTCATCTAAATCAAATCACATTTTTTTTCACAACATCAAGTAGAAAATATCGGGACTAAACAAACACACTCACACATCGGACACTTGACTCACGTATGCATTCCATAGACTCAAGACTTGACTCACAACTCAGGCTAAAAATACTCACTCAGCACCCACTCAGACCTCATAGACTTGACACATGACTCACACCTCAATTACTCGACTCACCCTAGTGCCTCCTAGACTCACACCTCAGAGACTAAAGACTTGACACTCACTCACATTCTAGAGACTCAACACACTCAGACTTTATAGACTTGACATTTGACTCGCACCTCAATGAATTGACTCACTGTAGCACCTCCTAGACTCAAGACTCAGATCTCCGAGTCTTCACCTCCAACTTGGACTTGCATAAATCAAGTCATGACCATTTCTGTCGTGACCTGTCACTATAACCATAAAACATCACTATTTTGAAGTTCACTTTAAACACACTTTCATGCCGGAGTTACACTAGCCTCCCATTCATTTACTGCACATCATCAACTGAGAGGTGCTCCTAACCTTAACTGTTAGGGTGATGCAGAACCTAAGCTGACATTCACACCACTTTTCTCCAGTCATTTCTTTTGCATTCCATTTCAGAGAATGTGAATGCCCAAGGATTGTCAAGAGCTGTTGGTTATTTGTCATTCGGAAGTTCCACTGGCTAAACATTCAAACACATTTGAAAATACTCAGGCATTCTGTGAAAGCTTGCAGGCTAGAAAACGCCAAAGATTAATCAATAATTTGAGGGGAATCTGTTGTAGATCTTGTCTGAAACATGAAAATCAGGGCTATCATAATGTACTGTGCACTTGATGTGCAGGGCAGGGTGATCAAGAACCAAGGCAATCATTTAAATTAACCAATGGAAATCCTTCAGCCATGCCGAACCATTCAGAAGACCTTTCTATGTAAAAACAACAAGGGCTGGACCAAATGGCATTTTACAAACATCTAATAATTGTTGGTATTTCCAAGTGAGTACTAGAATACTCATTGTCAATATTTACATTTTATAATGAAACGGTTTTTTAGTGAATTTGTTTTTTTACCACATACCACATAAAAACAAAACAAATGTTTTGTGACTGAAATGTGAAAACAGTTTAAAAAAATGTTTTTACATTTACATTTTTTTCACACTGCTTGGATATTCAGAAGAAAACTGAGATAGGAAATGAAAAAAACTTGTCATATTAGGCAGGGACTCCAGCGATGCATTTCTAATTTGTGTATAGATGGGAACACAGCAGTCAAAGGATTTTTAAATGTGGCATTTACACTTCAGGCCTTCGATCCAAAAGCAAACAAAACTCTTATTAGCATTCTGAAAATGACAAGCACATCACATATAAACAGGTGCATAAAAGCCCACACTCACAGGCATACGTGCACACATACACACACACACACACTCACACACACACACACACACACACACACACACAAAGACAAAGATAAAGACAAATGCAAAAGGAGAGCAAATTTGGAAAGCATATAAAACTGACAAATAGGGACACTGATGTAAAAGGGTTGGTTCTCATGCAATTTTGAAGGATCTTAGCAATCA